>CM060961.1:214903464-215365964 GCA_030765045.1 Tenodera sinensis
AGAGAGGGTTCGTGAGAGGGTTCGAGAGAGGGTTCGTGAGAGGGTTCGAGAGAGGGTTCGTGAGAGGGTTCGTTAGAGGGTTCGTGAGAGGGTTCGTGAGAGGGTTCGTGAGAGGGTTCGAGAGAAGGTTCGAGAGAAGGTTCGTGAGAGGGTTCGTGAGAGGGTTCGTGAGAGGGTTCGTGAGAGGGTTCATGAGAGGGTTCCTGAGAGGGTTCGTGAGAGGGTTCCTGAGAGGGTTCGAGAGAGGGTTCGAGACAGGGTTCGTGAGAGGGTTCGTGAGAGGGTTCGTGAGAGGGTTCGTGAGAGGGTTCCTTAGAGGGTTCCTGAGAGGGTTCCTGAGAGGGTTCGAGAGAGGGTTCGAGACAGGGTTCGAGAGAGGGTTCGTGAGAGAGTTCGTCAGAGGGTTCGTCAGAGGGTTCGAGAGAGGGTTCGAGAGAGGGTTCGAGAGAGGGTTCGAGAGAGGGTTCGTGAGAGGGTTCGTGAGAGGGTTCGTGAGAGAGTTCGTGAGAGGGTACGTGAGAGGGTTCGCGAGAGGGTTCGTCAGAGGGTTCGTCAGAGGGTTCGTCAGAGGGTTCGTCAGAGGGTTCGTCAGAGGGTTCGTCAGAGGGTCCGTGAGAGGGTTCGAGAGAGGGTTCGAGAGAGGGTTAGTGAGAGGGTTCGAGAGACAGTTCGTGAGAGGGTTCGAGAGAAGGTTCGTGAGAGGGTTCGTGAGAGAGTTCGTGGGAGGGTTCGTGAGAGGGTTCGTGAGAGGGTTCGTGAGGGTTCCTGAGAGGGTCACTGAGAGGGTACGTGAGAGGGTTCGTGAGATAGTACGTGAGAGGATTCGTGTGACGGTTCGTCAGAGGGTTCGAGAGAGGGTTCGTGAGAGTGTTCGGAGAGGGTTCGTGAGAGGGTCCGTGAGAGGGTTCGTCAGAGGGTTCGTGAGAGGGTTCGTGAGAGGGTACGTGAGAGGGTACGTGAGTGTTCGTCTGAGTGTTCGTGAGGGGGTTCGTGAGGGGGTTCGAGAGAGGGTTCGAGAGGGAGTTCGTGAGAGGGTTCGTGAGAGGGTTCGTGAGAGGGTTCGTGAGAGGGTTCGTGATAGGGTTCGTGAGGGGGTTCGTGACGTTTCGTGAGAGGGTTCGTGAGAGGGTCCGTGAGACGGTCCGTGAGAGGGTCCGTGAGATGGTCTGTGAAAGGGTTCGTGAGAGGGTTCCTGAGACGTTTCGTGAGGGGGTTCCTGAGAGGTTTCGTGAGAGGGTCCGTGAGAGGGTTCGTGAGAGGGTCCGTGAGATGGTCCGTGAGAGGGTTCGTGAGAGAGTACGTGAGAGGGTTCGTGAGAGGGTCCGTGAGAGGGTTCCTGAGATGGTCTGTGAAAGGGTTCGTGAGAGGGTTCCTGAGACGTTTCGTGAGGGGGTTCCTGAGAGGTTTCGTGAGAGGGTCCCTGAGAGCGTTCGTGAGAGGGTTCGTGAGAGAGTTCGTGAGAGGGTTCGTGTGACGGTTCACCAGAGGGTTCGTGAGAGGGTTCCAGAGAGGGTTCTCAGAGGGTTCGTGAGAGGGTACGTGAGAAGGTTCGTGAGAGGGTCCGTGCGAGGGTCCCTGAGAGGGTTCGTGAGAGGGTTCGTGAGGGTTCCTGAGAGGTTTCGTGAGAGGGTTCGTGAGAGAGTTCGTGAGAGGATTCGTGTGACGGTTCGTCAGAGGGTTTGAGAGAGGGTTCGTCAGAGGGTCCTTGAGAGGTTTAGTGAGACGGTTCGTGAGAGGGTTCGTGAGAGGGTTCCTGAGAGGTTTCGTGAGAGGGTCCGTGAGAGGGTACCTGAGAGGGTACCTGAGAGGGTAACTGAGAGGGTTCGTGAGAGGGTCCGTGAGAGGTTTCGTGAGAGGGTCCCTGAGAGGGTTCGAGAGAGGGTTCATGAGAGGGTCCGTGAGAGGGTCCGTGAGAGGGTTCCGTGATAGGGTCCCTAAGAGCGTTCGTGAGTGGGTTCGTGAGAGGGTTCGTGAGAGGGTACGTGAGGGAACGTGAGGGTACGTGAGAGGGTTCGTGACACGGTTCGTCAGAGGGTTCGTGAGAGGTTTCGTGAGAGTGTTCGTGAGAGGGTTCGTGAGAGGATCCGCGAGAGGGTTCCTGAGAGGGTCCGTGAGAGGGTTCCTGAGAGTTTTTGTGAGAGGGTCCGTGAGAGGGTACCTGAGAGGAATCGTGAGAGGGTTCGTGAGAGGGTTCCTGAGAGTTTTTGTGAGAGGGTCCGTGAGAGGGTACTTGAGAGGGTTCGTGAGAGTGTTCGTGAGAGGGTAGGTGAGAGCCTTCGTGAGAGGGTTCCTGAGAGGGTGCGTGAGAGGGTTCCTGAGAGGTTTCATGACAGGGTCCGTGAGAGGTTATCTGAGAGGTTTCGTGAGAGGGTTCGTGAGAGGGTCCGTGAGAGGTTTCTTGAGAGGGTCACTGAGAGGGTTCGTCAGAGTGTTCGTGAGAATGTTCTTGAGAGGGTTCGTAAGAGCGTTCGTGAGAGGGTACCTGAGAGGGTTCGTGAGAGGGTTCGTTAGAGGGTTCGTGAGAGGGTATGTGAGAGGGTTCGTGAGAGGGTCCGTGAGTGGGTCCCTGAGAGGGTCCGTGAGAGGGTTCCTGAGAGTTTTTGTGAGAGGGTCCGTGAGAGGGTACCTGAGAGGATTCGTGAGAGGGTTCGTGAGAGGGTTCGTGAGACGGTTCGTGAGAGGGTTCCTGAGAGGTTTCGTGAGAGGGTCCGTGAGAGGGTACCCTAGAGGGTGCCTGAGAGGGTTCGTGAGAGGTTTCGTGAGAGGGTTCGTGAGAGGGTACCTGAGAGGGTTCGTGAGAGCGTTCGTTAGAGGATTCCTGAGAGGGTACGTGAGAGGGTACGTGAGAGGGTTCGTGAGAGAGTTCGTGAGAGTGTTCGCGAGTGGGTTCGTGAGAGGTTTCGTGAGAGGGTTCCTGAGAGTTTTGATGAGAGGGTCCGTGAGAGGGTACATGAGAGGGTTCGTGAGAGTGTTCGTGAGAGGGTTCGTGAGAGGGTTCCTGAGAGGGTGCGTGGGAGGGTTCCTGAGAGGTTTCGTGACAGGGTCCGTGAGAGGTTACCTGAGAGGTTTCGTGAGAGGGTTCGTGAGAGGTTTCGTGAGAGGGTCCGTGAGAGGTTTCGTGAGAGGGTCCCTGAGAGGGTTCGTGAGTGTGTTCGTGAGAATGTTCTTGAGAGGGTTCGTAAGAGCGTTCGTGAGAGGGTACCTGAGAGGGTTCGTGAGAGGGTTCGTTAGAGGGTTCGTGAGAGGGTATGTGAGAGGGTTCGTGAGAGGGTCCGTGAGTGGGTCCCTGAGAGGGTCCGTGAGAGGGTTCCTGAGAGTTTTTGTGAGAGGGTCCGTGAGAGGGTACCTGAGAGGGTTCGTGAGAGGGTTCGTGAGAGGGTTCGTGAGAGGTTTCGTGAGAGGGTCCGTGAGAGGTTTCGTGAGAGGGTCCCTGAGAGGGTTCGTGAGTGTGTTCGTGAGAATGTTCTTGAGAGGGTTCGTAAGAGCGTTCGTGAGAGGGTTCGTGAGAGGGTTCGTGAGAGGGTTCGTGAGAGGGTTCGTGAGAGGGTTCCTGAGAGGTTTCGTGAGAGAGTCCGTGAGAGGGTACCCTAGAGGGTGCCTGAGAGGGTTCGTGAGAGGTTTCGTGAGAGGGTTCGTGAGAGGGTACCTGAGAGGGTTCGTGAGAGGGTTCGTTAGAGGGTTCGTTAGAGGATTCCTGAGAGGGTACGTGAGAGGGTACGTGAGAGGGTTCGTGAGAGAGTTCGTGAGAGTGTTCGCGAGTGGGTTCGTGAGAGGTTTCGTGAGAGGGTTCCTGAGAGTTTTGATGAGAGGGTCCGTGAGAGGGTACATGAGAGGGTTCGTGAGAGTGTTCGTGAGAGGGTTCGTGAGAGGGTTCCTGAGAGGGTGCGTGGGAGGGTTCCTGAGAGGTTTCGTGACAGGGTCCGTGAGAGGTTACCTGAGAGGTTTCGTGAGAGGGTTCGTGAGAGGTTTCGTGAGAGGGTCCGTGAGAGGTTTCGTGAGAGGGTCCGTGAGAGGGTTCGTGAGTGTGTTCGTGAGAATGTTCGTGAAAGGGTTCGTAAGAGCGTTCGTGAGAGGGTTCCAGAGAGGGTCCGTGAGAGGTTTCGTGAGAGCGGCCCTGAGAGGGTTCGTGAGAGTGTTCGTGAGAATGTTCGTGAGAGGGTTCGTAAGAGGGTTCGTGAGAGTGTTCGCTAGAGGGCACGTGAGAGGGTTCGTGAGTGTCTGTGAGAGGGTTCGTGAGAGGGTTTGTAGAGGTTTCGTGAGGGGGTTCGCAAGGGTGTTCGCGAGAGGGTACGCGAGAGAGTACGCGAGTGTTCGAGAGAGGGTTCGGAAGAGGGTGCGAGAGAGGGTTCGTGAGAGGGTTCTTGAGAGGGTTCGTGAGAGGGGTAGTGAGATGGTTCGTGAGATGGTTCGTGAGAGGGTACGTGAGAGGGTCCATGAGAGGGTTAGTGAGAGGGTTCCTGCGAGGTTTCGTGAGAGGTTTCGTGAGAGGGACCTTTGGAGTATTTCTGGGAGGGTCCGTGAGAGGGTCCGTGAGAGTGTTCCTGAAGGGTTCGTAAGAGTGTTCGTGAGAGGGTTCTTGATAGGGTTCGTGAGAGGGTCCGAGAGAGGTTTCGTAAGAGGGTTCGTGAGGGGTTCGTGAAAGTGTTTGCGAGAGGGTACGCGAGGGGGCACGTGAGAGGGTTCGTGAGAGTGTCCGTGAGCGGGTTCCTGAGAGGGACCATGGGAGTTTTTCTGGGAGGGTCCGTGAGAGGGTTCCTGAAGGGTTCGTAAGGGTGTTCGTGAGAGGGTTCTTGATAGGATTCGTGAGAGGGTCCGTGAGAAGGTCCGTGAGAAGATCCGTGAGAAGGTCCGTGAGAGGTTTCGTAAGAGGGTTCGTGAGGGGGTTCGTGAGGGTGTTCGTGAGGGGGTTCGAGAGAGGGTTCGCGTGTGTTCGAGAGAGGGTTCGTGAGAGGGTCCGTGAGGGTTCGTGAGAGGGTTTGTGAGAGGGCTCCTGAGAGGGTTCGTGAGAGGGCTCCTGAGAGGGTTCGTGAGAGGCTTCATGAGAGATTTCTTGAGAGTGTTCGTGAGATGTTTCGTCAGATGGTTCTTGAGAGGGCTCGTGATACGGCCTGTGAGAGACTACGTCAGAGGGTTCGTGAGAGGGTTCGAGAGAAGGTTCGAAAGGAGGTTCGAGAAAGGGTTCGAGAGAGGGTTCGAGAGAGTGTTACAGAGATGGTTCGTATGAGGGTTCGTGAGAGGGTTCCTGAGAGGGTTCGTGAGAGGGTTCCTGAGAGGGTTCGTGAGAGGGTTCTTGAGAGGGTTCGTGAGAGGGTTCTTGAGAGGGTTCCTGAGAGGGTTCGTGATAGGGTTTGTGAGAGGGTTCGTGAGAGGGTTCATGAGAGTGTTCGTGAGAGTGTTCGAGAGAGGGTATGAGAGAGGGTACGAGAGAGGGTACGAGAGAGGGTTCGTGAGAGGGTTCGTGAGAGGGTTCCTGATAGGTTTCGTGAGAGGGTTCGAGAGAGGGTTCGTGAGATGTTTCGTGAGAGTGTCCGTGAGAGGGACCATGGGAGTTTTTCTGGGAGGGTCCGTGAGAGGGTTCCTGAAGGGTTCGTATGAGGGTTCGTGAGAGGGTTGATGAGAGGGTACGTGAAAGGGTTCGTGAGAGGGTCCGTGAGAGGGTGCGTGATAGGGTTCTTGAGAGGGTTCCTGAAGGATTCGTGAGAGGGTTCTTGAGAGGGTTCGTGAGATGGTTCTTGAGGGTTCGTGAGAGGGTCCATGAGAGGGTTTCTTGAGAGGGTTAATGAGAGGGTTAATGAGAGGGTTCGAGAGAGGGTTAGTGAGAGGGTGCGTGAGAGGTTTCTTGAGAGGATCTGTCAGAGGGTCCGTGAGAGGGTTTGTGAGTGAGGGTGTCCGTGAGTGGGGGTGTCCTGAGTGAGGTTCCCCATGAGTGAGGGGCCCGTGAGTGAGGGGGCCGTTTGTGAAGTGCCCGGTGAGTGAGGTGTCCCGTGATTGAGGGAGCCCGTGAGTATGTACTCCTGAGTGGGTGAGATCGTGAGTGAGGGCGCTCGTGAGTGAGGGCGCTCGTGAGTGTGGCGCTTCGCGTGAGGGTTCTCGAGAGGGGTTCGTGACGGTGTCGGAAAGGTGGGAATGGAAGAGAGGGTGAGAATGGGAGGTAGCGTGAGAATGGGAGAGAGGCTGAGAACGTGAGAATGGGAGAGAGGCTGAAAATGGGAGAGAGGCTGAGAATGGTATAGAGGGGGAGATGGGAGAGACGGTGAGATGGGAGAGGAAGAGGAGTGAGATGGTTGATAGAGGGAAGAGAGGGCTAAGAGAGAGGGAATACTGAGGATAGTGAGCGTAGAGGTGGGGAGTGAAGATTAAGTGCAGAGCGAGGGCAGAGGTATGGGGGAGGAGAGAGTGGAGCTATTGTGGGAAAGAGTGAGATTGTGGGAGAGTGCGAGGCCGAGAGTGCTAGGGGATATGGAGGTGGGAGAGAGGAGAGAGTGGAGCTATTGGGGGAAAGAATGAGAGTGTAGGAGAGTGCGAGGGCGAGAGTGCTAGGGGATATGGAGGTGGGAGGGAGGAGACAGTGGAGCTATTGTGGGAAAGAGTGAAATAATAGGAGAGTGCGAGGGCGAGAGTGCTAGGGGATATGGAGGTGGGAGGGAGGAGAGAGTGGAGCTATTGTGGGAAAGAATGAGAGTGTAGGAGAGTGCGAGGGCGAGAGTGCTAGGGGATATGGAGGTGGGAGGGAGGAGAGAGTGGAGCTATTGTGGGAAAGAATGAGAGTGTAGGTGAGTGCGAGTGCGAGAGTGCTAGGGGATATGGAGGTGGGAGGGAGGAGAGAGTGGAGCTGTTGTAGGAAAGAATGAGAGTGTAGGAGAGTGCGAGGGCGAGAGTGCTAGGGGATATGGAGGTGGGAGAGAGGAGAGAGTGGAGCTATTGTGGGAAAGAATGAGAGTGTAGGAGAGTGCGAGGACGAGAGTGCTAGGGGATATGGAGGTAGGAGGGAGGAGAGAGTGGAGCTATTGTGGGAAAGAATGAGAGTGTAGGAGAGTGCGAGGGCGAGAGTGCTAGGGGATATGGAGGTGGGAGGGAGGAGAGAGTGGAGCTATTGTGGGAAAGAATGAGAGTGTAGGAGAGTGCGAGGGCGAGAGTGCTAGGGGATATGGAGGTGGGAGGGAGGAGAGAGTGGAGCTATTGTGGGAAAGAATGAGAGTGTAGGAGAGTGCGAGGGCGAGAGTGCTAGGGGATATGGAGGTGGGAGGGAGGAGAGAGTGGAGCTGTTGTGGGAAAGAATGAGAGTGTAGGAGAGTGCGAGGGCGAGAGTGCTAGGGGATATGGAGGTGGGAGGGAGGAGAGAGTGGAGCTATTGTGGGAAAGAATGAGAGTGTAGGAGAGTGCGAGGACGAGAGTGCTAGGGGATATGGAGGTGGGAGGGAGGAGAGAGTGGAGCTGTTGTGGGAAAGAGTGAGATTGTGGGAGAGTGCGAGAGTGCTAGGGGATATGGAGGTGGGAGGGAGGAGAGAGTGGAGCTGTTGTGGGAAAGAGTGAGATTGTGGGAGAGTGCGAGAGCGCTAGGGGATATGGAGGTGGGAGGGAGGAGAGAGTGGAGCTGTTGTGGGAAAGAGTGAGATTGTGGGAGAGTGCGAGAGTGCTAGGGGATATGGAGGTGGGAGGGAGGAGAGAGTGGAGCTGTTGTGGGAAAGAGTGAGATTGTGGGAGAGTGCGAGAGTGCTAGGGGATATGGAGGTGGGAGGGAGGAGAGAGTGGAGCTGTTGTGGGAAAGAATGAGAGTGTAGGAGAGTGCGAGGGCGAGAGTGCTAGGGGATATGGAGGTGGGAGAGAGGAGAGAGTGGAGCTATTGTGGGAAAGAATGAGAGTGTAGGAGAGTGCGAGGGCGAGAGTGCTTGGGGATATGGATGTGGGAGAGAGGAGAGAGTGGAGCTATTGTGGGAAAGAATGAGAGTGTAGGAGAGTGCGAGGACGAGAGTGCTAGGGGATATGGAGGTGGGAGAGAGGAGAGAGTGGAGCTATTGTGGGAAAGAATGAGAGTGTAGGAGAGTGCGAGGACGAGAGTGCTAGGGGATATGGAGGTGGGAGAGAGGAGAGAGTGGAGCTATTGTGGGAAAGAATGAGAGTGTAGGAGAGTGCGAGGACGAGAGTGCTAGGGGATATGGAGGTGGGAGAGAGGGGAGAGGCCAGCGTCTAACCAACTGAGCCACCCAGACCGACACAAAAACGAAACATTATTTACATAGACATAGATATGTACACTGGTATTTACTCAATCTTAGGATATATTTTCCTCTTCCTCCTCTTTCGGGCAGTTTAAGATGGAGGAATTTTCTCTAAAATCTTTATGTCGCATGCTTAAAAATACTGATTTTAAATACCAACTTTGCTTTTAACAGACTTCGTTTTTGAGTCATGCTTTTCACAGGTAGATATACATATACGGACGTTTTCCTAAAGATATTTTTAGGGTTTACAGGCCCTCAAAACATATATTTCGGTAAAATCTCGACGTCGGATTTTTGGATGGAATAAAATACTCCCTCTGCTTGCTGTACGTATTAGAAAGTAAAAATGTTTCGTTGTACATGATCACCACGTGCTCTACCGTACAGTTCAAAGATGACACTAGTGTGCTGGTTACCAATAAAAACTTAAATATATGCATAATTTAAATGAATTTGCTCGACAACTGCTTAAATTTGTATGTAGGGATAAGCTGACTGAAGACGCCATTCATTGCTAATTATATAACTACATGGGACGAGCCAGGAAAAGCCGTAAAAGCGTAAAACAAAGTTTAATTTGTGTTTGTAAACCTATATTGTTCTAATCCTATAACCACAGGGAACATACGCCTCTCAATAGAGAAACGAGCAATGGCGGCATGGACGCGCATTAGAAACCACGAGAATGACGTGATCGCTAACATCGGCAAAGGCGAGCCGAAGCACCGCAAACATACTAGAATAAAAATATTCTAGAAGCGGCACGGCTCTCCGACAAATGCGCGTTCGCGCAACCTCGGTCCTAAGCCACAGACATGTTCCAGCAGAGGCCCTCGCCTCGGAAAATATTCAGGAGCTGTCCCCTGCCCGCGCGGGAAAACAGCGGATAAGTGTATATATGAAGTGTAAATAGTGCAGTGCGCTGGGACGCATATTCTGGTGTGCCCAGTGAAGGTGTGTGATTGTGTGTGTGTGTGTGTGTGTGTGTGTGTGCGTGAATGCGCGCGTGTATGTATGCGTGTATATAATTGTAAATATGTACAAAAACTGAATAGAACTTAAAGGACATAAGAAAACTATTCTCGGTGACCGATAGACGGCCACCGTATGGGTTTTTGCACAAACCGAAAACTATAATTAGTTATCAGTAAGCAAATTGTATGTAAATGTCAAATATAGCCTGTAAGCTGGGCCCTATGTACCAGCACCAGGCCAATACTCTATAATAAGCAAACTGAAACTGAAACAACTACGCCTCTTTGTTCTTTCTTTTTTTTTTTTTTTTTTTTTTTTTTTCCCTGTGCCTGTATGTTTTTACTTTCTCTAGTGGTAAATAGGGGCAATATTGTATTCCACTCAAAAATGCGATGTCGAGATTTCACCGGAAATATATGTTTAGAGGCCCCCTGAATCCAAAAAAAAAGCATTTTTAGATAACGGTCCTTGTGTGTGCCAGTCTGTCGACAGCATAACTCAAAAACGAAAAGTCGGTTATAAACTAAATTTGGCATTTAAGTTTAATGTCTTTCAAGGATGTGACACGAAGAACTACCCTTTACATGGAAAATATTTCGAAAACTTTTTTTTTTTTTTTTTTTTTTTTTTTGAAAACGGCTCTAACGATTTTGATTAAAATGTCATATTTGCGATATTTTGATGACAAATGAAATGTATATATTGAATTTTCTGTCTAGAGCCCCTGTAGTCGTATTTACTCTGGACGACTTTTGCATAACTGGTAAACCATTAGAGATAGACCAAATCATACCCTACAAAAAATGTACACCATGCTAAAATACGCAATTTATGTCCAAATAAATTTTCTTGTAGGGTGAACCATTTCAGAGATATTCCTTGTTATGTGTATGAGTTTCGGAAAATTTAAAACTTTCGTGAAATGGATCATCGTTGTTCATTTTTTTTTTTTTTTTTTTTTTTTTTATATATCTTATGTGTGCAAAGAGAACAGAATCTCAAAGCTTTAAAAGATTTGACTATCGCACAAAGCCTACTGTATTCCAATATTCCCCTTGCACCTACACGGAAATAAGCAGTAAGATAATTTGTACAAATGTTTATCTCAACTAACACGAAGAAGATACAGGAATGAGAGTTTGTAAGAATGGTTAGTACAAGAGTAGAGAAAGTCATTTGAATGCAATACATCAGACTGTTTTGACATGATACTCTTATTGCAGTCGAGTTCCTTCTCAAATAAGTGAAATAGGGTCTCAGTGGCGTAACTTAAATTTTACAAAATAGTAAAGAATTTCCAGCACACTGGAGTTTTCTGCATACAAGTAGATTGTTACAAAGATATGCAGTATTAAGCCTATTTAAAGAACAGGTAGGTTTGCCAATTGCAATTCCCTTCTACGTTGCAATGCGGAAGTAGAAAGCTTTTAGTCAGTTGAACAGTCATCCACTAAGCCCTTAAATGTTCCACCTGTGCTAGCTAAGTATGCTGTATTGCACAATAGTCCTATATTTTACGAAGTATGTATTGCTCATTAGAAATCCCACAAAACGTCGGATGCAAAACTGGTACAATATAAGGTTACACACGGCTCTGTGAACGTCTTTGGCTGTGGGATGGTTGAGGAGCACATGGATAATTTATTATTATTTTTTTTCTTGTTTAACGACGCTGTCAATTGCCACGATCACATCAGCGTCGCCGGTGTGCCGGAATTTTGTCCCGCAGGAGTTCTTTTACATGCCAGTAAATCTACTGACATGGAGCTGTCGTTTTTAAGCACACTTAAAAACCATCGGCCTGGGCCGGGTTTGAACCCGCGACCTCGGGATCCGTAGGCCAGCGTCTAACCAACTGAGCCACCCAGACCGACAAAGAGAGCACATGGAGTGAGTGAGTGAATGAGTGAGGTTTAAGGGCCCGTTGACAGCTAGGTCATTAGGGCCCCAGGAGCACCTGGAAGATCAACTAATTTTCTTCCGATTACGGAAGTGAAATTTCCTTTTAAAGCTATTAAACATTATACAAATGCCTTTCAATTTTTTGAGACGTTGACAATGTCAATAGTTGCGGTATCTGATGTTAATTTATAATTTCTTTGAATACAACATTTTTCAAACTGAATCCAAACACATTTCCTGTTGTATTCTGTGTTCTGAGAGTTCCCTCTTCGAATTAGTTCATATATTTCAGCATAAAATGGTTCACCGAAGCTAGAGTCAGCCATTTTTTACATTTGAATAGCATCAACTTATGTCAACTGTTTCTCTAACCTGATCATAATGTAAGAAAACAAAGGAGGTGATAATGAAATGAGATAAATGAGGGCTGCCATTGGTTGAAATTTGAAATTGTTATGCACATGATTGGTTGATTTTAACCAATGGAATATTCAACTTGTCCCGTTCCTATATGGGCCACTTTTATTGTACTAAAGTTTAGCTTTCCTAAGAGAAATGGAGGTTATAATTCACACTTTCTTGTTCAAATTCAGCAAATGTGAAGTTTCTGCGTGAGGTAAAATTGCATTATCTGTATAATTCACACACGTGTAGGTATATCAAAAGGTTCCATGAAACGTGTTCAACTGCAGACATTAAGCCACAAGGCTGCCATCTCTGTGATCAAAACATTGTGTTGTGTTTACTGCAATGTAAAATAATAAACACCACCCCCAGTTACCTCTAGAGCGAGAGGGGAGGGGGGGGGGGAATGTGGTTGCCCGCATCTATGCCTTCCAAGGAGGTCAAATGAAAGACTACAGAAAAAGGAGAGAGGAAAAAATAAAAAGTGGATGGTCGCCGCCCTGTAGCTAACACCCCCTCCCTCTCCTCACCCAGTACTGCGCTGCTGCATCGCCGGATCAATGAGAAGATGTGACGGATAGCGATTCTCCTGCCCTCTGCCCGCCACATGCGGAACTCGAGGCTGCGCCAAGCTAATTAACACACTACATTTGCACCACCACTATGCACCTTACCTTGAAAAATGAGACCATACTCCTACCACCTTATTTGCTATTTTCCATGTGCTGTTTCATTCTACGACTTTATTTCTCCTGTGTATTTTTCTCTACTTGCTTTTGTTTTTCCTTAACTGCGAAGATGCTAGAGTGACATTGAAAACTTTTAGAGGGCCATGAGTTGATTGTTATGCAGTTGTTCGATTTTCCTTAGTGTTTTGTTAATTATTATCATTTAATGCTGTCATCTTCATCCAAAAACATCTGATGTGTTGCACTCACATGACCTTCTCTACTTTTGTACTAACTATTCTTAGAAACTTATTCCTATATCTTCTTCGTGTTAGTTAAAATAAACATTTGTACAAATTATCTTATTGCTTATTTCCTTGTAGGTGCAAGGGGAATATTGGAATACAGTAGACTTTGTGCGATAGTCAAATCTTTTAAAGCTTTGAGATTCCGTTCTCTTTGCACACATAACATATAAAAAAAATTAACAACGATGACGCATTTCACGAAAGTTCTAAGTTTTCCGAAACTCACACACATAACGAGGAATATCTCTGAAATGGTTCACACTACAAGAAAATTTATTCGGATATAAATTGTGTATTTTAGCAAGATCTACATTTTTTGTATAGTATGATTTGGTCTATCTCTAACGGTTTACCAGTTATGCAAAAGTCGTCCAGAGTAAATACGACTACAGGGGCTATAGCCAGAAAATTCAAGATATACATTTCATTTGTCATCAAAATATCTCAAACATATGACATTTTAATCAAAATCGTTAGAGCCATTTTCAAGAAAATCAAAATTTTTGAAAACTTTTCCATGTAAAGGGTAGTTTAGGGTGGGGCTATTTTCTTCAAAATCTTCGTGTCACAACCTTGAAAGACATTAAACTTAAATATCAATTTTGGTTTTTAACCGACTTTTCGTTTTTGAGTTATGCTGTCCACAGACTGACACACACACATGGACCTTTTTCTAAAAATGCTTTTTTTGGATTCAGGGGGCCTCAAAACATGTATTTCTGGTAAAATCTCGACATAGAATTTTTGGGTGGAATACAATACTTCCCCTACTTACCAGTAGAGAAAGTAATAAATTTGAACACATAATTATTTCGGGGCTATCATTTTTACGATTTTAATGTATCATTAATGCCTAAGCAGTGTGAATATCAACTTAAAAATGCATCGAGCTAAGAAGTCCAATCTAGTACAACTATAGTTGTAAAACTACCGTAGATGTAGACTATAGCAGTTTTCCTGGTAGAATTGATCAGTATAGAACCTACCCGCGTCACTTGTCCGTTAGGTGTGTTGCATACCTATCCGGCGTTACCTCATCCATCACATTGTTTACGTTTATTGATCATGTTTTACTGGATTCCTCCAGAAACCGGACGCGTTGAATTTTGAACCTTCTCGAAACACAGAACATTAGTGTCCTCAAAAACATTTGAAAGCTCCTTTAAGTATACTACAGTTCAGATCAAAGAGACTGATAATGATAACAGGTAATGTTATTTTAAACCGAAAAGTATAATTTGTATTTGGTGATTTGTTATGTTTTAATTTCTTATTGCATTTCTTAATTAGCTTATTTTATATTAGTTCTTCCCTACCAATGCTACCAATACTACCCGCAATCTTACTATTTACTTCATCATTTATGTACTGTGACAAAACTAACAAACTCTAGTTTTGGCAGAGCTCAACTATAGACATAATTAAGCAAAAATAATGTTTTTCCTTTCTATATAGCTTACCACAGTAAGTAGAGCAAATATTGCACTCCGTCTCGAAATTTATAACCAAGATACCGAAGCTTCGCAAGTCGGAAAAAGCACTTTTTAAAAAATGTCCATGTATTTTGCGATATATACTTTTCTTGAAGTAACCTCAAAATGTACTTCAGAAATAAAAAGAATTGAATCGCTTCTTAATGCTAACATGTCTAATAGAACATTCAATATTTCAGTCAGTAAATAATTCATAGGTACGTTTGTATATTTTACTAAGGATTCATTAGTAACATATGTTTAGGTTACTATGAAGTTGCGTATTACGTCATTTCCTACTGGTACCGTAATGACCAGTTTTAGCTTTACTGTCATGGGAATTGATAAATGAATTGTAAATTTAGCTTACACTACCAAATATGTGTTAACAATGATTAACTTACATATAAAGTATTGTGAAAAACATATTTGCATGTCTGGAAAAAACGAGCCATGTCTCGAACGGAAGTTCGTTTAAGTCATACAAGGCACAGGGCCTTGATTGGTCACTCGTATCTGTTAGCAATATTAGGATTTGGAACTTGTGACAACTTGTTGCTGCCGCTACAGAACTGAATCGTGGATAGTGTAAACAATGCGCTGTGCTGTGTAGGATTTAGACGAATTTGGCGTTACAAACTAACCTTTTTTCTTGTCGACGAGTGTATATCTTGAATTTTCTAGGAATAGTCTGTGAAGTGCTCCTCCTTATAAGAGCTTGTATACTCGGCAAGCCGTAAGACTAAATATTAGTGCACCAAGATTTATATATCGATAAAGCACTCACTTTAAATCAGTATTTTGTGGATCAACCATTTTAGTTTTAAAAGCTCATATAGTGATCCGCTTTGTATACGTCGTTTAGTTGCTTATTTGCAGTTACGTGACTTTTTAAATAAGCAATTCCATGTTGACATAACCTCTGAGTAGTGAAGAGAATGCTTTGCATATCTAACCACTTGCTCTTTTCTGTCCTCATTTGATCAAACCTCATAAAAAGAATCAATTTCCTGGTACAAACATTCTTCAGAGTATTCCATGGGTTTCGCTTTGTTGCGGCCATGAAAGTTATGCAATTCCAGGAACTAATTATTGCCCTTATTAAGAAAATTCAATGAACGGTTACACAAGAACAGCTCTACCTATTTTAAAATGCATAACAGAATATTTTTCTATAGCTGGATTCTGCACATCAAGCTCCCAAATCCTATATTACGTTATTAAAATATAAATTTGATGTCGAAACAGCTGAAATACGCGGCGTTAATGATTTATCCTAAAACTTTCGGACTTACGTTGCGCTTACCCAATAGCCTTTGCTTCTTTGGAGAGTTTAAGAATACTACTTAACATACATTAATAAATATTTAATTAAAACTAACGATATCACAAGGAATAAAAAACAAGCTAAATATATAACATCGGGAAGACATGCAAAATCACTACTGAACAACCACAAATCCACAGTAAGAAGAGCGAGCAGAGAAAACTGTGAATGTAATGCATTGCATTTCTATTTCATTCATAAAAAATTGTATGAATTGTTTTTAAGGGCAAGCAGAGGACCTCTGAATATGTTATGTAAAAGAAAAGCGAGTAGAGAAAACCATGTGAATGTAATATGTCACCTTTCTGTTTCAACAATATAGAAAAATTACGAATTGTTTGTAGAGGAGTTAGAACTTAGAAACTTTCTATATGAAAAAACATTTAGATCCAATGTTCTTCGCATTCCGATGAATGATTTTTCTATATATACATATAAATGTATAGATATAGATTTTCGGTGACAAGTTTGAACAATGGATACATGTCGAAACTCTTAAGTGTTACATTCAAATGACTTTCTCTACCCACTATAATTTATATTTATTATAGAAAGTATTGCTACAAATGCGTATTATAATCTAACAAATGACAGTGAAAATAAACGTTAAGGTTAAACGAAGGTTAAAACGCATACAAGACTCTGAAGTGTTAATAAAACCTTAAACACCTAATATATTGCACTCACATGCCCTTTTCTGGCCATATTCTTCTATCTGCCTCTTGTTAATCGAAATTGGCTTTCATTATAGATGTAAACATTTCGTTACAGGTATATGAGGGATACAGGGGGCCTTAAGCGATTGTCAGCTTTTGGAAAGCTCCATGTGCTTGTTTTAAATTGCGTCATCGTTTGCACTTATGACGTAATCAATTTCGTAAGCAACAAGCACGAGGGTTGCCCAATAGGCAATGCCCCATGTTTTTTCTCCAGAAGTATTTATTTCACAAAACTGAACTTTACATATATAAAAGAGTAATGTTTTCTCTGGTCACTATATTTTTCTACATAATCTACACGGCCTTTCTGCAGCGACACACGAGTCCTGTAGGTAAAATTCTTCGCTCTGTCTGTGGAGTCAGGGTTTTCGTAGTGAATCATCTCTTCACCGTCTTTGAAATGTCTTCCACGAATGGCATTCTTCAGTGGCCCAGACAAACGGAAATGTGAGGGAGCCGAATCAGGACTATAGGGTGGATGGCGTAACACTGTCTTGGCTCAAAGTGTGTCCAAGATGGGTTCCTTGGTGTTTTACTGTTGATCACAAATTCCAAAGAAAAGACATTACTTCCGATTTGTTGCAACACTTTGAAGCTGACGGGGAGTGAAGCTTGAAAAATCTTTTCCTGCAACAAGGCTTCTCTGAAATGAGCTGCACGTATATTTATAGGAAGTCGCACGCCTAGACTTCATTTTTTTAAATTTTTTTTTTAAAATGTATTTTTTTTCCCCTCTACTACGTACAGTAAAGTAGAGGAAGTATTGTATTGCACACAAAAATTCGATGTCGAGATTTCACCGGAAATATATGTTTTGAGGCACACTGAATCCAAAAAATCATTTTTAGGAAAAGGTCCTGTGTGTGCTTGTGTGTATGTGTCTGTGTCAGTCTGTGCACAGCCTAACTCAAAAACGAAAAGTTGGTTAAAAACCAATGTTGGTATTTAAGTTTAATGTCTTTTGAGGATGTGATATGAAAATTTTGAAGAAAATTCCTACACCCTAAATACCCTTTACATGAAACATTTCCCGAAAATTTTGATTTTCTTGAAAATGGCCCTAACAATTTTGATTAAAATGGCATGTTTGAGATATTTTCCTGGATGACTTGTGCATAACTGGTAAACCGTAAGAGATAGACCAAAACTTACTGTACAAAAAATGTAGATCTTGTTAAAATACACAATTTATGTCCAGATAAATTTTTTGTAGAGTGAACCATTTCGGAGATATTCCTTGTTATTTGTGTCAGTTTCGGAAAACAAACTTTCGTCAAATGCGACATCGTTGTTCATTTTGTATATGTTAATCGTGCTTTAAACGGTTTGACTATCGATCAAAGCCTACTGTATTCCAATATTCCCCTTGCACCTACAAGGAAATAAGCAATAAGATAATTTGTACAAGTGTATCTTAACTAACACGAAGAATATATAGGAATAAGAGTTTGTAACAATGGTTAGTACAAGAGTAGAGAAAGTCATGTGAGTGCAACATATTAGATTTGTTTATTTCCCGAATAATACAATAAACGTGTACTTATAAAAGCATACAAAAGTATAATAGTTACAATATATTTAAATGGAAGCTGTTATCTCATACATAAACATGAAAGGGTTGATTTTACTGCAAAGCGCTCTTTTCGTACACACAAATATATCGATGTTAATTTAATAGACAAAACAAATGATAGTTTGCTTCGTTAACTATTGCATGAACATAACCAGCAATAATTACACACTCGCTTATATACTATCGATGTTTTTCATAAACACAATTTTTTATGAAATTACTATTATTTGGAAAGCACTGATTGTAATTTCTGTTTTAAAATCGTTAAAGAAGTGTTATGAACAGAGACAGGAATTTCATGCACCATAAAATCCCGAAGTATGCATGCGTTTATGCAATATCAAGCTATGAAACATGCAAGATCATGTAAAAGATGCTGTGACGCTGGGCTCGGCGCACAACAAAGGACCAACGGGACATTTCACACCACATACCAGGGCGGCGAGCAAACAGAGGCACAAATTCAAGCTTTTCCATACCACTTAAGTGAGCGAACACGTTACTAACCATTATCAAGCTGACAATGAACAAACCGGCTTTCTCTGGAGCTTTTGAGAAAGATGCGCTGCGTCATTGCCGGCGCGTTTGTGAAGGTCGAGAAAGGTCCAAGTGACGTCATCCCTTCTATGTAAGAGGGCGAGGAACAGCAGAGCGGGGAGTTAAGAGTCGCACATATGAGCCACTCAGTGCGTTAGTGAGTACGAGACAGCTGTGCGTGTGTGTCGTGATAGATACGTCCAGTCGTCGTAAAGAAAATAACGAGGTCGAGCGATTGCTTCGCCGTAGTTAGTGTATGAGATAAAGTGAGGAAACACCAAAGGCAAGGTTACGAGAAGAAAAAGTTGTGATTTCTGATAGCACGAAAAACTGCATTTGTGATGAAATTTCAGAACATAATAAAGTGGTAATAGTAATCGGGCTGATTTTGCCATTTTGTCTCTCTGGTGTCAGGAGTGGGATTTCCAGAAATGTCGTTTTGTCACAATGTATTAGAATATGCACTTTCAGTTTTGTTCATGTTTCTACAAAAGTTACTTTTCACGAAATTGTTGATGAGGAATATTTTAAAAATAAAAAACAAGGTAATACTCATATTTCTTATTCAAGTGTGATTATATTACAAAGAGAGGCGTAAAACCATTGCTAGTTGACTTTAAATTGATTAGTAAATGTTATTCATGATTTTGAGGGTTTGTATAGTGAATCAGTGTAGACGAAGGTTGAACTGCGCATGCTCCAGAACTTCGCTCGGATATCGGGAACAAGCAACATGTTCACAACATGGATACAGTTGTGTATCAGGATACAAAATAAGTCTGTAACAGTATAGAACATAAAAATAATGTTCAACTTGCGATTGGAAACGCACCTTAACACTGTAGGAGGCAAGTGTATATGATGGACTAGCATTTAGCTTTACAAAAGCTCTTTTACAGGAAATATAGAGAGAAAAACTTAACCTCTTAACACAAACCGTGTTAGTGCAAAGTTTTACCGTGCTATTACGTATCTTGATGCTCATTTTTCTTGGAACTTAAAATTATGAGGACAAATGACTGAAGGCCCAGAGTTATCGGTATAACAGTTGTGCTGGCTTTTCATATTTGCGTTAGGAGCTTACATACATAAGAAAGTAAAAAAAAAAAACTGATGTGTTGCACTCACATGACTTTCTCTACTCTTGTACAAATTATTTATTCTTACAAAGGTTTATTCCTCTATCTTCCATGATCAAGTGATAAAATGAATAAGGGCGTGTCATTTGAGGAAAGTGTAAGTATTGTAAAATTCAGAAAAATGAAAAGAAATAACTCCGAGATGCTTCCCTCTACAGAAAATGCATTTGTGAGAAAGTGTGTTTTAATGAGATCTCTATTACTTTCTCTACGGGTAAGTAGGGGAAGTATTGTATTCCACCCAAAAATTCGATGTCGAGATTTCACCGGAAATATATGTTTTGAGGCCCCCTGAATCCAAAAAAAGCATTTTTAGAAAAAGGTCCGTGTGTGTGTGTGTGTGTCTGTGTGTCAGTCTGTCAGTCTGTGGACAGCATAGCTCAAAAACGGAAAGTCGGTTAAAAACTAAAGATGGTATTTAAGTTTAAAGTCTTTCAAGGAAGCGACACGAAGATTTTGAAGAAAATATCCCCACCCTAAACTACCCTTTACATGGAAAATTGTTCGAAAATTTTGATTTTCTTGAAAATGGCTCTAACGATTTTGATTAAAATGTCATATGTTTGAGATATTTTTATGACAAATGAAATGTATATCTTGAATTTTCTGGCTATAGCCCCTGTAGTTGTATTTACTCTGGACGACTTTTGCATAACTGGTAAACCGTTAGAGATAGACCAAATTATACTATACAAAAAATGTAGATCTTGCTAAAATACACAATTTATGTCTCAATAAATTTTCTTGTAGGGTGAACCATTTCGGAGATATTCCTTGTTATGTGTGTTAGTTTCGGAAAACTTGGAACTTTCGTGAAATGGATCATCATTCATTTCTTTATATGTTAAGTGTGCAAAGACAACAGAATCTCAAACATTTGACTATCGCACAAAGCCTATTATATTGTAACATTCCCCTTGCACCTACAAGGAAATAAGCAATAAGATAATTTTTACAAATGTTTATCTTAACTAACACGAAGAAGATATAGGAATAAGAATGGTTAGTACAAGAGTAGAGAAAGTCATGTGAGTGCAACACATCAGTTTTTTTATTACATTTTAGCAGTCATACGAATGTCATCCAGCATGAAGAGAACTTCCCAGAAAATTCAAGATGTACATTTCATTTGTCATGAAAATACCTTAAATGTGTCATTTTATTGAAAATCATTGCAGTCACTTTTAGGAATATTACAACTTTCGATAAATGTTCCATATGTGGGGGAATTTTCTTGAAAATCTTCGTGTTGTATCCTAAGAAAGATGAAATTCAAATTTTTGGTACTTAGTCGACTTTTCGTGTTTGAACTCTGCTGTTCAGAAATGGTTACACACTCTCGCACACGGACCTTTTTCTAAAAATGTTTTTTTGTTTTAGATTCAGTGGGTCTCAAAACAGGTATTTGGGCTGAATACTCAACATCCAATTTTTGGGTGGAGTTCTATAGTTCCTCTACTTACTATGTGTAGTAGAGAAAATAAAATTGATTTTTTTTTTGGGGGGGGGGGTTCAGTACTTTTTGGGTGGAATACAATGCTATCCTTAGCGTAAGCACGTGTTAGGTAAAATAAACGAGACGATAGTGGGTAGAGAAAACCATGTGAATGTAGCACATAGGATGCATCTGAAGTATTGTTATAGAGTATTGTATTTCCACCTTGGTGTTCCCTTAATGCTAACATTGTCTCTGAGATGTTTCCTGGAAGGCTGACAGGAACTATGTGTCTGTCTGCGGTAACGTAAAGTTTGTAACGCACTGCAGGAATGTGCTGTATTAGCCGTTTGGCCAACTTTCCCAACACTTACACCTCTAATCATTCCACCGAAGTTTGCGTTTACATGATTTCAGATACTCTCACTGCTTGCCCTGAAATGTACGGTGTCGTTGCTTTGGAATGACAAGGTTCTGACTGACTTCCTTGTTCTTCTGAGAAATCAGGCCAACAACTATAACACTTGGTTATATATTGTGTAACATTAAACTAAACCGCGTTCCACCCTTAGAAGACAGTACACGTTAAATGGAGCGCAGTGTTGCAACATGTACTAGTTGCGAATCTTTCTCCGCGAGCGGCTCGAGGTGGCCTGAGTCCTGTACTTAGTCCTTCAATTGCTGCTTGACCAGATGGGCACTTTTAACTTTGGTATCCCTCCACGCCTTTGTCACTGTATGACCTAAATTTACAAATGACTCGTATGTATAAACAATTGATTTCCCCTGGTTCCTAAACCTTTTTATGTATTTTAGATATTTATGTCGCCATCTGATGATATCGATATCGTCTCTTTCTATTAATATGCACTTGTTACCCCTTCTTTCATGTTCGGACCCCAAATCATGTAAGAATCGACTAAGAGTGGCCCTTGAGAAATTTGGTAGGGTCTCATCACTGTTGAACCGTGACAAAATTATATTCAGCGTGGGTGGAATATTTGCAAACAGTAAAGAATGAACAATTCGCCGCACTCCACATTGCACTATGCACTACATATGTACTTCTTTTTTTTTTTTTCGTCCTTTTTGCTTTCTTTTTCGATGGCGTTCTTAGAGGTCCTTTCATTAGTTCCTTTTTAATCCTACACACTACTGCTTCTGAACACCCGATAGCCTTAGCATCTTCATAATTATTTGGCGTTCCTTACTTCTTAATTTATCAATATATCGTCTCTTCCTAGCTTCCCCTTCCATAACTACAAATATTTACGGAAAATATTAAATAAATAACGCGATAACAGCTCACAGATTACGAACAGTTACACACACGACTTCTTTCGAACTAATGCTAGTGCTGCTCCTTATACTATCTTCTGTGTCAGGCCTGGCGCGAGAATACGCTGAATAGATGAATACCTTTTGTTTACCCTACTCGATGAAAGAAAGAAGTTACAGCCTTTTGGTTTATTTTAAAAACTTTCTCGAACCCTTCTCAACATTTGTTCTCGCTGGTTCCCTGATGTAAACTCAATAACAAAAAGTTTCACACTGCGTAACTTTTGCAGTGCACAGGTATAAAATTTTCCGAAAACATTTAATTTAAAAAATTATAACACTTAACTGAGTAAACATAGAGAATTCAAAGTGGGCAGGTAGTAGCACTATGGCTTACTCTACCTAAGAAAAAAATATAGATGCATTCTATCAGTTAGTTTGTTAGTGCGTTATGAGTATAGAAACAGCACATATCGGACTTCTATTGAAAAAAAAAATATTTTTGAAGAAATATGGGCCTATAGAAATGTATAATGACTCTAAAAAGGATATAAACTAATAGAGAAAAAATTCTGCGTGCGATAATGTGTTCAAATCTGAAATGTATAACAACTGAATATTTATACCATGCTATTAGGAACCTGGCAACAGCGTGAAGGTAGAAAAGGACGCGGCTAATGGCAACTTGTATACGCTAGATAGAGACAGAGATGTCCCATTTTACTCCATACTGTCATCTAAGAGTGGAACAAGGTATAGTGAAAATTATATTTCTATAGGATGTTTGCAATAAATTAATCTGAAAGAAAAAAGAACAACTAAAACAAACATTTATATAATTTATAATGTTTCAGTTAAATTTGGAGCAAAAGATAAAAATACTATGATGTTCAGGCATAAATATCATCATGTCTTTTAAATATATGTTACACACTAAATTATTACATCGTCAAAGCACGCATTAACTGAACTTTTTCAATTTTGTCTGTTAGAATCTTGTCATTCCAAAGCCATGCTGTGTCAGTAACATTAAATAATGTTGAAAGTTTAGATACAATCCCTAAAACAACTGAGCATATGGCTCAGACGGTAGCGTTCTTAGCTCGCATTCTGAGGTCGTAGGTTCAAACTTTCTTGACCCATGTTTTTTTTTTTTTTTTTTTTTTTTTTTTTTTTTTTTTTCGGGAGTTTTCTCGGTTCGCTAGACGTGTGTTGGGAAGGACAATTACAATTCCGAATTTCTTGTTCCTGCATTTTAGTTCACCTTTCATCTGCTTGGTTGTTTCAAGATTCTAACAAGAGAAGGTGAGAGTAGACGTTGGCCTAGTCATCCTAAAGTCGCGGGTGACGCTGATGTGATCCTGACAATTGACAGTATCGTTAAACAACTATAATTATAGTTTTTAATCACCGCTGTATAAGGAGGCGAGGAAACAACAGAAGAGAGAGTTACATACATGACTCGGTCAGTGTGTCAGTGAGTCGGAGACATCTGTGTGTGTATGTGTGTGTGTGTGTGTGTGTGTGTGTGTGTGTGTGTGTGTGTGTGTGTGTCGTGAAAAGTACTTCCCTTCGAAATTAAGAAGTTTTAATGAGTATTTGTAGCGTCAGAGTTAGCGTATGAGAGACAGGGAAACCGGAGAGAGAAAGAGAGAGAGAAACAGTGAAATGACTGAATCAAGGCTATGAGAGTTGGGAGTTGAACTATCAGGAAAGACCGTAGACTGTGTTAATGTCAGTAAAAGAGAACCGTATTTAGTTTAGAAGAAAACCAAGGTGATAGGAAAGTAAGTGGGCTGATTTTGTCATTTTGTCACAATACTTACTCTACCTGACATCCCTAACTGGTAGACAAAGTCCTTTCCTGTTTATTTACAAGGAGTACTATCTTATTACGTCACGAAGTATCAGGGGAACATTAAGTAGGTAGTGTCTAGCACAGGCAGGCTAAATAATAGATGTCCTTAAATGATCCCATACACAGCGAGATCGGGGTGTTGAGCTAGGATATGCACAATGTTTGTACAACCTATACGAAGTTGTTGTACATGACCTCTTTTGTTTGTTTATACGTCCCGGGTTTGAAGTTTATCGATTTCCATCCCTAATATTGCATGTAAATAAATAGCTCATAGTAAAACCGTCATAAGTCAGTCTCTGCATGAAAAAGCGATGTTGCATGAAAATGGCATAGTAAATAGGGGAAGTCCGCCTGGGAACAACGTTAACTCAAAAGCAAAACTTTTGTTAAATACCAAACTTGGTATTTAAGCTCAATATCTTTTAAGGATACGACACTAGATTTTCAAAAAATTGCTCCACTCTAAACTACTCTAACGATTCTGATTAAAGTTCCATAAGTTTATGATATAAAATGTATATTTTGAATTTTCTGCCTATAGCCATGTAGCCCTGTTTACCCTTGATGACTTGCAGATTTGACTATTTCCATTCCCATATTCTCCTTGCACTTGCAGGAAAACTAGCAAACGTTTATCTCGATTAATAGGAAGGAATTGTTAGATCAAGAGTAGAGAAAATCATGTGAGTGTAACGCATCAGATTTTTAGATACTTTAGTAAATAAATAAGTACACAAAATATACAATAAATGTTTATATTTTGTGATTAGCTTCATGTCATATGGTCCTGAAGAGAAAGAATACAATTTTAATTGTCTTCCTTGTTATTTCATTCAATACTAATCACAGAAATAGACGATTAGGAGTTTGTTTAATAAACTACATTCTGTGCCAAAATAGTAGAAAGTGTGGTGTCTTTTGACTTTAGAAATGTTTTATTTAAATTGCTACATTAAAAGATCTACAAAGGAAACCTAAATTGTTGCCAAGTTAATAAATTGCGCGATACTTTAAGCCTATAATACACTTTTTTGTGATGTCCCAGCTAGATTTTTATAAAAATATTGCCGAGTGAGTGTGAGTGGCTGGGTGGGAGGATGAGTCAGTGAGCCAATGAGTCAGCGAGTCAGTCAGTGAATCAGCGAGTCAGTAAATAAGTCAGCGAGTCAACCGGGAAGTCAGCGAGTCAGTGAGTAAGTCAGCGAGTCAGTCAGTGAGCGAGTGAGTAGGTTATAAGGGCCCGTCGATAGCTACATAGGTCACTAAGGCCCTTTCTGTGTAAGGGGTTGAAAATAAGGATGGAGGATTTGAAAATTTAAAGTAGTCTACATTTTTCAGTCTTATATAACAGTGAGTGTCTAAAGTTTTCAACATTTTGGTCAAACGATGCAAATTTATATATGGGGTTGTAAATATGAGTAGGGATATCTTCTATATTATAGGGTAATCTACGAGGTATATAAAGTCCTATAGCTCAAGTGCACAAATTTCTGTGTTGTTTCACCAAATAATTAATATCGTCTATAAAGGACTGAAAATAAATGTATTTTACGGTTTTGGAGCACATTACAAACCAGAGAAATGGCTGCTGTCTGTGCGAGAGTACGGTGGAATTGGGCACGTCGATGCACTCTTTGTTAATCACAATGGGCTATTTTGATCTAGCGTGAACACACATTACAAGTTTGGTACTAGTATCGCAAGCGCGGCTAGAAGGACAACTGCAGCTCGGGTTATCGCTGTTTACCTGGAATTGTTTACTGACGTACTCACTAGCTGCATTCCTCCCAGGGACCTGGCTCATTCGATCTTCTTTCTTTTCGTCCAAACTGGCATCATCAACTTGAAACAGTCTCGATAGAAAAATTGCTTTTACATGCCATTTTTTCTTCCTTTCTTGTTCTTCTCCTTCTTCTTTTTCTTTTACATGCCACCTTTAACATCTAAGGTCACATAGGGGGCTTTTGCTTTGGAACAATTGCTCATCGGATATCACTCGCTTACTATTCTGTTAATCTTGGGGTTTGTTTACGTTCGGTTTTGTTTATAAACATTAAATTCACCGCAAATCATATTTCCGGTATGGAATACAATTCTGGCTAAAGAAAACTGCCCATGCTCAGTCGGGAAACGAACCCGTAACCTTTGGAAGCTGTTGGATAGACTTTACCCACCAGATTTGGTTGTACAAAAATGCCGCCTCCTATTGTATGAAGCCTCAAGGAGGTGGAGATGGCGTGAAGAGTTCATCTATCGACTGACGTCAGAATAGCCAGCCATACACACAAACACACAAACACCCACCAGCCAGTGGCTGGGTAGCTGCAGCGATTTACATTTTCCGGTCATGGATTCACCGTGTACCTACGTGTACAGAAATCAAATACACCTGTAGCATTTTCAAGCCTTTGGCTGTCTTCCAGCAGACGAAGCAATTACCAAATATTGACATGGGACACATTTCCTAAAGCCATAACTTTCTTCTTTAATATTATTAAATCGCAAAAACCGATTCTTTGTATCTTTTGAATTCGAAAATCTTATTCGCGGCCTTATGTTTAACCTATTCCCGCCCAACGGGTCTAAATGGACCCAAGAACTTCATTTTACATTTAGATCAGCGATGTCCAGCGCTTGCGAAAAGGGGAGTGTGAGTTTACCTCCTTCCTCTATGCGCCTACTTTGTTTCTCTTTAACCCCAAACCATGTGAAAGGGCAGTTTAGGGTGGAGGAATTTTCTTCAAAATCTTCGTGTTTTTAACTGACTTTTCGTTTTTAACTAATACTGTTCATGCACACACTCACGCACATAGACGTACAAGGATCTTTTTTTCTAAAATCGACATCGAAACTTTGGGTCCAATAGAATACTTCCCCTAATTCACTATAAGTAGTACAGAAAATAAAAATCTGTGTTACACTCACATGACTTTCTCTACTTTTGTACTAACCATTCTTGCAAACTCTTATTCCTATATCTTCTTCGTGTTAGTTAAAATAAAAACATTTGTACAATTTATCTTATTGCTTATTTCCTTGTAGGTACAAGGGGAATATTAGAATACAGTAGGCTTTGTGCGATAGTCAAATCTTTTAAAGCTTTGAGATTCCGTTCTCTTTGCACACGTAACATATAACAAAATGAATAACGATGACTCCAAAACTCACACACATAACAAGGAATATCTCCGAAATGGTTCACCCTACAAGAAAATTTATTGATACATAAATTGTGTATTTTAGCAAGATCTACATTTTTATAGAGTATGATTTGGTCTATCTCTAACGGTTTACCAGTTATGCAAAAGTCGTCCAGAGTAAATACGACTACAGGGGCTATAGCCAGAAAATTCAAGATATACATTTAATTTGTCATCAAAATATCTCAAACACATGACATTTTAATAAAAATCGTTAGAGCCATTTTCAAGAAAATCAAAATTTTCGAAAAATTTTCCATGTAAAGGGTAGTTTAGGGTGGGGCTATTTTCTTCAAAATCTTCGTGTCACATCCTTGAAAGACATTAAACTTAAATACCAACTTGGGTTTTTAACCGACTTTTCGTTTTTGAGTTATGCTGTCCACAGACTGACACACACACATGGACCTTTTTCTAAAAATGCTTTTTTTGGATTCAGGGGGCCTCAAAATATGTATTTCCGGTGAAATCTCGACATCGAATTTTTGGGTGGAATACAATACTTCCCCTACTTACCAGTAGAGAAAGTAAAAATAGCTCCACTAAATGAATAGAGAATAATGTTGACTGTCTCCGTGTTGTGGTTGGTTATTAGAACTTCTAAAATGTGCATATTGGATTATACTTTGTATGCAACAGAGTGGAATAAAATCAATATTCCGCATTTAGTAATGTAAATTATAATTAACTTGTACGCATTCTCTTACAGCCATTTTATTAACCGCCATTTGAGTAATTATAAACATAAACATATTTCCAGTTTTACAGCAAATAACGTACAGTTCTAAAATATACACACTGCACTCTCCGAGATAAAAATACTTTAAGGGTACACCGGAGTGAAAAAAGTGACTATCTGAAGCATTGAAGTTAGAAACTTAATTTTTTTTTACTTCATTTCCAGCAACTAATTCCAATATCTAATCACATTCTTGATATATGAATTAATGTATACTTATTTACATCAATTTTATTGGGTATAATCAAAATTACCTTTGTAACAAATTAAATAATGGACATTTTTAAATAATGAATAGTTTTTACCAAAGATTTTTTTAATACCGCGAAGTGTAAAAATGTCATAAAAAGAGCATTATTATATTGTTTTTTTAAAGAAAGTATAACCAATATCAAAATTCCAATCAATGATTTTAGTACCCCATACTATGAGCTATATTTTAAAAAAATTAGACCTCTAGGTCCATTTTTCTGTACAAACAAACTAAAGTGTTGCACTCACATGACATTCTCTAGTCACGAAGTCCCTCACAATCCCAGACTCAAAGACCCCCTCCCCCAATAAAAATCTCGCAAAAATTAACATTTGTGTTCCACGATTTTAAAAATACTTAAGAGGCCATAAAATTATTATTATTTTTTTTTTTTTTTTTTTTTTTTTTTTTTACTTTTCATATTACAAATACGCATATTTATAAAATATACGTTAAAATACAGAATGAAAATATCTTTCATTTTGAAATTTAAGGTTGTTGAAAATTATCTTTTCACCACATTCAGCTTTTGAAAATGTTCCATACGATACAGTTTTTATCCAATTCTTCTGAAATTTGTCACGTAGTTTCCCAAAGCACAAACAACTAAATTTAGTACTTTTTTCTTTTGAACTGTTTTTTGAGTTATTACCTTTTAAAGCCGCATATAACTTAAATAAAACCATAAATTTCAAATGACAGAATTTTAGAAAACGATATTTTCTTTAAAATTGTGTAGTGTGGATTATTTGGCATAGAATAATAAAATGCAGATTTAACATTTCATAACTTTGAAACTATAAAATATATCACGCCAAAATTTCAATCCCTCTAATTTTGACATAAGACAACATTAAAAACAGATTTTCACCTAAATTGGTAGAAAACTTTAGAAAATCACATTTTCACTGTTGTATGTGCGCCGACCAAGCAGCGTCCATGGGGAATACTCTTTCCTTTGTGTAAGCACCCGCACCATCTGTCCGGCACCGCCATACGCTAAGAAACCTACAAGCACATGTGAAAGATGACAAGAAAATGGAATGAAAGCGAAATGACAGAAAGAAAATCGCCCTCCGATTGATAAAAAGTACGAAAAACCCTTGGTGAAATTAGGTGATCGACGAAATCGAACCAGGAACCTATGAATGCGTGCCTCACACGTTACCGCGAAGCCAACGTTCTAGGTCAGGCATGGCCAAATCGGCTCAACTGGGCCACTCTCCTGAAACACGTTTTTGCCTCAATCCACCGGCCATCCCTTCCCTCCGACATACCTCACTCAGTAGCGAGTATGACTGTTTCATGAAGAGTGGTGGATATGCGGCTTTCAATTTGCAAATATAAAACGTAACTTTGATCAAGAGCATAATCAAACTTTGGTGATCTTACAGGTATTATATAAATTATTGTATTTCATGTTTCAAAGTTTGAACATAATGTTAAATTTAAAACCAAAGAAGTTTGTATGTTGATTAAATAGTTTTAAAATATCTCTAAGGCTAAACTGCTTTATTTATTGTGAAAGAGAAACAATTTAATATGTAGTGTAATCATAAGACAGCGTAAGGATATTACGTGCATAAGATAAAGAAAGATTATATACTTTAATTTGTGTAATTTGCTTAACTACTGTAGGTGGATGTAATAATTACTGTATGCAAAATATGTTTAATAAAAACAAAATAGTTAATAACAGCATAGAAAGTATTACTGCTGTTCAGGTGGAACGAACCCACCACTGCACGTGTTGTATCCAAACAACCTTTGTCAACCAATGTGGGTTGAGTAAGGCAGGTTCAATCGCTACCTCACCTCTCGTGCCTATGCCTGTACCAGGGGTATAGAAATGCTGTAAGTGATGACATAGTCGTTCAGTTCGAGTAGTCGCTCTGTTAAAGGTATCTTAAAGAGAAACAACACGTAACTAACCACTGTTTTCATACGATCCTCCTAGATTCCCTTCCTTCCTTCTTTCTCTCCCTTCTTCCTTCCTTCCTTCCTTCCTTCCTTCCTTCCTTCCCTCCCTCCTTCCTTCCTTCCTTCCTTCCTTAACGCTAGAGGATGCCCTTTGTGACCGAAAGTTTTAAAGTGGTTCGGTTACAAAGATATATTTGGCGTCGACGATGCGAAAAATACTTGACATTCAAGGGGTGCCGTGCATAAAGGAGAAGCAGATTTTACGTAAAAACTCGAGGCAAAAAAGAGGAATAAAAATGTCTGAACTCCGTGTTCTTTTTTGCATAATGTATCGATTAGATCCTGTAGCAAAATTTCGCTTAAAATGTATGCCGCCGGAGCACCTTGTTTCAACGGAAATCTCAACGGATCGTCATCCGAATATCCTACCTGCAGGTGTTTCCATGTCGAGCAGGTGTCATCCTTAGATGCATGATGACCACCTTGTACTGTCTGACCACCAGCAGAAGGTGAGCTGGACGAATGTGCTACGTATCGTGTGGAAGGGAAGTCATTACATTAATTTAAACCAGTGATAGATCTCAGTATTTAGAATTCATTTTGTATCTTGTTTTTGTCTCTGACCATTTCCTACGGAGATATTTTAGTTTTCTCGAAAACAAGCTGGCAACACTGCAGATTGTGTGGGTGGTCACTTTCCCTAGCTCAGTACATAAACAAACAACGTAACGGTGTGCCTTGAAAACAAACTCATACCTTGCCTTGTCCATCCGTGTTTGCTGCGCGAGTGTAGGCAAATCACAAGCGTTAGCTCCCAAAACAATAAGCGAAAGCGAAAGTGCCCGACCTGTTTACATTGACAAACTATCACCAACCTCAACGCAACGTTGTCGACTTACCTAACGTCTGACGGAGCTGCTCGGAGTATTCCTTCACACCTTTTAAGTGATTAATTATATCGAGACCCTGTGTGATGTCCCATAATTACTACCGAAGCTGTGTCAGAAATAAGTTACTCTACGCATCTCACAAGTAACAAACTATTATCTTTGTACATTATTGTTAAATTACGCATCAAGTTTGGAACAAAACCCATTTAGTTTTTCGAAATCGGCTGATCAAAGAACAAAATGCCATTAGACTTTTTTGTTTGTAGTGCTTCTATGAAGCACATATTAGAAGGAATGCAATTAGTTCTCTTTTTCTCTATCGATTTTGTTTTACATAATACATTCACATATCCTTCCCTACTCGACCTTCAACTTACAATTTTAAAATTTGCTAGGACTGAAACAGAAATCCCAAATATTACATTCAAATGGTTTTCTCTGTTCACTTTTATTTTAAAAAACACCAATCACATTTTTTTCTTTATTTCTCAACATACAATTCATACAATTTGAAATAGAAATACAACACATTAAATTCACGCGATTTTCTCCACACAATGTTCTGTTATGGAAAACAATCACACTTCTTTCACAGTTTTCTCTTCTTGATTTTGTTCTTGTGGTATTTGGGGTTCTACAACAGTGCTTTTGCATAGTGTTTTCCCAATGTTTTTATTTATTTCGTTTATTTTGGGTTCTTTACAGTGTCCAACGTAAGTGTACCGATGTAGTGATAAAATAATCATTATTAATTATTAATTATTATTATTATTATTATTATTATTATTATTATTATTAAGGAGCCTCTTATGATCAGCTGGTGTATAGCGTATTCCCGGTTCTTGCGGTTCGTTTTACACTGAAACCACAGTGCAGCTAACTGAGTACAAAAGAAGCTGCCACCTGGGGCAAACAGAAAAGTCCGCGGTCACCGAACACCAAGTCAAGTACAAAGTAAACTCATCAGTAAGTTCTAGGACACAAGCATCTATATTGCATGCAATAACCGGCAACAGCGCGGACTTACTGAAATTTACAAACATCACAATTTCAATAAAAAAGAAGAATCTCCAAAATTCAATAGCAACTGGCATTCAGTCATCGAAGGCAAGAAACGAAAACCCGGAAAATAGAAGAAGTTACTGCCTCACTGAGGACTTAGGATATTTTCAGTTCAAATAACACAGTAAAAACTATTAACAAGTGCTTGATATAATACGAATCTGTTTTTATCCTGAAATAACATTGCAAAGCTGACTTTGAATTTTCGTTGAATGCCATAGAGTAGAAAATCGCTGTTACTTCACAGAAACACATATACAAAACAAAAGCCGTGCATATTTCATTCCAAGCAATATACACAGGTGGTCAGGATTAGAAAAACAAAAGACAATCCCATCTGCTCATGGCAGTAGAACGTGTATGTGATATTCTATATAAAGTTTTAATTAACAAGAAGCTTTGTTTTATTCCCTCTGTATTCTGCAAACGAGTTTATTAGTGTGTAGGCTAAATAATGATTTGGGGAAATAAAATTGTGCCCGGTGCAATACTAGGAAGTAGTAAACAGATGTTTTATAATTAAGAGAAAGACAAAAACGCAGCTAGCAATACACAATTTATATCAAATATTTTTTCTAAAGCTTTGGCTGTTGGTAAGTAGTCGTATATATGAGGGGCATTCGAAAATGATTTGTAATAATAGATTTTATACCTTATTTATTAATAAAAATGATACAATGTACATGGTTATTCAGGAATTTATTTATTAGAAATTCATCTGACGACAATGGTGTCTAGAGATCACCATTTGACTAGGGTAGTGATAATTCTTCATAAGTCGCAATTTATACTAAAGTAAACGAAACATTTATTAATAAAAATAACAACTGTAGTCAACTAAAACTAATAAACAAATAATAATGATAATATAAATACATACGTACAAAAGCAGAAATAAAGGAAGTGGTGGGGTTCGAGGTTAACTTTTTAAGCGTTACTGTTTGAATTTTTCCCCGAAGTGTGGGTATGCTATAGGTTAGCGATGTCTGTCTACGTCTAGACTGGGAATGAGAAATGTTATCGTGAAATACCTAATACATCAGCGTGGATATCCAACTACTATCTTATTAATAATGAATATGTGCAAGGGAAGCGTCTATGGAATATACCAGATTAATAGTACAATGTGATAAAGTGAATATTTCACCGTTTGAAGTTGGCATATCTTGTATGGAGTGACAAACAAGTTCAGACAGTAAAGCACGATTGGAAATTCAATAATTATTTAGTCACCCTTCAATACACCTACGCATACCCTGAGAAAAAGATCTCTGCTTCAATATTTAGCTAGCCAGGACACCGCAATTGTTACTCGTTTATCCTGGTAACAACAAGGAAATTATCTTATGAGAGAACATCAAAGCCCAGGTAAGCTACAGTTCGCTGTGGATAAACGGCCATCTCTACCAGGAACTTCCAGGCGACGTCAGCTGCCGAGCAGGTAACTGTTAAAATTAGTTACAAACGTCGCATCCCAACGTGTGATCTCCCCTATACCTACGGAACGACGAAATGCAGTTACAATGGGATGTCCCCCCTCCAACGTCGATGTACTACAGGCACCTTCCTAGGAACTTCATCACAGTGTCATGGAACCATTGTTTGGGGGTACTACGCACACACTCGTGGACAGGTGCCTGTTATTCCTTACTGTTGCCGGAATTTTACCTTGCAGCACATTCTTCATGTTATCCAACACAGATTATTCTCTCAGGGTATGTCAGCGATTCGTCACTAGCTTCTCTAAAAAAATCAGCATCTTCATCCTCCATTTCCATGAGCCTACAACGGACTTCAAAGCTGCTATCCGACTGCGCCTGTGTCAAGTCCCGTGGGACGCAATGTGTACACACCTTTTTTACACCTTTTTTTCACTCCATGCGGTCCATCTTTGTCCATGATAATCACCTTTCATCATGTCCATGGTTTTCTCTACTTAACAACAAACAAGCGCTGTTCTTTCACTATACACTCTCTTCACAAGTAGCATCTAGTGTCTGCGTAGTGTACTAGCATCAGTTCATCGTCCAGTGAGAGCACGTGGCCGTAGATGGAGTAGTATTTTAAGCAACCCAATTGTAAATAATTTCCGAATTCCCCTCGTATTTAAATTTTCACAGGTTGAAGTATCAATGCACAGCTGTACAGCATCTAAGGCTCTTCCTCGCTGCACGACCCCCTCTGCATGGGTTTCACTACGTACATGACTTTCTCTATTCATATTGCTACTATATCTACTTCCTCTTAATCGGGATACATTTTCAATTCACGTACGGCAGGTAAAGCGATAGTGAGATTTTTCAAGGGCGTGTTTATATGTGATGGCCTTGAAACACCACGTCCTTTACATGACCACGAGAAAAACTAACACTCTTACCACCCACTAAAACCACAAGGATTTGAAAAACAAAGGATGGACGGGGCTAAGGCACTTCATGCCACACACCAGGCTGGCGAACAAACAAAGGTATTCAAGGTCAGGCTGCCTCGCGAGACTGTGTGTACGTGACACAACAATCAGGGCGGTAGAACCAAAACGGGTTTTCTCCAGAGTGCTCGAGAAAGACTGGCTACGTCATCGCCGGCGTGTTTGAAGAAATTCGCGAAAGATCTTTGTGACGTCATCTCCGATATACAAGGAGGCGGGGAAACAGGAGTGAGTGTGAGACTGTCGTGAAAGTTACGTGAAAAAGATTTAACGAGCGTCGAGTGATTGTATCGTCAGAGTTAGTATATAAGAGACAAAGAAAGTGAAGATAGAAAAAGGACTGAGTTAAAGTTACGAGAAGAAAACAGTTTGGAGCTGTAATATCACCAAATTGTGTTATCGTCAGTAGAACAAAACTATTTTTCTGCAAAATTTTAGAAGAAAAGTCAAGTGGTTGTGTGATTTTGTCACAGTGGTGTCAGAAGTGGCATGTATCCAAGTGTCATTTGTCACAATACCTTCTCTATTTATGGGGCAAGAGAACCAAAAACACTTATGCAAACAATTGTGTTTGTTATCTTTCATCCACTCAAGTCCATATTTGCCTAATCAAAATTTTCTCTTGGTAACTTAACGTTTTTAATAAAATACAACTTGCAATTTTTAATCTTAAAGGAGGTTTTTTAAATTTTCTAGTCAAACAGACAAAATAGATAGCAATTCGTTCAAACTTTCTTTAAATGGAGTGGGAGATACGAGAAAGTATTCAAGTGTAAGAAGTCAACTATCCAACGGGTTTGTAAGAGGAGAAAAAAACATCGTATTCTGAAATTCTCAGAGAAAGTAAGTTTTAATTAAGTGCTCTAACAAAGAGTTCGGGGATATATTTTATTTGCTTGAATGCATTCTCGGTTCTAATACAATATCCTATATTAATTGAAGCAGAACTGCAATTATCACTAATTGCAACCTAAAGAGGGCAGCACGAGCGTTGGGAATGCTCCTATAGTCGCGGAGCACATAATTAAGATAAAAACAAATGAAAATAAAGGTAGAAGCAGGTCGATATGCAGGTCAACAGATAATGCGGGATGTTAATAAGAGGTAAGAATAAGGGAATGTCTCAGGCGGCACGTTTCCTTTAATAAGTTCTCATGCCTGAGGCTTATTTTGACCCAAATTTGGACTCCTAAACGTGAAAACCTGTGAGCAAGTGTAACAAAGGACGAGCGCCGAAAGCAACGTCAGTAAAACTGACAAACAAAGGATGAAACCTTGTCCTCGCAGACAATGGCTGTATTCTACTCACTCACCAGCCAGCGGTATTTCTAAACACTTTCTGTCCGCAAACTTCCTCTGCAAGGTTACCTATATCATCATCAACTTTCAGCTACAAACAAAAACAACTCGTAAAACCAAAAAGTACAAAACATTTGGATGTTTTACATCTACCTCAACTCAGTATTCTGCAAACTTCTAGTAAGGTGAAATTTGGCCACAAGTTGAGAAAAATCAAACAGTTAAATTTCTCCATAATAAAATAATATCCATTCCAAACTTTAACCCGGCATTAGTCGCGGCCGATCTCAGGGACATTTTAAATTATATCTCGGTCGGCATTGGTAGCACTGCGTTTACCATCTCGCTATTCTCCTAGCTCCACAGTTACAGCATATTAGTATGAGTCACGTGCTCCTATTGTTAACGTCGTTTGTTAATCTAACACATCACCGCGACTAAAGAAATAAATTTGTATAATTTCACATTTTGCTCATTAAATATCTTGGAATGTTTTCATTATGTGTAAAATAAGAATTAAATTAGTAGATACTTATAGTTTGTTTTGTTTTCGTAATATAAATAGAAAAAATTTGATGTGTTGCACTCACATGACTTTCTCTACTCTTGTACTAACCATTCTTACAAACTCTTATTCCTATATCTTCTTCGTGTTAGTTGAGATAAACATTTGCAGAAATTATTATTTATTTTCCTGTAGGTGTAAGCATAATATGAGAATACAGTAGGCTTTGAGCCATTGTCAACCTTTTAAAACTTTGAAATTACACTCCCTTTGCAAGGTTAACATATAAAATCTTGAATAACGATGTTCCATTTAACAAAAGTATGTTCTCCAAAACTTATACAAATAATAAGGAATATCTCCGAAATGGTTCACTCTACAAAAAAGTTTATTTGGAAATAAACTGTGTGTTTTAGCAAGATCTACATTTTTGTATAGTATGATTTGGTCTATCTCTTACGGTTTACCAGTTATGCAAAAGTCAGCCCAAGTAAATACGACTACAGGGGCTATAGCCAGAAAATTCAAGATATACATTTCATTTGTCATAAAAAAATCTCAAACAAAATCGTTAGATGTTAATCAAAATCGTTAGAACCCTTTTCAAGAAAATCAAAATTTTCGAAACATCTAAAGGGTAGTTTAGGTTGGAGGAATTTTCTTCTAAATCTTCGTGTCGCATCCTTGAAAAACATTAAACTTAAATACCAACTTTGGTTTTCAACCGACTTTTCGTTTGTGAGTTATGCTGTGTACACGCGCACGCGCACGCACACGCACACGGACCTTTTTCTAAAACTGCTTTCTTTGGATTCAGGGAGCCTCAAAACATATTTCCGGTGAAATCTCGACATGGAATTTTTGGGTGGAACACAATACTTCCCCTACTTAAGTACATGCAGTAGAGAAAGTGAGAAAAATGGAGCAATTTGACACTTCTCAGGTTTATAACGGATCCAAGCAGAGAATATAATCTAAATAAGGAAGATGATTTGGGAGAGGTGCTAAGGAGTTACAAGAAGAAGAATCTCAATGTAGTGTTCAAAGTGAAGAAGAATCTGACAGAAACGCAGATGTGGCAAACCAGAAAAAGATACCCATGTAGTAAATTCCTGAAAGTGGAGAAAAGCTCAATTGAAAACTACTAGGAAAAGTGAGTCTCAAAATATACTGCTTCATCTTCCTTGGGTAGATGGTGATGGGAGAAATATAAATGGTATATGTATATGATATATAGCTTTTCATAACTGACAGCATACTAAATATTATTGTTCAGCATACCAACCAATATATGGCTTGCCCAAAATTAGACCGACAAACTTTGGGAGCTGATGGATAACATTATTTTAAACACTTTTTATTAAGGAAAGTTTTTTGCTGCAGTGCTTCGTTTAAGCGCTAGATGAGTTAATTATATAGATTACTGGCTTCCACCCAGTTTAACTATTTATGGCAAAATGAACAATGTAAATTAGTATTGCATTTATCTTAGTAAGACATACAATCTTAATCGAAGAAACAAACACATGAACACATAAACAAAACACAAACATCTCATTGTTTACAGTTAATTTCGTAAATTCTTATTTTCTTGAAAATGGCTCTAACGATTTTGATTAAAATGCCATATGTTCACGATATTTGTATGACAATTTTATGACTATAGCCTATGTAGTGCTGTTTACCCTGGACGACTTTTACATAACCCGTAAACCGTAAGATATAGACAAAATCTTACTATACAAAAAATACATCTCGCTAAAACATACAATTTATAAACCAAGTAAGTGTTTTTGTAGAGTGAACCTTTTCGGAGATATTCCTTGTTATTTGTGTCAGTTTCGAAGAACCTTAAACTTTCATGAAATGCAACATCGCTGTTCATTTTTTATATATTAAGCGTGCCAAGAGAACCAAATTTGAAAGGTTTAAAGGATTTGACTATCGCTGACAGCCTACCGTATTCCCATATTCCCCTTGTACCTACAAAGAAATAAGCAATAAGATAATTTGTCCAAATGTTTGCCTTACTAACACGAAGAAGATACAGGAATAAGTGTTTGTCAGAATGGTTAGTACAAGAGTAGAGAAAGTCATGTGAGTGCAACACATCAGATTTTTATATTTGTCAAATGAGGAGCCACCAAAGTCTGCAAGACTTAAACTTCACAATTCCCCCAAAAATGGAAGCAGCCCCTTATGACAACTTCCCTCCCTAGAGACTCGAGGCAGTGCAGATAAACTTTGACTTTGCAAAGAGAACTCCAAAAGGCGATATATATGTTGTTGGCGGTATGAGTGCCTAGATTTCGGGAGATGATAAATTCAAACATGAGAGTAAAAAATCTGATGTGTTGCACTCACATGACTTTCTCTGCTCTAGTACTAACCATTCTTACAAACTCTTACTCGTATATCTTCTTTGTGTTAGTTGGGATAAACATTTACATAAACTATCTTATTATTTTCTTATAGGTGCAAGGGGAATATGGGAATACAGCAGGGTATGAGCCATATTCAAATCTTTTAAACTTTCAAATTCCGCTCTCTTTACACGGTTAACTTAAAAAATGAGTAACGATGTTCAATTTGACAGAAGTATAAGTTCTCCAAAACTCACACAAATAAAAAGACGTCTTCGAAATGGTTCACTCTAGAAAAAAAATTTTACTTAGACATAAATTGTGTATTTTAGCAGGAACTACATTTTTTGTAGAGTAAGATTTGATGTATCTCTTACGATTTACCAGTTGTACAAAAGTCATCCAGATTAAATACGACTACAGGGGCTACAGTCAGAAAATTCAAGATATACATTTCATTTGTCATAAAGATGTCTCAAATATATGGTATTTTAATCAAAATCGTTAGAGCCATTTTCAAGAAAATCAAAATTTTCGAAGAATCTTCCATGTAAAGGGTAGTTTAGGGTGGGGCTATTTTCTTCAAAATCTTCGTGTCGCATCCTTGAAAGACATTAAACTGGTTTTTAACTGACTTTTCGTTTTTGAGTTATGCTTTCCACAGACAGACACACACACACGCGGACCTTTTTCTAAAAATGCATTTTTTTTTTCGTGATTCAGGGGAACTCAAAATATATATTTCCGGTGAAATCTCGACATCGAATTTTTGTATGGAATACAATACTTTCTCTACTTCACTATAGATACGTATTTGAGGATATTCTTTAGATTTCCGTGGTTCAAATTTTTCAGTCCGAATATTCTGATGTAATCAGGATTTGAATCTATCTTTAAGACAGTAAATTGCAGGTTCGTCCACATGCACTTCTAGCTCATTAATCAATGTCTATTGTTGACATTACAGCCGATGCTAACAAAAGCTGTCCTGAAGTTTGCTACCCTTTGTGCACTAGCTTTTAGGTGTTACACTATGTTTTTACATTACGACTCAAGCACTCAATGTAACAGAGTTCTTTGATCTCTCCTGCTAATGGTCTACATTTACAAAGTTCGTCTTTCTAATGAACTCCCTCAGGAATCAAAGTCCAGCATCATATACCACTTCACTTTGAACCAAAGTTTCAACATTATTTCCAGCAATACAGGAGAGTTGCTATTTAACTTTCACTTCTTTAAGGAACCTATTAAACAAAAATAGCCATTAGTAAATAATAGGAAAAGTTATTGTTATATTGACATAAACATCTGCCTAAAATCCGTTACTTTTATCAAGCTACTACAATTATTTTTACTAAAATTTATTGCCTTGTCCATTACGTATAGTAAGTGCAGAAAATACTGCATTTCGTCCAATACTTCTATGTCTAGATTTCACTGGAGGTACCATGAACCCCAAAAAATCATTTTTATAAACCAAAACGACACGACCGAGATTTTCAAAAAAACAATTCGTCACTCTAAACTACCATACACATGAAAAATATTTTTCAAAGCTTTTCATTTTCTCAAAGTGACGTAGTTGATGAAAATACCATATGTAAGTTATGACAAATAAAACATGACAAATGAAACTTACGTCTTGCATTTTCTGGGAGGTGCTTAGATGGGAGGATTTTCTTGAAAATGTTTGTGTCGCAGCTATAGAGGATGTTGAACTTAAATACCAGAGTTCACAGTATCAGGAGGTTCCTTTTCACCCAAACACAGGCGCGAACCTTTTTATTTTTGGATGGAAAATAATACTTCAAGTGCGTACGTAACTACTAGACAAAGTATAAAAAATCTGATGTGTTGCACTCACATGACTTTCTCCACTCTTGTACTAACCATTCTTACAAACTCTTATTCCTATATTTCTATGTTAGTCGAGATAAACATTTGTACAAATTATCTTATTGCTTATTTCCTTGTAGGTGTAAGGGGAATATTAGAATACAGTAGGCTTTGTGCGATAGTCAAATGTTTAAAGCTTTGAAACTCCATTCTCTTTGCACGGCTAACATATAAAAATGAATAACAATGTTCCATTTGGTGAAAGCTTTAAGTATGCCAAAACTCACACAAATAAAAAGGAATATCTCCGAAATGGTTCACTCTACAAAAAACTATTCTGACATAAATTGTGTGTTTTAGCAAGATCTACATTTTTGTATAGTGAGATTTTGTATATCTCTTACGGTTTACCAGTTATCAAAAAGTCATCCAGAGTAATGAGGACTACATGGGTTATGGCCAGAAAATTAAAACAGAATGGCGTTTTAATCATAACCGTTAAAAAATTATAAATTTCGAAACATTTATCATATAAAGGGTAGTTTAGGGTGCGGCTATTTTCTTCAAAATCTTCATGTCGCAACCTTGAAGGGCATTAAACTTAAATACCAACTTTGGTTTTTAACCGACTTTTTGTTTTTAAGTTATGCTGTCCACAGACTGACAGGCACATTCACAGACAGACAGCAGACAGACACGCGCGCGCACACGCACGTACACACACACGGAGCGTTTTCTAAAAATGCTTTTTTATTCAGGGGGCCTCAAAACATGTATTTTCGGTGAAATCTCGACGTCGAATTTGTGGGTGGAATGCAATACTTCCTCTACTTACTATACGTAGTAGAGAAGGTAAAAACCCTTTGTGTTACATCTTTACAAAAATAGCTACAGGACGCATTCCGATAAGCCACAAAGGAAATAGCGATAATCAAACGTTCCAGAGCTGGGGGTTGTAATATGCTGCCCTGAGAATCCAATTATTCTTTCCATCAAATCACTAGAAACAAGTGAACGTCCACAGGACTTAAAAAGAATGACAGATATTGAATAATGCGAACCATTAATGATGCATATCTGAAAATTGACTTTTACTACAGCAAAAGTTGTTTGAAACAAGCTTTGTGACTTAAAGATGAAGCGGGTTTGTAAACGAAGCACTGTTAATATAGCTATATGACTCCTTCCTATTTGATCTTCAAAGGGTCACAATAACGGATTGATGTGAAGTTTATAACAACATTTCGTCTCCTCATAGATGGGGAGAACCGACACATTGTGTCATTTCCCCTACATCATAGTTTTAACCACGTGCACTCTCCTACACACTCGTTAGCTACTCGGCCACGCCCCCATTGTTATCTATCTAATCCAGAGAACCAATCACTTCCTCAAATTGTGTCAGTGGTGCAATCAGTGGGAAATAAGCACTCTGTGTTTCTAGTAAAACTAAAGCATTGTATTCGCTATGACAAAACAAGAAAATGTGTGTAAAGTAATTACAAATACGTAATCACAAAACTAATATATCATGTTTCCATTCGGTTTCACGTTGAAACTTATGTACTTGTCTGTAAAGATAAGTGTATACCTAAACACAGAACCGAAAACGTGAAGTGGCTTTCGTTTGGTAATGGGGTAAATACTCGATTTTATTCCTGTCACCCCTCTTCCCCGTGCCTGCGTCTCCTGAATCACTCGTTACAAGTTTTATTTCTTCTTAATAATCTTATACACTCAAATATTTAGACTAAATACCACAATTCTTCTGTATAATCCTTTTATCCGTCTTTGTTTTATATAATTAAATACCTAACTGCTATACTTTCGACGAAATTATCCTTGATAATCTTCCAAACATTGCCATTCTTATATAAATAGATACTTGCAGAACTTTCAACATTAGTTTCTTTAATATTTTTAAACCGTTGCTATTTACAACAGATTGCTAATTGCAGTATTTTCGACCAAAAATAACTAAATACCAACTTTGCTTTTTAACCGACTTTTCGTTTTTGAGTTATGCTGTCCACAGACTGACACACACGCGCGAGCGAGCGCAGATCTTTTTCTAAAAAGCCCATTTTTTTTTTTTTTTTTTTTTTTTTTTTTTTTTTTTTTTTTTTTTGGATTCAGTGAGCCTCAAAACATATATTTTCGGCGGAATCTCGACATCTAGTAGAGAAAGTAAAAATGCAAGAGCTATTGTTTACAGTGTATTAATAAAACCCGAAGCTCCGCTTCACATTGTTGCTTTAACTATAACGACATTCTCTCTCCCTCTCCAGCCTCTCTTTCCTCTTCGTCACCACTCCCTCTCTCACTCTCCCCCGTGTCACTCTCCCAAGTCACCACCTTCATCGCCTTGCCTCCCTGTCTTCCGTTTAGAGCATACTTTTTGAAGTTGATCAGCCTGTAATAGCTCCAGGTAAGATCATATATGGCACCCAATTTAGCTCACAGCATTCCTCCATAATTAGTGGTTTTATGGGTGGTTTAAAGTATGGATCAAGTTAAAATCGAGTTTAAGGAGAAAAATGCGACTGCGGGAATCTAATTTCTCTACAGGTTGCTTGTTAATAAGAATGATGATAATAATAACAATAATAATATTAAAACTCTAGACATCCACACACACACACGTAGGCGATCTTCTGTTACCTACCCTCAATCCAAAACTGGTAAAGAAATCTCTCCATCACCTACAGTTTGCAAGAACTATGGTTACCATTGTTGCAAAAATATCGATCTTAGCATTAAAACACACTTAGTTCAGACTACAACATTTTTAGATTAATTTCTTGCAATTTCATGTCTTTAAAGAATACTGCAAAGTATTGTTCGGTTTATTAGTAAAGTTATTTTCAATTTGAAGTTATACAATCATGAAAATCCGCGAACACCTAGTATCTACACTGGGTGGCAGGTACTAGGCCTAACGGGAGTGTGGTGAAGTACAAACTAATTCACTGCCCTTCCTTACATTCTTGCTCGCAATATCCTGAATTAACATTTTGAAACAGTGTTAATTCAGAAACCATGCAGGTCAATTATAGCGCCACTATAGAACTTCGGTTTACTGCAGTGCTTTTTTATTTTATTTATTACATGTGCCAGTGAACACCAACAATGTTCAGATCTTGTCGTAATATACCAGATGTGTTCTGTTATTTTTGGAGGTTTTATTAAAACTACAAAGAAACCTCTGTCCTCTCATGAGATGAAAGCTTACAATCTGTGGTTTAGATGCAAGGTTGACTCGCAACTGATGTTATAATGCTCGTTCAAGGGGAATGACTGGATAATTAAGCAATCCCTTTTGCTGTTGATCGTGTAACTGATTGTTATTTTCGCTTAACCAATGTTATTAATTCCTGCTGGACATTAAATATTACAAGGAATGGTTATATCTATATATAATGTATTTTCGGCTTTTTCTTGTGATTTTGATGAAGATTCTCGTAATCTTTTTTATTTTTCTGACTGTCCACTCTCGGAGAATCCTGAAATTTCAACTCTCTTCTACTCCCTTGTGGGATGAATTTAGAGAAATATCTCCTATGTGGTTGTATACTTTGTTAAAGGAATTCACGTCTATAATTGGAAGCTTCTAGATCTACAAGCTTGTTGGTTGGAAGAGTAGCCCATTAGCATTATAATACCTAGTTAAACTTCTTTCAATCTTGATGGAAAAATTATGTTGACCACTTACTCAGGATGGCCATATCTACACAAAAAAAAAACAACTATTTTTTTCAGGGCTACGGAACTACGATAGTAAATACGAGTAGGCGGAGTATTGTATTCGACCCAAAATTTCGATGTCGAGATTTCACCAGAAATGTCTGTCTGTCTGTGTCTGTGTCTGTCTGACTATCTGTCTGTGGACAGCATAACTCAAAAAAGAAAAGTCCGTTAAAAATCAAAGTTGGTATTTAAACTTAAATCTTTTAAGGAAAACACGAAGATTTTTGAAGAACATTACTCCACCCTAAACTACCCTTTACATGGCCAATTTTTCAAAAATGTTTATTTTTACAAAAAATGGCTCTCACGATTTTGATTAAAATATATAACATATTTTATAGCAAATTAAATATATTTTTTTTTTATTTTCAGGTTATAACCTATGTAGCCCTGTTCTCTTGATGACTTTTGCATAATTCGTAAACCGTAAGATATAGACCAAATCTTACTATACAACAAATGTAGATCTTGTTAGAGCAAACTGTTATGACTGTATGCTTTTTTTTTTTTCTTTTTTTTTTTTTTTTTTTTTTTTTGGGTGTCTGTGGAGTGAACCATTTCGGAAATGTTCTTTGCTATTTGTGTGACTTATATTGCGAGTTTTGCAGTACTTAAACTTTTTTCAAATAGAACGTCGTTATTCACTTTTTTGTCTGTTTGGCTGAGCAGCAGAGAGAACGGAATTCCAAAGCTTTAAAAGATTTGAGTATCGCTCAAAGCCTACTGTAATCAGCAAATGTTTATCTCGTCTAAAATGAAGTGTTTTCCCCCAGTCTGGTGGTGATACCTGTTGGGCTCATGAAATCGCTCTTGACTTGGAAACACTTCTCTCCCTCCCTGGATCTGAAGGGGATGTAAATAAGCCACCAATGACATGCGCTGTTCTTCTGTCTACTTGCAGCGACAACATAAATCGCTCTTGTTTCTTACTTACGACATTTTGGCTGCTTTGCACCAGAATTGAACGGACATTTTATGCTAATGAAGCAAATTGAGTTATCTTGTTAATTTTTCTATTCCAAAGGATAAAGAAGCCACAAAAGGTGAAGGTGTTAATGGAGTCGCTTTGCATTATTTAAAGGGTGTTAATGCGGTGTTTGTTTTTACTTTCACCAACCGGCCAAATGCTGGCACGGTGTTATGGATTTCCTAGCGCCACCCTTTGCCCTCTCTCCGCGCTTACCCGACGCTGCGTCGCGTCGCGTCGCGTTCTGTGCCGCCCACCCGACGCCATCGATCCCTTTCTTGCGGCAGAAGGAGTCCGAGCTTGCCTGGTCCTGGGTTTGAGACTCCGCAGCCAGGTGCGGTAATGCGACACACCATTCTTATTTCATATCAATTATACACATCTACCTATTTCTTTATCATTAAAATTAAATATTTATGGTGTCCATTTTTGGTCATTATAACCCATACCTTTTATGTTTTTGTTTCTAATTCTTCTGCTGTAATAGGATCTACTTCTCCATGTGTAGTACTTAACTGTTGCTTTTCATTATCGGTAGAATAATTCCATAGTTCTTTGAAGTATTGAAGTCACTCTTCTTCTGAAATATGTAATTCTAGTGTATCTTTTCCCGATTTCTTTTCGCAAATAGAAGGTCTTTATTCACATTTTTAAATCTTAGCCGTGCAAAGAGAACTGAATTTCAAAGCGTTTGTATAGTGCCCAGCTTTAAAAGATTTATTATCGCTCAAAGCCTACCGCATTGCCATGTTACACTTGTATCTACAAGAAAATTATGTGTAGTAATATCATAACAGAATTTCGTATTACAATCTCGAGAGAGAGCGAAGCGCAAGAAAAGTTATCCCATATACGAAAACCTCGAGCGGTATTTGTTTAGAGTAATCCGCGAAATAATTAATAATTCATTTAATACTACTTAATATTAAGAGTGATTTAAGGCTAAACAACCTGGAATAACATTAATACATTTTAACTAAGAATTATTCTCACCGTTGGCACTTCAACTAATCCAGCAGGCTCTGAGGCAGCAACAATTTTAGAGTTTAATCCAGGAAAATGAGGAGTTAGACACATAATGAATATAAATTAACGAATTTGGTTGGTAAGCTTTTCATTAAAGACAGGTCTGCCATATTTAAAACTTAGCATTTTGACTTCGCCTCTTCAATTAAAATATCAATATCCTTACTAGAATATTCGAAAAATCGTTTGCTGCCGTTTTAATGGCTCACTAATTGTTTTTTAGTGTGCATGGATACTTCAAATCTTTAGAAACGCAAGAAAATGTTTAGGTGGAACCCAGAGGAGGTGGTAAGTTTATAAAAATAGTACAAGAGTAGAGAAAGACATATGAGTGCAATACATCAGATTTTTATTTGTTGTAGATATGTACAAATTTATAGAATTGGGATATTCGCGACATAATTTATTAAGTCTAGAAGACATGGACTTCCTGTCAGTATGCGTGCGAATTATTTCCTGAAAGGTCATGTTGCAGGAAAAGATTTTGTGACTCTCCCAACCCACAACTAAACTCAGTTTAAGTATGGTGACAAAGATTTGTCTAAGCTACCTCGTAAGCGAGTATTTTGTCTTAGGAGAGGGGTCAATTTCACGTGCTAAGAGGAACCTGTTACACTCGATCTTTAAAGGAACTTGACACGCCAGGAACCTGCGCAAAGGTAAACCCAACAGCTGTTTTAACTACATTTCCTCTTCTTTAGTTACAGTGTAAATTAATCATTAGTTGTGACTTCTTTATACCAGGGTTGCCAACATTTAAAAGTAAAATCATCGTACCAGCCGCTCAAAATTATAGATTTCGATTCAAAATTATCGTACATCATAAAGCAAACGCTACAACAATAAAAATATCAGTATAATACTTATGAAAATATAAGAGTAATGATGTTTATTATATCTACTTACAAGATTGATGACCTCAACAAATATTACAACTTTAACACTTATGTTTCTCGCACTATTCATCTGAAAGTTCAGCTTCCTCAACCGTTGCAGCATTGCACCAATTTGTTGTTGAGATAAACCTTAACATCTTGCAGATTTTAAAATATACCACGTTCTTTCACAAGTTCAGACGACAAACTGAGTTCATTTACCGTATCTAGTGCCAATCTATTTCTAACTTTGGTTTTTATTAAACCCAGTTTAGAAAAAAAAAATAAAAAAAAAAACTCTTTCACAAGAAGTGCTTCTGTAGGGCAACGAAACCACTGAAATGCAAAGGCCGCTAGTTCTTTGAAATCAGTATTTGCACCAAGGTGACATGTTTTACAGTACTCCAGAAACTGCCAGGTTCAGGCATGTTCACACGGAATAGCACGTATTCCGAGTTTTCTACATTGATCATCAATTTTCTGAACAGTGCCTTCTTCATTGAGATTATCAGACCTGGGCACACTGGCAATAAGAGGATAAAGGGTAGCAGACTTAGTAGCTATGGGGTGGAGACAGACAATGAGGACAAAAGTGGTGTTATTTGTAATTAGTTTCACTTCGCTGGAGTGACAAACCAGTGAAAATGATATTTCGCCGATATCGAACTATCATACATTCAAATTATCGTACACCCCCATAATTATCGTACGAGTTGGCAACCATGCTTTATACCAGAGTTACTTGTCCGTTTCAGTAGAGTTAATCCTTCACCACACTCCCAGCCGCCCTGAGCTAACCCACTGTACTTTCCTTCTAGTCATGGCAGGTTACCCCTTTGGTAAAGACACCCAGCGTTAATTTGCCGTGACAGCTGGCGTAGGCGCCATCTTACGTCACATCTGGTGGTGGCGCCCCTTTAACAATCATCACAATATGTTCGAGGCGCCGTCATTGTTAAGTCCTACGTGACAATCTGGCACAGGCGCCGTCCTACCTCACATCTGGTGGAGGTCCTAAGTGGCGTCGAAATTCCAATTAATAGTATTGCACAAAGAACTAAAAAATCATATTTTGGCATTTTTGTCCCCTGGTCTCTCCTTATTGGGCCCATAGTTTCAGGGTGAGAAATAGAATTCCCTAATTCGACAAGCTACAAGAGGAAAATCCTTCAACTTCTGATTGCAATATTAAGAAATGCCACAATAATTAGACAAATCACACAACTGTTGACACGAAACAAATTCCTTCCCACTTTTCCCAGACTTAGGACTGGCATATTGGTGTGGTTAAAAATGTTTTTTTAATTGTTTCATTTATATAGCCCTCTTTATCTTACTTTGTTATATCGAAGCTTTGACTTGAGAACTAATGGCGGTATTACTCGCCGAAATTAACGCTGCTTTTCTCTTTTTTAACTATTAAATACATTCGAATTCACTCCTGTATTCATAATTTTTCACATTGTGTGGGGGATGGGAAATAATTGTGGTTAAAGAAAAATTCCACAACATAGCCCGGAATCGAACTCGCGAACTTTGGACTGAAAAGAGAGAAATTAAAAGAATATTCTCTCTAGAGGTCATACAGTATGTGATTAACTGAAATATACTCATTTTACCACGTTCATATTGTTCCAGCCTTAGCACCAGTGTTTGTGACAGAGGTATACGTTTTTTCTTCTTGTAATGTTTGCCATTTTGCGTGTATTAAAATGTCATAAAATTGCATAATTAAGTGTTAAGATTATTAGTTGCATAAATGAATAAGGTACATCAATAAAGGCGACAGATGATTTCAGTATGTTAAAATCAATTAGTAATGTAAGGAGTGTGACTAAAATTTGATTAGGGAAAGGAAGTTATTATGTGGCCAAGTTACAGTTAAGTAAAAGTAGTTTTAAATTAGTGTACCTAAGGCAAGTAAATGTTACACTGAACTCAGTGGACAAGAAAACCTTTGATTTAGCAAAATAAAATTACTATTTTGGTGCACAATAACGAAGTAGGTGCGAAGATGTTGGTATACCTGAAGAACCGAGAAAAGAAGACGATCATTAGTCCTCTTCTTACATAACAACTAAATGCTATTGGTACGTTTGGAATAACAAATTCAATCGCCAATACTTTCACAATTATCTACCTGGTAGCTCTTATATGCTCTTGGGATGTAAGTACATACATTTGACGTCTAAAGCTTAGGATGTGGAAAAATCCAGGAAACGCAATCCCAACTTTTATGTATTCTATGGACGAAACAGATTAGATTCCTATTTTCAACAGTGTATGGTGTGGTAACACTGCACAAACTTTGTTATTATTACTCGTTTGTTTACTTTTTTCAACGAGAGGTCTTAATTGGAGTGAAACATTTTTATTAGGACATTTGATGGTTAAATTCAGTGACAATATACTTGTTTAGGTAAAACTGTAGGAGACCGTCGTCACGTGGTTCACTGACAGTTCTATTATGTCACTGACCTACAACGGAAGAAGATGGCGCTGCAACGCAGAAATATCTGTTGCCAACTTAACATTGTACAACTCGCTAAAACTACCAACCACGCATCACAAAATGCCAAAACGATGTACTATTATTTATTAATATTGTTGTTGTTAATACTGCATAATCTGTAATAACATTACTGTATTACACAACCTCAATATCATTAATTACTTCATTATTATTGTTGCACTATTGCATAATACTGCGTAATCTGTAATAAAATTATCGTATTATACAATCTCAAATAAGGATTGTTGTACCTTTGATAAGTGTAGTCATCTGTGAAAATGCGCAACAAGTTCAAGTTTATTATTTATTTATGCCAACAAACTTACTATTGGAATTTTTAAACACAAACCGTGTGTGGGCAATGTACTAGAACTTAACAATTCAATACCACAGCTGGGATTTGAACGACAGATACTCCGCTTACTAGGCAGGTGCTCTGAGAGCATCCCTTCTCAGTTTACCGCCTTCTCTTGTGCCTGTTGTGGTAATTTTCATTTTTATATGCTTCGATGAGCCACAATATTTCTTCCTCAGTCCAATTTTTCATTTTCAAACGTATGTAGAATACAGATTAAAACCACAACCGCACCGCACAAGAACTTAAGTCACATCACTTAATTACAAAACAATAACTCTAAATAACAACAACAAATAACGTTAACAAGTTGGTTGGCAACATTCACACACTTCCGCTGATTTCAATTTTCCAGCGTTGGCAATACATACGTCACCAACGAGTTAAAGGAAATGAACCTTATAACAACTGCCTATCGAACACGTGAGGACGGGCTCCTACAGGATAACCTTTATTTTAGTGCAAATATGACTAAAGTGTCATACCTCTGACGACCTCAGTTTCATTTCCAAGAAAGTTACTTTGTGTTAAGTTTCTATGGAAATGAATCACCTCTTCTTGTTCGTTTTCAACATAGCTTTACTTCCGCCACTCTAGACGTTCTTTATTCTGTGGTTTGAGTCATAATCTGTTTTATTGTTCAGAATAGTTTTTACTTTGCAGATTACACGTGGCGCTTCCTGCCGATCCTTTTGCCTTTTGAGTTTGCGGTGTTATCGTTGTGTTTAAGTTTATAAAGTAGTAGCAAACTTTCCGGCAAACTTCAAGCCAAAGTTACACGAAACTTGTCAGCGTTACTCAAAACTGAAAACTCTTGGGTTATTGACAGCATCCTCAAAATACATTTCTTGGGATTTTCTCTTCGGCTTTAATGCAAGAATTTTAACGTCTGAACCGTAGACATGCTTATTTTTAGGTTTTCCACTATTTACCTGTAGCAACATGCAAGGAAATGACTGTTGCAAGAATATTAACAGTTTAAGGATGAAGAGGAATTAAAGAAATGGGGGGGGAGTTTGAAAAGAAAATTATGGAAACGTGGCTAAAGAAAGTAAAATTAATAATAATAATAATAATAATAATAATAATAATAATAATAATAATAATAATAATAATAATAATAATAATAATAATAATAATAATAATAATAATAATAATAATAATAATATAGTAGTAATATAGTAGTAATATAGTAATAATAATAATAATAGTAATAATAATAATAATAATAATAGTAATAATAGTAATAATAATAATAGTAATAATAATAGTAATAATAATAGTAATAATAATAATAATAATAATAATAATAATAATAATAATACTAATACTAATACTAATACTAATACTAATACTAATACTAATACTAATACTAATACTAATACTAATACTAATACTAATACTAATAATAATAATAATAATAATAATAATAATAATAATAATAATAATAATAATAATAATAATAATAATAATAATAATAATAATAATAATAATAATAATAATAATAATAATAATAATCTGATGTGTTGCATTCAGGTGACTTTCTCTACCATTCTTACAAATTCTTATTTCTATATCTTTTCCGTGTTAGTTGAGATAAACATTTGTACAAATTATCTTATTGCTTATTCTCTTGTATCAGACTCAATTTGTACCATAATATAAACACTTTTAAGGGCTTAGCATAAATATATAAACATTTGTATTTTTGTAGACGTTTGGAACAAATAAATATTTTACTCTGCACTACCGAGAGCGGGATGGCTCAGTGGTAAAGTCTGTGGTCCGAATTCGGGAGGCCAGGGTTCGATCTCCTTAGCCGACCTTCCTGAACCATGGGCTTTTGCGGAGGTTTCTTCGGTTCGCCATGCGAATACTGGGAAAGGTTTCCTTATCTTCCGAATTTCCTGTTCCTCCATTAATCATCTCATTTCACCCTTCATCCCGATAGGTTTCTTTCTGTTTGGAAGCGTAGGCGAGTGTCGCGTCAGTAGCACGGCAGGGGAAAAGGATGCGTTCTGGAAATATCGTCACCAGATTGGACGTGAACGTACTGGTATCCGCCCGCCCCCACCCCCCTGGGATGACACAACTCCAAGGGATGATACAACTTCAAGGAAGGGGGGGGGGGGCTAAGAGGAGTCTGTTTCCGAGAGCTGCCTCTCCTTAGGAGAAACAAACCCGCTGAATTATTTTGTACATTATTTCAGATACATACAAACTTCACAAACATGAGAATTACGTCATATGTAGCATTGGAATACTCAGAAGACAAGAAGTATAAATAACATAAGTGGTTTGAACCTGAAGAACAGCCAGAGCAATCTGCATCTCTCAGGAAGTGAATTAGCCTGTTGTTCATCGCATTTCAAATACATTTCCGCCTACATACATTCATTCCCGCTCCAACTGCATCTGCCTCTGCCCCTGATCGGTTTAATGGATCTATTTTCTCAAGCTCAGAAGGTCTTTGTAAGTTGTTATTGGTTGGAGAAGGAAAGAGAAATCAATATATATTCTTCTCGAACAATCACAATGACGCCAAGTCAGAGTGCTCCAGTCACTTCTGGATCATTTTTCATATCAGCCATTTCACTTTCTTCCAAAGAGAACAACAGTCACTGGATTGTCATCTGTTTGAACACAGGGCGTTACAATAATGCGTCTGGCTAAGTTATGCCAGAAAACGGAGCCAAATTTTGTTCCTCTGTAAAAAGCGCTAATTTAGACAGCTGGAACTAACACAAGACGAAATAATATGTGCTCCACTCACATGGCTTTCTCTACTCAGCTACAAACTATTCTTAAAGGGCTTATTCCTCTATTTACTTTCTGATACTTGAGATAAACATTTACAGAAATTACATTATTGCTAATTTTCTTGTACGTGCAAGAATATGGGAATAGAGTAGGCTTTAAGCGATGTTCAAACATTTTAATAGCTGGTTGCTATGTGATGGCTTTGAAATTGCGTTACAGTTGCATGAACATCAGATAAAATGAATAACGACCTCCCGTTTGAGAAAATTATTGCAAAATTCTGGCAAATGACAAGGAATATCTCCGAAATGGCCTCACTCCACACACAAAAAAAAAAAAGTGCATAAACATAAAATGAGTGTTTTATAAAAAAGTCATTCAGGATGAGATGGCTTCAGAGGGTTTGAAATATCATGTTCCTTGCATGATCATTAAAAAATAGGAATAGCGACTTACCACTTGAAAAGTTAGCTATTCAAAGTTCAAACCAATAAAACGAGCTTCCAGAAATTATTAATCCAACAAAAATACTGGACATTATTTTGATTTCTATAATGATCTACACGCTTTGTTAAGTGAGATTTTGTCTGTAACTTACGGAATATGAATATACAATAATCATTCTCAAGTGGATTTCTAGGGTTATTATCAGAAAATTGAATATATACATTTTGTTTCAGAAATATCGCGGTATTTTAATTAAAATCATTACAACCGTTTTAGAGAAAATTAAAAAGAACTACAATTTCACATATAATTTGGTGTAAAGGGATTTTTTGGAAAATCTGTGTGCGCATACACACACATGGGCATACACACATGCACACGCACACAGAGGCGCGCGCTTCTTTACTATAAACTCCATTATTAGAATCAGAGAGCCTAAAAACGCGTATTTACGATGAAATCTCGGTATCCAGCTTTTTGGCGATCTACTTACTATATTTAAGTTGTAGAGAAAGTAAAAGAATCGAATAGCAACTTCCTATTTGAGAAAAGTGTATTTGAAAATGCAAACCAATAATAAGGAAAATCTCCAATGGTTACGCCATAAAGAAAAATCTGACGTGTTCCACTCATATGACCTTCTCTACTCTTGTAGGCTGATTTAGGATGGAGGAATTTTCTTCAAAATCTTCCTGTCGCATCCTTGAAGGATATTAAACTTAAATACCAACTTTGGCTTTTAACCGACTTTTCGTTTTTGAGTTATGCTGCCTACACTGACAAGACACACATACACGCGCGCAGGCACGCGTGCGGACCTTTTTCTAAAAATTCCTTTTTTTTTTTTTTTTTTAATTCAGGGAGTGAAATTTCGACACCGGATTTTTGGGTGGAATACAATACTTCCTCTATTTAATATACGTAGCAGAGAAAATAAAAATCTGCAATCGCGAAAGAATACAGTATACCACCGAATACTTTATCAACTTATCTGAACAATAAGGAGAATATTTTAAGCAGTGCCTCGAGTGAAAATTGAAAAGACGAAAAAGCGTGAAAATCCTGCTGGACATGCGTACATGTATGTATTGCCAAAATGTCAATTGTAGACTAACTTTTTTAATTGGAATTTTTTGATATTTCACAACCATCACGTAGCGCCCAGCTCTTAAAGGAATTGACTATCGTTTAAAGTCTACTGTATTCCCATTATACCTACAAAGAAATGTGTAACAAGCCAAGTTCTGAAAATGTTTATCTCGACTAATATGAAATAGGAGAATAAGTTTATAAGAATATTTTGTACAAAATGAATAGAAAAAGTCGTTTGAGTGCAACACAACAAACATTTTTCTTTGTTTCTTTTTTGTACCCTTTAGAATCTACTATATCGTAATATGAAGGTGTAAATCTGTAATGAAATTATCTTAGACAGAAACATAAGCTTTTGTAACAACATTTGTAGAGGAGCGAGTAGAGAAACTCATATGAATGTATATGTCAATTTTGGGAGGATTGTTTCCCACAGTTAAAATTTAACACCAGAACGCATCTAAAATGCAAGGTTATGTTTACATTCACAATGCTATTATCTTATCAAGCAACCTACCCATACGGTCGATAGGCAGTATGAGTAAATCTCACAGTTAACATGTCCCTATTCGTCTCAGTAACAACAAACCAGCAGTGGCCTGCAGTTAATTATCTTGCAACAGTTTAATTCGCCCCAGGAAGCTAGTTTCATAGAGAAAGTGAAATGTCACTAACATCTACCTCATCCCCTTGACAACGTGGTAACTCTTTCTTACAAGCAAACGTTCTGATGGGGCAGAAAAATCGTGATCGTTTATTTCATGAAGTTCAGTATTTAAAAAAAGTGCTTCTGTGCATTTTGCCCAATTGAAAACAATTGGTTTTTTAGAGAAATGAATTAAAAAAATCTGATGTGTTGCACTCACATGACTTTCTCTACTCTTGTACCAACCATTCTTACAAACTCTTATTCCTATATCTTCTTCGTGTTAGTTAAGATAAACATTTGTACCAATTATTGCTTATTTCCTTGTAGGTGCAAGGGGAATGTTAGGATACAGTAGGCTTTGTGCGATAGTCAAATGTTTGAGATTCTGTTGTCCTTGCACACGTAATATATAAAAAAATGAACAACGATGATCCATTTCACGAAAGTTCTGTTTTCCGAAACTCACACACATAACAATGAATATCTCCGAAATGGTTCACCCTACAGGAAAATTTATTGAGACATAAATTGTGTATTTTAGCAAGATCTATGTTTTTGTATCGTATAATTTGGTCTATCTCTAACGGTTTACCAGTTATGCAAAAGTCGTCAAGAGTAAATACGACTACAGGGGCTATAGCCAGAAAATTCAATATACACATTTCATTTGTCATCAAAATATCTCAAACATATGACATTTTAATCAAAATCGTTAGAGCCATTTTCAAGAAAATCAAAATTTTCGGGAAATTTTCCATGTAAAGGGTGGTTTAGGGTGGGGCTATTTTCTTCAAAATCTTCGTGTCTCATCCTTGAAAGACATTAAACTTAAATACTAACTTTGGTTTTTAACCGACTTTTCGTTTTTGAGTTATGCTGTCCACAGACTGACACACAGACACACACACGGACATTTTTTTAAAAATGTTTTTTTTTTATTCAGGGGGCTTCAAAACATGTATTTCCGGTGAAATATCGACATCGAATTTTTGGGTGGAATACAATACTTCCCCTACTTACCAGTAGAGAAAGTAAAAATACACTAACAGTTTTGTCATTTTTGCCGAGGAATTCCACTTTACAATTAAACTCTCTGCCTTGAACACCTTTTTTTCCACTGTCTTACTAATGTCAGGTGACTCTTGAGGAATTACAAACAACTTTGGCATTAGTTTACTTGACTGAGACAAATAAATAATGCCAGAAAATAAATGACGTAATTATCATGGCAGCAAGTCAGCATAATTGTCTCCAGTGTGCCTGTAAGAAAACCTGAACTCTCGCAAGTGCAGCAACATTCTTACGTAAGAATTGCTTCATTTGTACATCCACAAAACTTTCCATATTCATTTTCGTAAGCATCTTTTGATTTTCCTGGAATTAATAAATTCTCTGCGCTCTAGCTTCTTTCGAAATGCCAAGGGGAACACAATTCATATTTGCAATAGTTTTATCACTATCTTCTATTTTCCTCTTTACGTGTTGTAACAAATGAAACATCTGCTTAGCAACCATATTACGTCATAGATTTTTTTTATCTCTGATACATTACATTATAATTGTTCATTTAACAAATGCACTACTTATTTTCACGTAATAGTCGTATCTTTTTACAGCTGGTCACTATGTGATGCCTTTGAAATTCACTTCCTTTTGCATGACCAGGACATAAAAAACCAATAACGACAAAACTATAAACACTGGTAAACTTAAACAAAGAAGGAATAGCTGCAAATAGTTTACACTACAAAAAATGCCATCTTCATCATCAGCAGCAATGGGGCTTAAGCTATTTAGGTTTGTTCCAGTCTCTTTGACAATTCGACAAATCCCACTCCTGACACCAGGGTGAGAAAATGACAAAATCCAGTCTAGTTACTTTTTCCCATTTTATTTTATTCTAAAACTTTTGCACAAATACACAGTTCTCTTCTACTGTTGTTAACACAGTCCTTCGTGATATTACAACTCACAACTGTTTCCTTCTCGCAGTCCTGACTCAGTCCTTTCAGTATCTTTCTTCACTTTTTCTGTTTCTCATACACTAGCTCTGACGATACAATCACTCGACACTCATTAAAACTTCGACGCGACGTATCTTTCCCGACATTACCACACACAGTTGTCTCGCCCTCACTGACATACTGATCGACTCATGTCTGTAACACTCCCCTTTGCTGTTTCCTCGCCTCCTTATATAGCGAGGATGACGTAACATGGATCTTTCTCGACTTCCACAAACACGCCGGCCACCGGATGTCTGTCGAAGGTTCCAGCAATCTTTGTTAAGCGCAGTGTTATTGTTAGTCACGTATGCAAAAACGTCAGGAAGCCTGACCTTGAGCGCCTTTGTTTGCTCGCCAGCCTAGTATGTGGTGTGAAGTAGCTTATCCCGACCGTCCTTTGTTGTGTGCCGCGCCCGGCGTTACAATGCCTATGAAGCAAAAATCAAAATACATGTTTCGACATCCCTGCAGACCTGTGGTTTTCCTTTGTCTCATCTCTTCCCTGCGGGTGGTGGGAGCGCACAATAAACCTCACTGGGTGGCAATGACCGAGGTGTCCCCCGTAGATTCTCGTTACATCAGCGTGAACGGTCCAACGTGATCGAACCCATTACCTACTGAATTCTAGTCCTCCTGCTTCTTCAGTTATCGATGGGATTTCCCTTTTACTTGTGAAGCACGTGTCTGTCGCGATAGAGGTCTAGGAATAGCTAAGAGGAACCCTCCAATCGAACATAAACATCAGTTTAAGACTGTTCGTGCGTAGTCCCTTCTCTTCTTGCGTTTCCCTTTTATCTTGCCTGTTGCGTGTATAGGAAAGACAGCAGTAATCACTCAGATCCATTTGTATTCATCGGGGACTCCCTTAACTACCCGCGCTAATATGCAAATGCTTTGAGGAGGGAATTTATGTTGAGCTCCATATAATCCTTAAGCACAAAGCTTCAAGCCGACATGCTACCAAGATAATAGTGCTCCTAACCTGTAAATACAGTACATCTGGAAACAAAATGTTTCTGCTAATTTTGATTCTGAGAAAAGTCGACATTAAATACAGGGTTATAACGGAACCGAAACTAGCATTTTCAATTTCTCTACCCCATATCTGGTAGGCGGAGAAGCGCTCTCTCTCCCTCTCCCTCCCTCCCTCTCTCTCTCTCTCTAAATTTAACATCTATGATTACGAAGGCTTCCACGGTCGGTATTTATTATTACTTTCTCTACTACGTATAGTAAATAGAGGAAGTATTGTATTCTACCCAAAAATTCGATGTCAAGATTTTACAGGAAATATATGTTTTGAGGCCCCCTTAATAAAAAAACATTTTTAGGAAAAGGTCCGTGTGTGTGTGTGTGTGTGTGTGTGTGTGTGTGCGCGCGCGCGCGCGTGTGGTTTGTATGTATACAGTAGTCGAGAGAAATGTGTGTGTCGTCAGGGAAAGTTGTAGTCGCGTTGGAGTTGCTGTTGTGTGAATCAGTGTGATCGTCGGAAGCAGCTTGTCAGACCAAAAAACACAATGAAATACGTGTGAAGGTTGCGAGAGGACAGAACAGCTCTGAGCTGCAAGGTCACGACGACTTATAAAGTGCATTAACGATAAAACAGAACTGTGTCTTATACTTTAGTTTTAGAAGAGAAATCAAGTGACAGAAAAGTAATTGTGTCGTTTGTCACAATGTTTTATGAACGTGTTTGTTGTCTGGGTGCTGTCCACCTGAGGGATGCACTTCGGCTCAAGAAGATGTCTGATGACTGTCTTCAAGAACATTGTCGATTTTTTATTGGAATTAGAATTCTCTTAAATATATTATAAAATGTTTATTCGTGTAGTCAGTTTGTTAAGCTATGTATTCCTTTACTGACGAAGCCACGATCTGTTTGTAAATTCTGTTCTATTCCTATAGAGGTGCCTATTTGAAGTAATAACAGGATTATGATGAGGTATAATTTTCTTTATTGCGTCCGAGGTCTTTTACGTTTCATTTTTCTGAACATTTAATCACATTAGCTTTGCTCCTGCTAGTAAACTAGGTTAGTTTTTACCTCCTTTAGGAATTATTATTACCTATTAGTGCTCTTGCAGCAGCTCTTCAAAGTACCTATGTATTAAATCAATAACAAAGAATATCCCGGAAAAGGATAACTCCACAAAAAATGACAAATTGTTTGCTTTAACGTGAAATACATGTGTAGTAAGATTCCACCTATCTCATATAGTTTAACGGTTATATAAAGTAATTCAGAATAAAGAGGAGAGGCTATTTCCGAAAAGCTAGGCAGTTTGTTCCTGGCATCACTTTCGATTTCTCCCGCCTGTTCCGATTTATTCCTATATAGTCAATTCGTGTTCTCTTCGGTCAGGGCTTGAAGAAGGGGGAAGGGATTAGACTACCCTGACCTGACCTTACCACTACGTGGCGGTCATGTGCTAGGCGTGAGCAACAGAAATATCGTCCTGTGCAACATGATCAAGAACTTTGTTTACAGATATACTTCTTTGGCTGAAAATTGCTTCGACACCACGAAATTAACCTTCCGTTAGGCGCGCGCTTTAAAAGAAGACAGTCGCGCGGTTCCCAGAAGGCCCTCCCTGCGTTTTTGTGGTTATATGTCTGTATGTAATAGTTTTTATTTTCATTTTCATTTTTCCCCTATGTTTAGCTTTATTTATGTTAAATATATATGGTTGTTTATTAGTATTATTACACACAATTTGTAGTACAATACATGTAAAGAAAATAAATTGCGACTTTCAGGCACACAACATGTAATTTGTTCTGTGTTTACCCTGACTAAGTAATTATCACAAATAATTGTGACATGTTTGTTCAAACAGAGGGGAGCGTTGCATATACCACATGAATATTTAGCTCCGCACTTCTTTTTGTCTTTGTTACAGAGTTCACATCGTTTCCTTTTCAATAAGGGTGTTTGTATATTTGAGAAGTCATCTGCGGGATATTCAGGTTTATATTTTGTTAGAAGATCTTTCAAATCATTGGATAGCTTTGTAGCTGTTGTGACAGTAAAGCTAAAGATAGTGTTTTCAAATAAATACTCCTGCTTTGTGAAACATGTGATTTGATTTCCAAGGAAGATAACTCTAGAATTAATGCCTGCAATATTCAGTAAATGGTAAAAAATTACAATAACAATAATAATTACAATAATTATAATAATAGTAATAATAATATTTTATATTATAATATATTATTTCGAAAGAGCATACGATGTTACGTATATATAATACACATCATCATAAAGGATTCTCTCATCGATTTCCTCTTCTTCATGATCCGTTTTAGAATCTAAAGACCCCGTTTCCAGTTTATATTCAGGATCATAATCATCTGACTCATTCAAATTGTCACCTACGGATAAGGCATCATCATCGCAAAGTAGACGATGCGCTTTTTCAAATCCTTGGAATTTTGCAGATCAAACCATCACGAAGTACTAACAGCTTTCTACGATGGCAAAGCAATATTTCCCAGCTCACGAGGAAAAGCACATGGCAATTGACAGCATTGTTAAACAACAAAATAAAAAATACAATGTGATAAGGCATTTAAGGTAATTTCTACTTCAGTTATTTTATCACTTTTGATATAGGACCAAGTAATATGCTTTACCATTATTTTCAATAAGAAAAAAAGAAAAAAAAAAGAAAGAAAGAAAGAAAGAAAAAAGAAAAAGGAAATACATTTCATTTCTCACTAAAATCACGAAAATGTCGTATAAACATCGCTAGAGCAACTTTCGAGAAGATAAAAATTTTTAAAAATGTTTCCATGTAAAGGATAGTTTTTCGTGTTATATCCTTGGAAGATGCTGAAAACGGAAATATCGAGTTGGGTATTTAACCAACTTTCCATTTAGATACGCTGTATACACACACGCGCGCGCGCGCGCGCGGACTATTTTTTATTCAGGGAGTCTCAAAACGTGTATTTAGGGTGAATTCTGGTCTCGAATTTAAGATGGAATGAAATAGGTACTTCTTTACTTCCATACGTAAACAGCAGATTATACCAGGTGTTGGGTGTGTGAGTGTGCAGACTTTAACGGCAACTTACTGACGTTAAGCTGAAACAAAACTTCCTCTATAGTGCATGGTTGAATAAACAAAAATTGATTACCCATATGTAATCGGTCATTCTACAATTAGCATAGAGCTTCAAAGGATAAGTTATCTGTGTATTTTCCATTTGTTACTAAAATGAATCGTTTAGTCACGAAATGATATTAAATAATTAAATTCCAACGTGCCTATTGGAATAAATTCCTCAACATATGCTTGGCAATCTTACAACTTTGGGGTGTGTGTAGAGCGAAAGGTCAGGAATGTTCAAATAAAAGCCATCTGGTCTAAAAATTTGAAAAAGCGCCCCTCCCTTCGTTACTTGAAGTAGATGATAAACCCACAGCACTGGGTTAAACTAGTTTTCGAGCATTGGCCTACTTTAGACTTTTACTCGGCATAGGTGTTAACGCATGCATGGAAGCGTAAGACACATTAATAAATAAAATATTCGCCCTTTCAGTACAAACTGCAGATAATGTATTCAATAGTGTTCAATTATCTCCTTTACCTTTCACGGTGGATGCATTTGTTGTTGGACTTTTTATTGGTCATATTTGAGCCAACCATTACGCGAAAGCTGCACATTCATAACCTTAAAATCCTGTATAATCGTGAAAAGTACCGTATCCTCACAATGAGACGTCGAGGAAGTTGAAGCTTGTTATCACCAATAATGAGACACAGTGTTTGCACCTTGAAATTACTGCAGGAGAGAGACAGAGAGAGAGAGAGAGAGTGTACGCACCTGACAGCATTAATCTGTCTTTACAGTCGGTTAATGTCCTCGCTTCGCTCTCACTTGGCCAGGGGCAGCCAGGGGCAGCCAGGGGCTTGTAGAAGCAATAAACATTTTATGATTATGTCTGCTAGACAGGGGAAACAACAGTTGTCAGCATCCAGACAACACTCGTTTTAACATGAATACCAACCGAGTACTAAAACTTACTTTAATTGCAACAACGTAAGCTTTATAACACATTTGTAGGCATATTTCATACCTTAAAAAGTTGCAAAAATATCTGATGTATTGCACTCACATGGGCTTCCCCATTATTCTTCTACTTACTTCATGTTAGCCGAGATAGAGTTCTATAGAAATAGTTTCGTTCTAGGTACAATGGATAAGCGACAGGGGTGCTCAACAGGCGAGCTTTCCCTACACATGTTATTTCCCCCTCCACTGACCAAGGCAAGGAGAAACAGACCTACTAATCAGAGGCGGATGGCGCGGAGTATATGTAATTGAATGGGATGACGATAAAGTTAAATGCTTGATTTGTAGGACTGGTAGTTGCAGATTTATACCATTTCCCTTGCTTACGTTCCGTGTACACGATAAACATTATTCTCCTGGAAAAATACAACGAACTTTTGAAGCAATTGCACGACACATTCTCTTCACAATTTGAAGACCTAAAAATATTTGAAACCAAACTCCAATTATTTTACACTTTTGAAGTTTCCATCTAGTGAGGTTTCACACGAGCTATAAAATATGAAACTACTTGCATTGCAGAATTCCACGACCGTAAAATGTTGTGAGAAAGAAGGGTGGGAATTATTTAGGTCTCTGCCCTGCTGTGAGTATCCAAGATTACGTTTGTTTGCATACAATTAATGACAGTCTTTGGTTCCACTTATATCTGCGAACAAACATTTTCAAAAATGAACTACATTAAAAGTGAGTATCGCTGCAAGATAAGTGACAATCACCTTGAGACTGCACTTCATATTTTGCACCAAATATTGAAGACCTTCTGAAACGTAATTCGTACCAAAAAGGTATCCTTAGAAACAAGGTGGGTTAATCAGGAGTAGAATATGAATGTATACGCCTTTGATTTCCTGTACGTAAGAATGTGCAGCCACTGGAACTCAGTAACCACGGATAAATGCGTCACTCTGTCGCAGCGAGTGAAAGGAGGTGATTTCAACCTCCCCTAACTTTGCCTGCGGTTGAGCATTGCTAGTCTAAACTTTTAAGAGTTGGTCACTATGTGATGGCTTTGAAACTCCGCGTGACCGGAGGGAGGAAAAAATCAAAATAACGACTTCCCATTTGAGAAAAAAGTGTATGGGTAAGGTCACCAAATGTGGCCCCGTTTTTTATTATTGTTTATAACTCTCTTCCATAGCTTGCATGAAAAACAATGCATGCTTTGCAAAAGTAATCCAGAGTAAAAAGGACTATGTGGGCTATAGCTTAATGGTAGGGCCAAATATGACGAATAACAAATTATGTGTCCTAAAAGATAAAGAAGATAATTGAACATTATTGAATACATTAACTGTACAGTCCACTTCCGCTACTCCATGCACGCGTTCAGTCCAAAGTAGGCCAGGGCTCAAAAACTGGTTTCGCCACGTGTCTGCTTGTTGTAGCTACTGCAAGTAACGAAGGGAGGGGTGGTTTTCTTTTCGAGCAATAATCATGAGACCTTAGCAGGTAGTGTTCTCTGTCGACATTCCTGACCTTCCGCTTTACACACATGCCAAAATGGGATGATTGCCAAGCTTATATTGACGAATTTATTCCAAACGACTCATTTTAGCAATAAATGGAAAATCACAAATAATTCATCTTTTGAGTTTCTACCTCGTGGTATCTGTGGTGGACGGGTTTTCTCCGGGTTCTCCGGTTTTTCTGCTCCACTCATTCCATCAATTGCTCCGTCGTCACCTTTCCAAACATCAATTTCGCCTGCATTTCACGTTACCCTCTTCCTCACTATCATACCTGGTGCTTTGCTGACCACCCGCTTTCAGGTCTTCACTCTGTCCGGTCCAGAGGTTCCTCTGCACCCCGACAGACGTCTGACCCTAGGCACTGGTCCTAGGAGGTGAAGTCCTACATAAGGGGAGGGTAAGTAGACAAAGAAGAATTACTTCTGTATGCTAATTGCAGAAGTAAATAAAGGAGTGGTGACAATGACATATACGACAAATTTTATTTTTTATTCATGGAACCATACACAATATAAGAAAAAGCAGTGGAAGCCGTGTTTCTGCTTAACGTCATGAAGTCACCGTTTAAGTCTGCGCACTGATACCCCTAACACCTTGTATAAACCACCCCTTATTTTCCCAACCATCGATGAGGGCTTTGGGCGCAGGAGATTCGATAAAACAAGCCTGTATGGTACAGGCAAGCATTCGAAGAGATTTGACTGCCATCTGCATTCTGGTAAACTCTCCAACATTGCATCTGTGACTCTCCCTTGTAACACTGGAGGATAAAACTGTGGCAGAAAATAAATTGGCCCAATTACGAGATAGCTGTAAGCGATTTGGAAGTCAGAGCTAAAAATAAATAGAGTTTATTGCAAGTTAACAGGAGTGTTTATTTCTTAGAGAATCAACAGCTTCTTCAATTATTTAAAAATCCAACCCCGTACGAACAGCAATTCGTGAGTTGTTTCGTGTATAGAAACATACGAGCGAAGGGGCGGAAGAGCAGAGTAGCTATGTGTTTATGATGAATGCATTACCAGAGCTGTGTTATGAATAAGCTTCAAAGCTAGACGAGGATTAAATCAGTGTAGGATTGGTGCATAAGGACAGCCAGAGAATGCGGGACATACTCGTGCCCTGCAATCGATAGCTAGGCGAACCTGCCCAACTTTCACGCCAGGCCAGGCAGAAAAACGCAGTGCCCTTGTCATATATCAACTGCATATACCTACAGCAAGAATAACCTCTCGTCCAGGCGAGTAAGCACATCTCAAACAGAAGAACATCTATTTATATACTTTAGGGTCTGTATTACGACCTTCGGTTAAGGGCTAACTGCGAGTTATTCCTGGAAGTACACTGACCGCAACCTCAAGTAGGGGTTAGTGCGTTAACTTGGACTTTACTCGTGTTTCACACACAAAAATGGTGTACCTCCTATCACAATTGTATGTCCACAGCGACTCTGAAGATGAAATGCTGGCTCAGTATTTAATACAACAGTAAAGAGATTCAGAATGCGCAAAGATAATTTCGAGGAGTGAACGTGGAAGAGTTCCAACAAATATACAGGTTATCAAAAGCTTCGACATCCGGAATTTTAGCGGAAATAAGGCATCGAATATAATTTACCACAGAATGGCAGTTTTCAGCATGTATACAACATTATACCAGCATATTTGTATATACCTGACATTCTTAAAATGAAATAAATTAAACCAACATAAATTGTAGGTATTTCTTGATGGGCATTAGGTTAGGGAAATATAATTCTAGAGCCCAGTAAGTGTAGTGGATTGACACAAACAATACGATGTTTTGTGCGATTTTCATTACATCGGCACCACGTTTTAACTAACGCAAATGTAATAAACGGAGCATGGCAAATTACACATTTTGCACACAGAAAATACACGGAAAACTATGCAATATGTAGGTACACAAGTTCAAAAACACGCGGAATAAGATCATTATCTTTAACTAACGTTGCATGTTATTCATTGTGGACACAACGAGTTTGCGCTTCTTCAAAGCACTTCAAGGCTCTGAATGAATAGTGAATAAAACAGAAGCTATTTTTAGGTTATGCAATGTATACAAATCTTCAAACCATCACACACATCTGTGATGTGGTTAACCTAAATGATTGCTTTACCCACAAGATAGGATGCAAACACAGCAAAAGCCTAGTGAAAAATGTTACCAACTGCTCTCAGGGCATCACAATGTTCAGGGTAACAAACTTTCAGTCAAATTGAGTTTGTAATACGAGGCACCGAGCCTAACCATCAGTTAGCGATAACTGAAAGGTAACAAACCGTGGCTAGTAACCGGAGATTGTAATACAGACCCTTAGACGGTAATGTTACACGTGTTATTTTGGTGGAAAGTTGAATTTCTTACACTCTGTGCAGGTAATCTAACCTGCCTGCTTCTTTATCTATTTTTCTCCACGTGTATGCATGAGCTATATTAAATCCTGTAATTTATAGACGGCAATATGACCGGACTAGATAGTTCCTTTACTCTTTACTTACTGTTTAATTCATGCAACAGTTGTGAGCTACAAGTCAATGATTTTGCTTAAGGTGGACGCTCGGCTGTGGATAATCGATCTTCTGTTTGTTGCCACTGTTAATGTTATTAGTAACCTTGTTATTGGAAACACCTTGTTCAGTAGCTGTTAGGAGCAATGTCCAACAAACAACGTAATAGTTACAGAAGAAATGGTTGCAAAGTGATGGTTAGCAAAGTAAATAATTACCCATTAACGATTACGAAAGAAACGAACGCAAAATAAATAGTTGCTTAGTCACAGTTACCACAGTAACTGGTATAAAATAACTACTTACCCTGTAGCAGTTACCAAAGTAACGAATGAAAAGTAAATAGTTACTCAGAAACGGTTACAAAAGTAACGAACTCAGAGTAACTGGTTTTCAAGTAACTGTTATGAAAGAAGCACGTAGAAAGTAACTAGTTACCCATTAAAAGTTACGAAAGATACGCATACAAGTAACTGGTTACTCATTAACGGTTACGAAAGTAACGAATTCAAAGTAACAAGTTACCCAGCAAGGAATAAAAAGTCACTATTACCTAGTCATGGTTACCAAAGTAACAAACACAAAGTCACTAGTTATCCAGGAACAGTTACCAAAGTAACCAACATAAAGTCACTAGTTATCCAGGAACAGTTACCAAAGTAACGAACACAAAGTCACTAGTTATCCAGTAACAGTTAACAAAGTAACAAACAGAGAGTAACTAGCTAACCAGTAACCGTTAAGAAAGAAAGGATAAAAACCGTGCTACCTCCCAAAAACGTTTCATTACAGGATAAAAGTATAAACCCACTGGTGTATCTAGAAGAGAAATCAAAGCTGAAATTTAATGCAAGATTAAATTTTAAGCGACGTTAACGTCCGATGTGGAATTAATTTAGTTTGTTACAGTTTTAAGCACAATGTACCGCCTGGGAGGTCTGCAAGCCCGCTGCGCAGCGGAGCCGGAGAAGTTGCCTGCATTACTCCCAGCCATGACCTCGTCGCAGGAAGAACTTTGTGCAGCATCCTTACGCTCGGCAACTGTTTTGTCTCAGCTGTGCAGCGGGTTGCGGCTTCATCGGGTGAATTGCTCGCTTATATGATACGTAGCTTATTTCGAAACCTGTCCATTAAACACTATTTTGAAAGTTATTTTTCTTCTTCTTTTAATGTTGCCTTGACACATTACTGTCTAACACAGCAAGGACCGCTAAACTAAAAACATTCATGTGTTGCACTCACATGACTTTCTCCACTCTTGTACAAACTACTCCTGCAAACACTTATTGCTCTATCTAATTCATTTTATTGAGATAAACATTTGTAGAAATTAACTTATTACTAATTTCCTTGTACGTACAATGGAAATGTGGGAATACAGTTGACTTTGAGCTATAGTCAAATCTTTTAAAGTTGTTCGCTATATGAAGGCTTTGAAATTCTGTTCTCTTTGCACAACCAAGAGGTAAAAACTGAATAACAACCTTCCATTTGAGAAAAATATAAGCATTGGAAGGCTTACAAGTAACAAGGAGTACCTCTGAAATTGTTCGCTCCAGAAAAAAATGCATTTGGACATAACTTGCGTGTTTTAAGGAGATCAGCATTGTTGTACAGTAAGATTTGGTCTATCTCTTACGGTTTACCAGTTATGCAAAGGTTACCAAGAGTAAACACGACTACATAGGCTATAGCTAGACAATTCAAAACATAGACTTCGTTTATCAAAAAACTATCTTGAGCATAGTTTTAATAAAAATCGTTAGAAAATCAAAATTTTCCAAAAATTTTCCATGTAAAGGGTAGAATAGAGCAATTTTCTTCAAAATCTTCGTGGCGCACGCATCCAATCTTGGTCGAGTTTTTTTAACGTCCTCCAACGTAATGTCATATCGGAGGGTGTATGAATGAAATGGATGAAATGATGCTCAAATGAGCCCGAGGTCCATAGAGCTTTAAGTTACCCAACATTGGTCTTCTTAGGATAAGGGACAACCTCGGAAAAAATCTTACCCGGATAACATATCCTAAGTGAGATTCGAACTCGCGACCTCTTGAACGTGAGACAGACACGCTACCGAGGAGGGCCTCTTGGTCGTGGTATTGTCGCTTTGGTTATATCATCTTCTCCTTGCGGTTCCGCCAACCTAAACATTTTCTTACGTTTCTGAACATTTGAAGTATCCTGGTGCAGTAAAAACAATTAGTGCGTCATTAAAAATGGCAGACAAAACATTTGGTGAATATTCTAGTGAGGATATTTATATTTTAATTGAAAAGGCGAAGTCAAACAAATATAGCAGGCCTATCTGGGAAGTAAAGGAACCATATATGGGCCCTGTTTCTAATCTAGCATACCTACTATAGCAAACTCGTTCATTTACATTCATCATATGTCTAATTACTCATTTCTCTGGATTAAACGCATAAACTATTGTTCTCACAGACCACTGGATTAGTTGCAGCGCCAACTGTGAAAATAAATCTTAATTAAAATGTATGAATCGTTCTGTAAGTTCTAACTTGCTTACCTTTAAGTCACTATTAACCCTTTCATGCCTGAATTATTTTGCTACTTATGCCGTTCTTCCTCTAATTAGAAACCGGTTTAGATTGGGTGGTCTGGGACACCCTCAGCCTGCTGGCTTGAATAGCCATGATCATTGAGGCAACACGTAGTGCACTGGCCATGCACTCAAAGCCTGAGGTCGTGAGTTCGAGTCTCGGCAACCGCAGTCAAATGTGCCTGTGGTAAAGGACGGGGAGGGCCCACGTAAAACAATCGGTGTGATGGCACGCGTGGATGATGACGGGGTATAATTTGACTGCGGTTGCATGGATTTTCCTTCTTTTCTTATATAAAAAAACACTACAATATAAATTGTAAAAAAATAATTTTTTACAATCCAAAACGTCTCAAATATGTATTTTTAATTGGTGACAGACAGTTTAACAAGAATATAGCAGAAAAAAAGTTAAAACTAATACAAATAGGAAAAAAAGCCTATGTATCTTATAATACACACCAGGCATGAAAGGGTATTAAATAGTATTAAATAAATGAATTATTAATTATTTCGCGGAATACTGTAAACAAATTACAGTTGTTATTTGGGATAATTTTTCTCGCAAAATTATCGTCATTCAAAAGCCTCTATTACTACAGAAATTATTTTACACTCGTATCTACAAATACTATCCAAATTGCAATTAGATTCTCTAAATCCTGCCCTTTTTGTAGTGTTTCATACGCAGTAGTAGTAGAGTAATTATTGTATTTATTATATACTTAATATTATATAAATTGCATAAAACCAAATGTGTTACTACACATATTTTCATTAAGTATATGCCCAAACTTGCACAATTTTCACTGTTTAGAATCAAGTACCAGCATGCTGTCCTCCGTATATTGTAAGCCAAAAATACGGTAATAATGATTTCCTACTTTTTCCGTCTGTATGCATGCATGCTGCCAAAATGTGAGCAGTCTTCTTGTTGGGTAGATCCTCATCAACAACCTTACGAGCTTTTCACCCTCCCATCCTAAGCCATGCTAATTCCGTCGTCTGTTTCATACCCAACTCCAAAATTGTTTGTTTACTCGTCCATTTTACGTAATTTCATTCTATATCTAGGTCTGTATTCAAATTATATTTCCTGCCTGTTTATACCACAAACTCTTCTTGACTTTTTCACTGTTTGTATCTGTTTTCATTATCCCTTTGCTAAATCCCCTTTGTAGCTTCTCCGTCCACCATTTTGGACGTTCTATTACTAATTGGCAATGAATTTATCAAATTTGTTTCGATAAGGCTCTCCACTTGTGTATAGAAATTCCGCCCTATATACTGCAAATCCCATACCACTTATTTGGGTTTCTCTATAACCGCGCATCCAATGGGTAATGGTTCTTGATTCTTTCCTTGCTTTCTCGTTTTGCCTTTTTAAGGACAGATCCTGGTCAACAGTCTTACAACCCTCTCAACCTAAGCTAAGGTTTACGCAGCTCCCAAATATTCCTTGTTAATTTCCTTGTTATTTCTTTCTATTTGTATCATATAGTCGTATTTTGACGTTTTTTGCCCTCCATTTGTGTACTGTATGTTATTCAGTCTCCTATGTAGCAATGCTAATAATATTCCGCAGCAGCGAACGCACCTAAAACAAGTGAGAGTGAAAACAATGGTAAAACAACCAGAAGAAATGGCTAAATAAGCAACAATATTGGGAAAGGGGAACACTGTTTACTTTGTATGTGGAGTTAAGACAAGGAAAGCCTCTATATGTTACCTACCGCTTTATCCTGCTTCGATCCCGGACTGCAATTTTGTTGCTGTCATCATCAAGTGCGTCCTTCACCTCTTGCCCTCTCTCCTCCAGCCACCCTCCCTCCCCACTCCCCCCCCCCCCTCACGCATGCGGCTGCAACGCGCCCCAGGAAGACCCTTACTCGGTCACCCTCTCGGAATGTAGGTCTTGGTGCGGGGCTCAACCCTCCGATACATCAAAGTAAAACTAACCCCCTTTGTTTCTCTCTCTTTTCTTTTTAGTACGAGCAAATATAAACCAGACCTACCCTCACGTACAGGAAGGATGCGGTATACACTCCGGGCGTTCAAGTGCTATCTCTTCACCAGCCCTCCAAGACAGTCAGCGTGCGATCGGCGACTTACATTCACACCAACTTCTCTACAAAGTATCATTTATTGTTATATTAGGGATATGAGTACGCAGATTTTAACATCCTGACGTTAATCTGAAACATAACTTCCTCTACAATTTCCTTCTATAGTGCATGGTTGTACAAATAAAAAACAAAATTGGTCAAATGTTTGATTGTCAATGTCATCACTTGTTTATCGTTTATTTCTGCAATTAGTGTCGATAGAACTTAAAATGTGCTTTTTATGACCAAAATGAGTCGTTTAGCCACAATATGATATCAAATAATTACATTCCAGAGTGTATATTGGGATAAATACGTGTAAAAACGCTTGGCTGTTTACCATTTATGCAAAAATCATCCAGAATGAACAGGTCTTCTGAGGACAATCCCAGAAAGTTCAAGGTATCACTTAGAAACTTCCATTGAATCGCATGCTTGTGTCCGTCACTGGATACTGACTGTCTCTTCGACTGAGGGGTGGAATGGGTTATAGCCGCTTCTTCCAAAGAGAGAAGCTTGGACATCCTATGTTAGTATCTGGTTTACCAAGTCGCGGGTCCAAGCCCAGTGGAGGGCGATGGATTTTTCGAGCGTAAAAATCCTTATTTTGGCTTCCTTCGCAAGGGAAGTAAAGCTGGTGGTCCCGTGGGAAGCTAAGAACTACAGCGGTTAAACAGTGTCTATAAATAACACTCAATTTCAGTTGTATCCTAGTGCGTGTGTGTGTGTGTGTGTGTGTGTGTGTGTGTGTGTGTGTCAGTCTGTGTGTGTGTGTGTGTGTGTGTGTGTGTGTGTCAGTCTGTGGACAGCATAACTCAAACACGAAAATTCGGTTAAAAACCTAAGTTGGTATTTAAGTTTAATGTCTTTCAAGGATGCGACACGAAGATTTTGAAGGAAATAACCCCACCCTAAACTACCCTTTATATGGAACATGTTTCGAAAAATTTTATTTTCTTTAAAATGGCTCTAACGATTTTGATTAAAATGACATGTTTAAGTAATTTTTACGACAAATGAAATGTATATTTTGAATTTTCTGGCTATAGCATATATAGTCCTGTTTACTCTAGATGGCTTTTGAATAATTCGTAAACGGTAAGAGATAGACAAGATCTTACTATACAAAAAATGTTGGTCTCGCTAAAACACACAATTTATGTCTGCATACGTCTTCTTGTAGGGTGAACCATTTCGGAGATATTCCTTGTTATGCGTGGGAGTTTCGGAAAACTTAACACTTTCGTGAAATGGATCATCGTTGTTCATTCTTTTATATGTTACGATCTCTAAGCTTTAAAAATTTGACTATCACTCAAAGCCTACTGTATTCTAATATCTCCCTTCTCAACTAACACGAAGATATAGGAATAAGAGTTTGTAAGAATGGTTAGTACAAGAGTAGAGAATGTCATGTGAGCGCAACACATCAGACTTTTTTATCTATCTAGTAAGATAATGCTAATAAAAACATGTATATTTAAGATAAATGAAGTTAAACATGAGTACGAAAGAAAAATAGAATTAAATAATAAATGTAAGCATACAAGCATAGGCCCCACTTGACTAACGTAGTTTACCAGGGGGCGCGCCTATCGGAGGGTCAAAAGCTGGTCGTTATACGATGCGTTTTGAAATTACATTACCAAGTGAGAAAATCCCCATTCATGACGCCTATAATGGACAAAGTTGGGGCACGCAGCGGCCGTGAGGTAGGTATTGGCTCGGAAAGAGCTCTTGTGCCGCAGGGTTAGTTAATAGAGAAAATGAAAGACTGCTTAGTTTATAATGGCTCTAATGGCCCAGGACATCTGTAACGTAACAGGTGGAAAGATAAAAAACCCTTTACTGTAGATGACATTTCATCATCTGAGTAAGAAGTTAATTTCTTAGTGGGTATGATTTACTTGTTTCTGTTGGCTTTGCCCTTCGTGAGCCAATAAAACTTGGAGGGTGAACTGTTCTTTTGAAAAGGGATTATTTAATGCTTGCCAACAAAGGAACATAGAAAGATTTATGGCCTCTGTTTTGGAAGGAGCAAGATGATAACGATCGTGGGACGATCGATATTACGTACCTAGTGAGAAATTCTGGGATTTCCCTCTTGATCGACCGACCGACCCGGGGACATTCCTCCCGTTTTTGTTTCTTTTTCCACTTTACGCATGGCGTGACGGGTCGGCGGTCGGCGCAGTGGCGTCACGAATATGTTGCTGTGGTGTACTGCGGTACAGGGCAAATTATCTCTCAATTGTCGGCCGGCTTACCTACTCTACAGTAACAGTGGCTGCGGTAGAAAAATGTGTCTCCACTCACATGACTTTCTATTTATTCACTTATTACTTTCTCTACTGCTAAGTAGGGGAAGTATTGTATTCTACCCAAAAATTTGATGTCGAGATTACACCGGAAATACATGTTTTGAGGCCCCCTGAATCCAAACAAAGCATTTTTAGAAAAAGGTCCGTGTCTGTGCCTGTGTGTCAGTCTGTGGACAGCATTACTCAAAAACGAAAAGTCAGTTAAAAACCAAAATTGGTATTTAAGTTTAATGTCTTTCAAGGATGCGACACGAAGAGTTTGAAGAAAATAGCCCCACCCTAAACTACCCTTTACATGGAAACTTTTTCGAAAATTTTGATTTTCTTGAAAATGGCTCTAACGATTTTGATTAAAATGTCATATGTTTGAGATATTTTTATGACAAATGAAATGTATATCTTGAATTTTCTGGCTATAGCCCCTGTAGTCGTATTTACTTTGGACGACTTTTGCATAACTGGTAAACCGTTAGAGATAGACCAAATCATACTATACAAAAACTGTAGATCTTGCTAATATACACAATTTATGTCCCAATAAATTTTCTTATAGGGTGAGCCATTTTGGAGATATTCCTTGTTATGTGTGTGAGTTCCGGAAAACTTGGAACTTTCGTGAAATGGATCATCGTTGTTCATTTTTTTATATGTTATGTATGCAAAGACAACAGAATTTCAAACATTTGACTATCGCACAAAGCCTACTGTATTCTAATATTCCCCTTGCACCTACAAGGAAATAAGCAATAAGATAATTTGATATCAAGAAAGAAGGTATAGGAATAAGAGTTTGTAAGAATGATTAGTACAAGAGTAGAGAAAGTCATGTGAGTGCAATCCATCAGATTTTTTTTTCATCAGCTTCACCTTAATCGAGCTCTTTTGTACAGATGTCTTTATTATACAGGGTGAATTAGAGTAACACCGAATAATTTTAAGGTGTGATTTAAGGGTTATAATTGAGTATTTTCTTATCAGGAATGTAGTCCGTAAACGTCTTTTAACCGATCTGCAATACGTGGTTTTGGTAATAGCATATGCAAATACCTACCATTGTTGTTCAGATTTTCTCTACCATTAAACGCCTTCAAATATGTTAAAAATAAGAACAAAACAAGAATTGAAAAAATACATAAGTGTTAGTAAAGGATGTTCAAAATGCCAATATCGGACTTTGGAACATAGTTGAATGCGTTGCAGTAATGATTGCCGAGGTCTTTAGAAATACTTGGCATATCAGGAATAGCATGAAATGCTCCATAGATCCTGGCTATTAACTCCTCTTGACTATTTACTGGTGTCTGGTACACAAGAGTCTGAACATGGTCCCAAAGGGAAACCTCCAAAGGGGGTTAGATCTGATGAACGTGCTGGCCATGATATTGGGGCTCCTCTACCAATCCAGCGATCAGGATACGTTACGCTTAGGAAATTCTGTACATCACTGGAATAATGTGCAGGTGCCTCATCGCCTTGAAACTATATTAAGCAGCGTATTCCTGCAGGAACATCTTCCAGAAGTTTTGGGAGAATATGTTGTAAAAACTGTAAGTAAATGTAGCCCATCAAAGGTGGAGGTAGGGTGTCATTAACAATGCCATCCAAATGTTCACTACAATCTGGGTTGGTAACTCGTAGTTCTAAGGTTTCCCTTGCACAAAGGTGCCCATGTTAAATTAACCTCTCGCGTAAAAATCTCATGCGTCCGCAATATGGTTGTAGGAAATCTTCGTTTGTCAATGCATTAATGAAGAAATCACTGGGCAGCTATAGTCGGGGTGAAAGGTCATCTGGCCCCAGTGCTTGAACTCAGGTGAGATGATACGGATGTAATTTCTGTTAATGCAAAATTTTAGCAAATGAAGAGTGGCTTGTATTCATGGCATGGACCATTGCTCTTGTGGTTCTGGACTGAGAATTATGGACCCAATCAATAACCTCCTCTTTTAAAGCCACTGTCCTTAAATCTCTTTGGACTCCCGCACGATGCACTTGTTTTTGGAAAGCTCCTGTTTCTTCCAGTCATTCATGTACAACATTAAAGATGCTGTGATGAGGCAAATATCTCTTTGGGTAAAGCTCAGCATAAAGATCTCGTGCCTTTTTCGCATTTTTCCAAGCACCACCACAAACGTAAGGAACATTTTTATAATAGGCTCTAAAACAAAGTTCTTCTAGTAAACGGAGAATTCTAGTGTGTGCTGTTAGCTGAGATTGATAACCGGAACCAAAGGGGGATCGCTCTCCCTGCCACTGGGTAATAACCATTAGCAAACAAAAGGCAACCCTTATAAACAGGGCGAGAGATAATGTAGCCGTCTTCTGGCTCCTTTATATTTTTAAACCGCAAACCTCGTAAAACCCATACCTCAAAGTAATTCCGCAGAGAAGTAGGATAGAGTCTTCATGTTTTGTAAATATTGTTGTATACATCAGCAGGAAGGAAAGAGTCTTGACAATTTGGCCTTCCACGTAACTTAACTTTAACCCCATTGGTGTTTACATTTATCTTCCGATTTTGCTCTGTTTTACAGGCGCGTCTTTCCTCTGGTAAGGTTTTCACTAGTTGTTATAAAATTCCCCAGTCCACGGTATACCAGAAGCCATCTCTTTTGCATGTCACGCATTCGTATATTGCCTCTCTCGCTCTGTTATAATGTTCATTTGCAGTAATACTCACCCACTTTAACGGTTGTGTCATTAGTCCCCCACCACGAATGCATTAACGTGCTAAGCTGTCGTTGGAAGAGAGGAGATAGCTCCCCCCCCTACACCGTCATTTTTTTCTGTTTAAACTTGCTTCTCACGCCCACAGCCTCAAGGAATCCAGGTTACCACCACCTACGTACTGTTACTTTATTATACGAGAAACAAGAGAAGCATGCAACAAGAGGCAATACCGCGACTTTAAAAATAGTATTAAGTGGAATGCTTCGCTAGCAGACTAACCACAGCTCTGATCACGTTATTGGGTTAAATGTGGAGATTTCCTCTATCCTTCTCCTTCTCCAACTCTCCCTTTGCTTCTCTCTACACTCTTCTTCTCTATGGGCAACTTACATTGTTTTAAAATAATATAAATAATATAACTGCTATCGGAATGTTCGTAATAAATAAGTTATACCGGTCTTTGAAATGTGTACAAATTTTCAAGTCAATCAGACGACTCAAGAATGTAAAAATTACGTCGAGAGATTTTGTTAAATTGCTAAATATAGCTAATTATTTTTTATGTTGATGATACTGATCAGAACATTAGGACAAAGTCATGACATTATTTTACTGTCATCGATCTTTGAAATGTGTACAAATTTTCAAGTCAATCAGACAACTCTAAGATGGTGAAAATTAAGTTGAAAAATTCCGTTACATACATACAGGTCAAGCTAATATAAAGCTTGTAAAATCTGATGTGTTTCACTCACATGACTTTCTCTACTGTTGTACTAACCATTCCTACAAAATCTTATACCTATATCTTCTTCGTGTTAGTTGAGATAAACATTTGCAGAAATTATCTTATTACTCATTTTCTTGCAGGTGCAAGGGGAATATTAGAATACAGTAGGCTTTGAGCGAGTCAAATCTTCCATTCTCTTTGCATGAATAACAACCTTCCATTTGACGAAAGTTTAAGCATTCCAAAACTCACAAACTAACGAAGAATATCTCCGAAATGATTCACTCTACAAAAAATGATTTGGGCACCAAATGTGTGTTTTAGTAACATCTACATTTTTGGTGCAGTAAATTTTGGTCTATCTCTTGTGGTTTACCATTTATGCAAAAGTCATCCTGAGTAAACAGGTCTACATCTACATTATATGTTAGCTGTGGAAAGAGAAAAGAATTTGAAAGCTTTAAAAGATTTGACTAACTCAAAGTCTACTGTATTTCCATATTCCCCTTACACCTACAAGAAAAAGCAATAAGATAATTTGTGCAAATGTTTATCTTAACTAACACGAAGAATATATAGGAATAAGAGTTTGTAAGAATGGTTAGTACAAGAGTAGAGAAAGTCATGTGAGTGCAACACATCAGATTTTAATACACATTATACGTTTTGATTAACCCCTTCAGGCCTGAATTATTTTGCTACTTATGCCGTTCTTCCTCTAATTCGAAACCGGTTTAGATTAGGCGGTCTGGGACACCTTCAGCCTGCTGGCTTGATTAGCCACGATCGTTAAGGCAACACGTAGTGCACTGGCCATGCACTCAAAGCCTGAGGTCGTGAGTTCAAGTCTCGGCAACCGCAGCCAAATGTACCTGTGATAAAGGACGGCGAGGGCCCATGTAAAATAATTGGTGTGATGGCACGCGTAGATGATGACAGTGTACCATTTGACTGCGGTGGCATGGATTTTGCTTCTTTTCTTATATTTAAAAAAAACAGTGCAATATAAATTGTAAAAAAAATAATTTTTCACAATTCAAAACGTCTCAAATATGTATTTTTAACTGGTGACAGACAGTATAACAAGAATATAGCAGAAAAAAAGTTAAAACTAGTACAAATAGGAAAAAAAGCCTATGTATCTTATAATACACACCAGGCATGAAAGGGTTAATATAACTCTTGGAAGTAATCATGACACCATGACGTCTTTATCGACTGTCACTATGGTCTACAGAGTGTTTGCTATTCAGCCTGTACATTGGTCGCTTTAGAAACGTGTATTCACAGATAATCGCCTTTTTAAAACATGACGGAAGAGTAAACATAATACAGCACAGTCACGCAAACTCGAGTTTCCCCTTAGGAAAGAGTTGTGACCCCAAAAAGCTACGTGAAACACTAGCCTGGTAAGGCGATTTCGGTTTCACGCTAAATGAAAGATTAGAACCCATATGAAAGTGAACAAACTGAAAACAAGGGTCAGTAGACACACACCGAATCGAAGTCCATGAAATATATATGGGGAGAGGTTCAACTCTGAAGTTCACGAGCTAATCTGCTCGGCAACATTTTTGGCCCTGATGAAATAATGGGCGATTACTGTAGACTTACTCACCGTCACTCCAAAACTGCTAATGAAATCACTTCATCACCCACAGTTCTCAAGAACTAGAAGTATCATTTTCACAAATATATTGATGTTAGGTTAGAAAACCCCAAGTACATCGTTTTAGATTAATTTCCTGGTGTTTTACAGATTATATGATCATAAAAGAATACTATAATGTGTATTTTTTGTTTCTTAATAAAGTTATATTCACATTTGTAGTCGCACAGTCGTGGCAATGCGCGAAAACGGAGGGCTGTACCGGGCGATAGGTGCCTGGCCTAACGGGAGTGTGGTGAAGTACAAACTAATTCGCTACCCTTCCGCATATTCTTGTTCACAATCGTCTGAAACACCAACAATGTCCCGATATTATGGCTTTCTCTATAAATACAATTGGCAATATATTTTTGGCATTTCTTGTGATTTTGATGAAGATTCTCCGTGCTGAAATTAATTGTTTTGACTCTGTCCATTTTTTAAAAGCCCTAAAATGTCAACTGCCTTCTATCCCCCTTAAGGAATGAATGAACAAAAATCCCTCCTTTGTGGTTGTCTACTTTGTTGAAGGAATTCACTTCTGTAGTTGGAAGCTTCTAGAACTAGAATTTTGGGCTTTGTGTTCGATGAGTAACCCAACAAGCATTAATTTATAAGAGTTAAAATTTCTTTAAATCCCAAGTTCCAAAATGGTGGGTGGTGGAAAAATTCTGCTGTTCACTTATTATTTAGGCTGATTATTCTTATACAAGAAAACATTTTTTTCAGGCCTAGTAAGAAATATTTTTGAAGACCAATTCTTTCGATATCGAGAGAATTGGCTCAACAATAGGAGGTTCGTATAAGTCTGAGATTCAATTCCCATCGATCATTCACTTTTTACTTTCTCTACTGGTAAGTAGGGGAAGTATTGTATTCCACCCAAAAATTCGATGTCGAGATTTCACCGGAAATATATGTTTTGAGGACCCTGAATCCAAAAAAAAAAGCATTTTTAGAAAAAGGTCCGTGTGTGTGTCTGTGTGTCTGTCAGTCTGTGGACACATAGCTCAAAAACGAAAAGTCGGTTAAAAACCAAAGTTGGTATTTAAGTTTAATGTCTTTCAAGGATGCGACACGAAGATTCTGAAGAAAATAGCCCCACCCTAAACTACCCTTTACATGGAACATTTTTCGAAAATTTTGATTTTCTTGAAAATGGCTCTAATGATTTTGATTAAAATGTCATATGTTTGAGGTATTTTTATGACAAATGAAATGTATATCTTGAATTTTCTGGCTATAGGTCCTGTAGTCGTATTTACTCTGGACGAATTTTGCATAACTGGTAAACAGTTAGAGATAGACAAAATCTTGCACTACAAAAAATGTAGATTTTGGTAAAATACACAATTTATGTCTCAATAAATTTTCTTGTAGGGTGAACCATTTCGGAGATATTCCTTCTTATGTGTGTGAGTTTCGGAAAACTTAGAACTTTGGCGAAATGCAACAACGCTGTTCATTTTTTTATATCTTAATCGTGCAAAGAGAACGGAATCTCAAAGGTCAAAAAGATTTGACTGTCGCACAAAGCCTTCTGTATTCTAATATTTCCCTTGTACCTACAAGGACATGAGCAATAAGATAATTTGTACGAATGTTTATTTTAACTAACACGAAGAAGATATAGGAATAAGAGTTTGTAAGAATGGTTAGTACAAAAGTAGAGAAAGTCATGTGAGTGCAACACAGATTTTTATCTTGATTTTTCATGGTATACCCTGGTCGGTAGGGGGAGTAGTGGTTTCTTTTCTACCAAAATCCCATTTCTCTCATTTCCCTTTCACTCAAGTTTCAAGTGTTTTACTGTGCCAAACAAATGGCACGGATGCTTCCTCCAACGAAAGGGTTTTCCCTATGGACACCAGAGAACTGTCTGATTGCAAGGTTTCCCCATCACCCTCCCTAGGAAGCTCCAGTAATGATCCGGGCCTTCGAGGTAGAAAATGTTATGGACTTCGGCGCGATCTGTGGCCTTCTGTGATTCCTGAACTTCACACCTTCCTCCTGAAGCTGTCATAGCTACAATAGATATATTGTTTTAATGTTTAATATTAAGTAGTTGAATTTTTTTCCTTTCTTCCACCACCAGCCGTGCATTGTATTGCAGTGGGTTACCTATAACCACTCATTACGTAAGGTAAGGGAAGGTTGGCATCCCTGCTGTAGCCCACAAAAGTTTGTCGCACAGCGGACAAAGAGGGGCAGGGTCCCATAATATTTCAGTGGCCAATGAGTCACGATGGGGAAGCAAACCCTTGCAAATGGTTGATCGATGTATGCAGCAGGGCGACCCTCACACACTGTGTGTAACCTTGACATACTAAAGGTGTGAACTCGAAGGTTGCTTTACATGACTCGCTATTAACCGAGCCTAGTGTACGTACATGAAGTCGGCCACTTTACCAAGAAATAACACGCTAGTCTGATACATCTGGAAGTTTCCGGATAAGCCAGCCGGTGGGTGGGTCGATCGGTCGATCGGTCCCCTTGCACCTGAAATCGATATCTCTCGCAGATGGAAACATACTGTTCAGCCTCTTAGGGACACGCACTATCGGGGAGGGGCGCAAAGTGGGTCAGGGGGTGCGGTAGGTGGAGCTGTTGCATGTGTCTAACACAAGTGCACCCCTCGAACACATAAAACAAACCTTTTTGTTGAAATTGCGTAGTACGTGACAGTTTGTGTCTTAGGGTGCATTTGCAGGGGAGAAGCCGGGGAAAGGGGATCACGTGTTTCTAATGCGCATATTTAGCAATTATTAACGTCACTTGTAGAACTTTCAACATACCTACATGTACCAATTAAAAATAAATAATGTGTAACAGTCACGTTACGAAGCTATTTTACACAGATTACAGATACGCTCAGGTATCCATGAATTGGGGTAACAACTCTATACTGAAATTTTACCGGAAATACACGTTTTGAAACTCCCTGAATCAAAAAAAAAATTTACATGCTTTACCAATATTTACAGTAAGTACAGGGAGTATTGTAATCCACACAAAAATTCGATACCAAAATTTCCCCAAATACACGTTTTGAGGCACCATGAATCCAAAAAGAATTTTGCATAACTTATAAACACAGTAAGTAGACGAATTATTGTATTCCACTCAAGAATTTGATATTCAAGTTTCACCAGTAATGCACGTTTTGAGGTGCCATAAATCCAAAAGGGTATTTTTACTATATATGGAGTAATTATAGTTAGTAAGGAAGTATTGTATTCCACCCAAAATTTAATGTCGAGATTTCAGCGGAAATTCACGTTTTGAGGTACCATGAAACCAAAAAAATTCTTGCATTCTGTACAAAGTACTTACATAAGTAGAGGAAGTAATATATTCCATCCAAAAAGTTGATATTGAAATATCGTAGGAAATACACGTTTTGAGGTACCATGAATCAAAAAAAGAATTCTTAAATTCTTTACAAAGTATTGTATGCAATCCAAAAAGTTGACATTGAAATATCGTAGGAAATGCATGTTTTGAGGCCCTCTGAACCTAAAACATTGTAGAAAAAGATCAATGAGAGAGAGCGAGAAACTCGAAAACAAAAAGTGGTTTATGAAAATCCCTGCTAACCTAATCTTCCATTTACATAGACAATTCTTTGTTATTTTTAACGGCTCTAACAATAATAGTTTCATAACAAATAATTTATACATCCTTAATTCTGTGAATATCCTCTGAAATCTTCTTCATTCTGAATGACTTTTGCGTAACTGGTAAACCGTAGGAGTTTAACAAATCTTTACTGCATAAAATGTAGTTGAAAGTACTGAATTTATGTCAAAAATGCATGTGCGTTAACTATTTCCGAGACATTCTTCGTTAATCGTATAAATTTTTAAATACTTGAAGATATTCCTTTCTAATCAAAAGCTCCATACCAAGATTTTAACAGAAATATAGGTTTTAAGCACCCCTGGATTCAAAGAAAACATTTTTTTAGAAAATTGTGTAAGTGGGAGGGTAAGTTTAGCATTTTCTAATGATATGACAAGAAGCTTTTCAAGAAAATCCCCGGAAATAGACGTTATATGAAAGTAAGTTTGTTACTTTTGATTTTCTCAAAAATAGCTCCAATGATTTTGATTAAAATAGCATGCATTTAAGATATTCGGACAAAAATCAATTATACATATATTGAATTTTCTGGAAATAACAGATAAATTACCCGCATAACTGGACGATTTTTGTATAATTGGCAAACCCTAAGAGATTAGTCAAGTCGCTCACTTCGATCTAGACAGATCTGTTGTAGCTAGCACCCCCAGGAGGCAGGGATGAAATGAGGGAACCGAAGATGCCACACAGGGTCGTACAAAGACAGGCCACAGAGACGCGCGGAAGTCCATAAGTGCTGAGATCTCTTTGTCCCTGCGCCAGGCCCCGTCAAGTAGCCATCACACCGCGATACCGGTGTCGCACTGAGCGACGGGGAACAAGTCCGGCAAAACGCCACCTAGCGCCGAGAACAGCAGCTACCATGCGCAATCATCCGCGCCATCTGCCCGGCACTGCCAACGCTGCACGCCTGAAAGTACACCTGAAAGGTAAGGAAAATGGAATGAAGGGAAATGATGGAAAGGAAACCGTGGTATGAAATAATGTACTCCAGCATTCGCCTAAGTGACATGGGAAAACCACGGAAAAACACGTCAGAGTGCGTAGCCACGGGGATCGAACCCGCGACTTGCCGAATGCGGGCCACAGACGTTACCGCCTGAGCTCTCCCACTCGGTCTGAAAGTCACGTGAGTGGAAGATTTCTTTTTTTTTTTTTTTTTTCCCAAATTCAAAACACTTCGAAATGCGTGTCCCGGGTTAAGTACCGATATCGAATTTTTGGTTCGAGTGCGAAAAATTGTTTGTCTTCAGAACACTCTGAAGGAGTTAACTTCTCTTGAGAATCGAACCTGAGATCCCCTAACTAGAAAGCAACTGCTACCAAATAAATGGGTTCTGTCACAGACAGTCAATAATTTAAATGCTGTGTTTGATCTGAAAAGTGTGGGTAAACTAGTAAAAGGAAAACAAATTCTTTCGCTCTCGATACTACATATGTTGTTAAACAAACAGGATTTTCCTGCAATGCGTTGCCATGGGAGCGTTCAATGAATTGCGAGCGGACTCGACCGTCCGTCTGTCTGTCTCTTTTCCTCGAAATGAATGGAGCTGAACCGTCTAGCGGATGCGACCCTGCCAGGACAATCACAGGGCAACTGCCTGGAACAACAGGCATTACTTACACCCACCTGCTGACAGATTATTGCCGAATTCATCGTAATCGAGCTCGTTCTATCTCCAATTCCAACCAAAAAGTATCAAAACTGGATTAAAAGTGGAAACTGCCTCGCAGTCCACCCTTTATGGACCATTTTACTCGGTAATAGTGAATAAAACCGAAATAGCTACATGTACAGTGACCACAAAAAGTACTCGTTTTCATTTTTAAAAAATCTGATGTGTTGCACTCACATGACTTTCTCTATTCATATACGAACTATTCTTACAAATTCTTATTCCTGTATTTTCTTCGTGTTAATTGAGATTAACATTTGCAGAAATTAAAGCTTGAAATTACATTCTCTTTGCACGGCTTACGTATAAAAAATGAGTAACGATGTTCCATTTGACGAAAGTTTAAAGTTTTCCAAAACTCGCACAAATAACAAGTATTGTCTCTGAAATCATTCACTATACAAAAAAATTTATTTTGACACAAATTGTGTGTTTTAGCAAGATCTACATTTGCGTATAGGTGGTAAGATTATTTTTACGGTTTACTAGTTATGCAAAAGTAATCCAGAGTAAACGGGACTACATCGGCTATAGCCAGAAAATTCAAAATATACATTTCATTTGTCATAAAATATCTCAAACATATGGCATTTTAATGAAAATCATTAGAGCCATTTTTGAGAAAATCAAATTTCCGAAAATTTTTCCATGTAAAGGGTAGTTTAGGGTGGGGCTATTTATTTCATAATCTTCGTGTCGCATCCTTGAAAGACCTTAAACTTAAATACCAACTTTGGTTTCTAACCGACTTTTCGTTTTTGAGTTATGCTGTCCACAAACACACACAGACACACACACACCTTTTTCCAAAAATACTTTCTTTGGATTCAAGGGGCCTCAAAATATATATTTCCGGTGAAATCTCGATATCAAATTTTTGGGTGGAATACAATACTTCCCCTCCTTACCAGTAGAGAAAGTAAAAATCTGATGTGTTGCACTCACATGACTTTCTCTACTCTTGTACTAACCATTCTTACAAACTCTTATTCCTATATCTTCTTCGTATTAGTTAAGATAAACATTTGTACAACTTATCTAATTGCTCATTTCCTTGTAGGTAAAAGGGGGATGTTAGAATACAGTAGGCTTTGTGCGATAGTCAAATCTTTTAAAGCTTTGAGATTCCGTTCTCTTTGCACACTTAACATATAAAAAATGAACAACGATGACCCATTTCACGAAAGTTCTAAGTTTTCCGAAACTCACACACATAACAAGGAATATCTCCGAAATGGTTCACCCTACTAGAAAATTTATTGAGACATAAATTATGTATTTTAGCAAGATCTACATTTTTGTATAGTATGATTTGGTCTATCTCTAACGGTTTACCAATTATGCAAAAGTCGTCCAGAGTAAATACGACTACAGGGGCTATAGCCAGAAAATTCAAGATATACATTTCATTTGTCATCAAAATATCTCAAACATATGGCATTTTAATAAAAATCGCTAGCGCCATTTTCAAGAAAATCAAAATTTTTGAAAAATCTTCCATGTAAAGGGTAGTTTAGGGTGGGGCTATTTTCTTCAAAATCTTCGTGTCACATCCTTGGAATACATTAAACCTAAACAACAACTTTGGTTTTTAACCGACTTTTCGTTTTTGAGCTATGCTGTCCACAGACTGACAGATACACAGATACACAGATGCACAGACACACACACACACGGACCTTTTTTCCAAAAATACTTTCTTTGGATTCAGGGGGCCTCAAAACATGTATTTCCGGTGAAATCTGACATCGAATTTTTGCGTGGAATACAATACTTCCTTCTACTTACAAATACGTAATAGGAAAATTTAAAATGAGTTCTTTATGGTATAGGTAAGTAAACTCCCCTTTATTTACTATTTATATGACTTTTATTATTAATACTTACAGTTTTATTTTGAACGCTGCCACTTTGACCTCGCAGAACAGCAGACCCATTTCACTGTTAGCTGTATCAGTATTAACATTCACCATTTGTTAGTTTTAACATCACTGTTAGTTCACTACGAACTAAATTTGACCTTAGTTAATATCTCAGGAAAAGTAAAATGAAAATTATTTTCACACTTGCTGCACTTGATCATGTCACTAGCTGCTATTTGCATCTTCTGCGTGCTGAAGTAAACGGCGTTCCCAACCACGAGTAAGAGACCGTCACATGACCGGACAGGTCGACGGCAACTGTCAACAAGAATGCAATAGCTTAAAGCGACAGTCAGTTTTTAAAGGGCGTGTTCTTTGAAATACGCTCATGCTTGCATGACACGAGAAAAACTAAATGAATGACGACTTCTCAATTGAGAAAAGTATAAGTATTCGAAACTAAGTAATAAAGGATTACAAGGACCCGATATTACATAAAATGTATACTGAGAAAGCTATTGAAGAGTGGAAAGAGAAATGTAAAACGATGGTCCCTCCAATTTGCAGACGATATTAATAGTGGCTCAAGAATTTGAAGATATAGAATACCTTACAGGAAAATTAATACAAGAATACAGTTTAAGGGGTTCAAAAATAAATATGGATAAACCCAAATATGTAACCACAAGGGACGTTCCTCAAGATTTAATATTACAAGAAGATTTAGAGACAAACATACTGAAGAGTATAAATATTTGGGAATTTATATTACAATGGATAAAGAGATAAGAACTAGGATCAATACAGGAAGGAATGCTATATCTACACTAAATGGAATACTATGGGACAAACATATTTTCAAAGAAACAAAAAAAGAAACAATGTTTAATGTAATAATCAGAAGCATTATAACATACGAAGCTGATGTGTGGGCTTTGAATTCATAACCGAAAAAAAAAAAATTGCTTGCTGTGGAAATGGACTACTGAAGGTGCTCTGTGAGAATATCCAAGAAAGAAAAAGATTAACAGCGAATTTCTGATGTTGTGAATAACAAGAAATTCTAATACCAAAATGTTGAAAAGTTTATAGTTTTCAAGAAAAAATATTTTTAACAAAAAAATTATCATCACCTGGCAGAATTATTATTATTTATTGAAAGTTCTTGATTTATGGCTATATTCATAGAAAATTGAATACACGTTTTTTTTGTAAATTAAATTTTTAAAAAAAAGACCCACAATTTATTGCACAAAAAGGCAACAAATTGTGGGTTCTTTTAAATTTAATTTACACAAAAACTGTTGAATCGATTGAAATTCGCCAAAGAAAAAATATGTTTATTCAATTTTCTATGAATATAACCATAAATCAAGAACCTTCAGCCAATAATAATTCAGTCAGGTGATGATAAAAATATTTGTTCTAGAAAACTGTAAATTTTTTCAACATTTTGGTATTAGACTTTCTTGTTATTGACAACATGAGGAATTCGCTGTTAAAGTCTGACGGATCATTTCACTTTCATCCTGTATAAAAGAAATTAAACAGATCCAGCAATTTTAGATTTCATCAAATAGAAGCAGCTTTAATGGTATGGACATGTTAGGAGAATGGAAGAGGGAATACTTCCAAAGCTGATCATGGATTGGGAACCGCAGAGAAGGAGGAAGAAGGGAAGGCCACCTGTTACGTGGGTCCAAGGAATCAACGAGCCCAAGAGGGAATGGCAAATAGAAGATATATGGATGAACAGACAGGAATGGAAAAAGTGTTAAATCAAATTTGTTAAAAGCTGTGAATTTGGGTGCCCGGAAAAATGTTTATTCATTGTAAAACCAGTTTAATAAAAGAGATATTCCAAAATTCAAAACTCGTAATAAAAAATGTGCTGGATGACTAGCTCCACAGAAAAAACATGGCATAAATTGTGTGCTTTGACAAGATTCGCGTGTTTTAGCCCGGCTCTGTCAACACCACACGCCTGAACACCTGAAAGATGATAAGGAAATGGAATGAAGGGAATTGATGGAAAGAAAACCGTGGTATAAAATAATGCAACCCAGCATTCACCTAAGTGACATGGGGAAACCACGGAAAAAACCCATGTTAGAGTGCACGACCACGGGAATCGAACCCGCGACCTACACGTGATGGAACAGTTGGCAGGCGTGTTGTTCGTGTTACAGTGACTTAGCTATGGAACAAAGGTGAAACGCTAGCCGACTTCCTCCGAGACAAGTTTCCTAGTCCAAGAAAGAGACACGAGGCGCCACTAGTCCAGTGATGTTTCAGAACCACGGAATGGATTAGCATGTATAAAACGGCAGGCATAACGTACGTATGTGCATTAGTTTGACGTGTTTAGAATTGCGACACTCACTCCCACTACAATCACATTATCGATCGTCATGCACGAATGTCAGTTGTTATCGACTCTACCACGACCAAAATAGACTGCGTGGTAAAGCTGCACACACAAATCAATTATGCTGTTACTTACGTAAAAAGCTCATATACTACATTCACATAGCTTTCTCTACACACTCTTTTAGTTTTATGAATGTGATTTATTATCATAATGTCACGAGCGATTTTCAATTTATCTAGAGAATTTGAGTATTACGAGTTGCACTTATTAAGATATTTCACGAAATAAAGGTTTATATAGACTATCGAATGTTATCTAAATGCTGTGCTGTAATTACTAACCTGTTAAGAGAAATGTGTAGTACTCATACATACAACAGCGTCCATTGCCACGGCCTAGAAGATTTATAATTTATAATTACGTTCAGTACCAAATTTGTCAAACATATTTCCTCTTGTATTCTGTGTTCTGAGGTTTCCCTCTTCGAGTTATTTGATCTATTTAAGCACAACATGCTTCACTGAAGCGAGAGTATCCATTTTTAACATTTGAATAGCGACTGTTTTGCTTAAAATTACGTAAACTGTTGCATATATGTAAGACAGTGCAACTAGATTCTCCAACCTGATCATAACATAAGAAAAGCAGAAGAACTGATAACTAAAATTCAGAGGAGGTAGTAATGAAGGCTGTCATTGGTTGAAATTTTAAATTGTTATGCTCATGATTGATTGATTTCAACCAAGTGAGTTAGTCTTATAAATGCTAAGACATTCGTGGCTGGCGTTATTAACCCCATTGTACGTATGTGCTTCTCTTTTTTTTTCTTTCATTGATATGCCTCCTTTAACATCGAAGAACATGCCAGGGCTTTTAACCTTTTGGAACAATTGGCCAACAGCAATGGTGTTCACTCGTTTAACGATGGTTTAGAACTTTGGGTTTCTATTACTTTGGATTTATTACATTAAATTCATACACACATACACATATTCACACTTCCATTCATACTCCCAGGCTATAGGAAGGATGAAGAATAATCCTAGTTAAAGAAAAATTCCCACCCTCTGTCCGGGAATCGAACTTGGAACCCCTTGCTCTACCGACAGAGAGTTGTTTTCTTCTCCGACGTTGCACCAAACACAGCGCCTGGCATCTTCAGGGAGATGAAAGCCATGAATACAGTACAATATACGACAGAGCACACCAGTCTTTCCTGGAGGGGAAATTTTACTTATATTGACCTCAGATTTTTACGGCTTTAGCTTTTGGAACATATTTCCTACCATAAACACGATAAACAATGGTCGAATACGGTCGGGGGAGTCGGCGTGCTGACCCCCTCCCCACCCCCTACCAGCATTCCTCAGTGGCCTTGGCTGCGGCTGGAGGGCGCAGCGGCCAAGCGAATGAGAATAACCTCTGTATAGAGGAGACGCCCTAACGATTATAGATCACACACCCATTCACATTTCCAGACTCTAGGGAGAATGGGGAAAAATATTGGCTAGAGAAAAATTCGTACCCCGAGCGGGAAATCGAACCCGGGATCCCTCGAACACCAGGCAGAAGCTCTACCGACTGAACTACGGGGCCAGCCTATTTGTGAAATAAATAGGGTTTTTAAAAGAGATTTATAATTTTGCAGCAAATTTCTGCCAATCCAACCGAGTGACACCGTGCTAACGTATGCGACTCGCATTCAGGAGGTCCCGGGCTCGATTCCCGGTAACCAGCTACACTAACCCAATGGTTTGCCGTGGTTTCTCCGGGTCGGTTGGCAAATGCTGGGATGGTTCCTCTTCTGTCCCTCATTTCCTCCACCGTTATCTGTTTCAGGGTTGTAGGACCAGGCGGCGGTGTTCGGCTTGGCGGTGCATGTGCTGGGCGAAACCCCTCGATCGCCGGGGATTAAGGGTTTACGGGTTCGGACGGCGTCGGATAGGTTTAAACTGGTAACTAGGACCCCATCCACGCCTGCACCTGTCATCATCCGATCTAGGTGCGATTCCCTTAGCCGACTTTCTTAATCCAAGAGTATTTTTTCGCGTACTGACCGGGTCGCTAGGCAAAGGATAATTACATCCCCATACATGCGCATGGCAGGTGCTAGCTCTCTGTAAATGCACATCCTCCAGATCGGAGGTTTCTGACTCACCGCTCCCCTAGGGGACCTACAGCCCACAGGGGGGAGGGGAGACGTGTACCATCCACCAGTGTAATTGTTAGGAACCCTGCCCTCTGCTGTCATCTCTCCTCAGGTCCCACCAACCTTCATATACTCTCACCTTACCCCTCCTTCCCGGGGAGCGCCCCATCAGGGACATAAGCACAAAAGATTTCATTGGTCAAGGTGTTATGACTCAATGACAACTTGCGGAGAGGGATCTAGCATTTCGATCGCAAGACGATCTTTCGTACCTATACCTCTCAAGAGGCACCCATCGGGAGGATGGATGAGATGAATGGATCCTAAGGGCGAGCGGAATGTTGCCACGACAGAGCAGGTGGCAGGGCCCCTACATTTCCCCAGTTAGAAGCACCCTGGCAGAAGCTAGCTTAGCTCCCCTTCCCTTCTAGGGCTTGTACCATCCCATGGGGGCCCTGAAACCTGTAACTTGCCCTCCAATCCAAGGATGAGATTTTCAGAGCGTATTTGTTCCTCTCGCCGTGCAGCTGCCGCGATGCTCGCAACCTAACGGGATGAAGGCTGAAATTAAATGATTAGCGCAAAGAAATTGAGAAGCAGGAAATTCGGAGGGCATGAAAATCCTACCCAGCATTCGCTTGGCGACCCGAGGAAACCCCCGAAAAAATCCATAGGTTAGAAAGACTGGCCACGGAAATCGAACCCACGAACCGAATGCAGGTTACAGACGTTAGCACCTGAACCATTCCGCTTGGTGGTGGAGATGCTAAGCCCCCTGCGAACCTTGTCCATCCCATCTATTGACATTAGCCAATACGATAACGCACGTTTAATGAACGCCATGAACAGTTGAAATGCTATCACTGCCACCATTGACAAAAGCTGTTGAGTAATCCTGCAATTGTTTCCCAGGCACATCGGTGCTGCAGTTTTTAATTGCTAACCTGTCAAAGCTTAATTCGTTCGCAATCTCAGAAGTTGCCTCACATTTCCAGCCGTCCGTAAGAAATTTCCTCATAATGGGATAGAATCACAGTCTTTTGATACTTGCGAAAGCGTGTCAGCTGAACACAAAAGGCTCGGCGTGGGAGAACAAAGAAATGGAAATATCTTGTTATTTCAGGTGTGACTCCCTTACTCTGCCTGCCTGCCCTGTCTTTCTCCTTCGTTTTAACGGAGTCTTCCCGCAAAGAAGCAATTCCAAAATCTTTACGTAGGTGCCCGTAACGTGTCAGAGGTGACAAGTAACGCTTTTTATACCTTAGCAGAATTTAGGAAGTTCTTATTGTGTAACAGTCAAACTTCTCTCTCCCCAACCATTATTAATTCCTGTAGTTCTAAAAATATGTGTGCAAGAGCTACGCCTACTTACTGAACTTCAGGACAGGAAACCTTAAGAGGATCTGACTTTCCAAGGTTTTCAGCCATTTAGCTGAAAATTTGCCTTTAATAGTGGCTTATATAAAAATCTAATGTTTTGTACTCACATGACTTTCTCTACTCTTGTACTAACCATTCTTACAAACTCTCATTCCTATATCTTCTTTGTTAAGATAAACATTTGTACAAATTATCTTATTGTTTATTTCCTTGTAGATACAAGGGAAATATGGGTATACATCAGGCTTTGGGCGATACTCAGACCTTTTAAAGCTTTCAAACTCCTTCTTTTTCAACGGTTAATGTACATATAAATAAATGAATAACTATGTTCCATTTGACAGAAGCATAAATTCTACAAAACAGACCCAAATAACAGGAATATCTCCGAAATGGTTCACTCCACAAAAAAATAAATTATTTACACATAAACTGTATTTTAGCAAATTCTACATTTTTGTATAGTAAGATTTAGTCTATCTCTAACGGTTTACCAGTTATACAAAAGTCAAGAGTAAGTAGGACTACATAGGCTATAGCCAGAATATTCAAAATATACATTTCATTTGTCATAAAAATATATTAAACATGTCATTCTAATCAAAAAATTTTAGAGCCATTTTCAAGAAAATCAAAATTTTCGTAAAATTTTCCATCTAAAGGGTAGTTTAAGGTGAAGCAACTTTCTTCAAAATCTTCGTGTCGCATCCCTGAAAAACATTAAACTTAAATACCAATTTTGGTTTTTAACCGACTTATCGTTTTTGAGTTGCGCTGTTCACAGACAGATACGCACACGGACCTTTTTCTGGATTCAGGGGGCCTCAAAACACATATTTCCGGTGAAATCTCGACATCGAAAATTTGTGTCAAATACAATAGTAGTAGAGAAAGTAAAAAAGGAAAACTTTTTGAGATGTGTATCGAAACTTTTATAGATTTAGCTTGATTACTCAATAATAGTTTATGCAGGTTGTTACAAAAATAATACATTTTATCAATAAATCTAAAATTAAATAATTTTTAAATGTTCCTGTCCATGTTATTTCAATGTTGTTTTAATAATTGTCGTCGTGAATGCCAATTTTCATTATAAATCTTGTTTCATCAACTGCAATCAACAGAATTTTAATGTTTTCAGTTTCTGTTTAAAAAAAAAAAAAAAAAAAGAAAAAATTTATTTTAGACTGACATCACAAATAAAATAATTTTGTCTCATCCAAAATCTGATAGGTAAATCAAGAACTAAACTGAATCTATCTCAACCAAACATTCTGTAATAAGCAAATGAAAATATCCATGCAGCTAAATAATTAATGCCTTTCAGAAAAAAGAAGAAATAAAATAGAATACAGTTTAAAAATATGAATGACATCACGTCCTATAGCTGAAGGTTTTATATATTCCCCTAAAAATATTAAATTTGATTTTTCCGCGCATTTAATGAGTTTATTTTAGTTTTAATGGTATTATGGATTATTTATAAAATACACTCCATTACCATACATAGCATTCTGACATGAATAAAAGCATTGCGTATTCTATGACATCGATTTAGTCAAAAATGGCATGACGTAATTAAACGTGAAGTGCTCCGTATTAGTTCCTATTAACTCAATTGCTAAAGAAAGACATAATTACATTTCCTAACCATTGAGATGTTTATGACCGGCATAGACGAGGTTGGAATTTCGCTACCAATAAGACATACTACTTTGTTAGCAGTTGCGAATTGAATTTATATTGTTCTAATAAGTTTCTGAATTTATTGTAAAATGTAGGCAAGTACATTGTTTATTAGACAAAAGTACAAATATCTGATTGTTTTCTGACAGTTGAATACAGAATGCTAGAGATTTAGGTTAGGTTCGCTAAACGAATATTCCCACTTTTTCCCCCTTTCTTTGGTAAATGGTTCAAAAAGCTGAAAGAATATTTTGGCAATAATATTGTTATTTAATTAATGTGACATATTAAGTGGAATTTGGGATGTTAATGAGATAATCCAGTTCTTTCCTGAATATTTTGGAAAACAGCAACTAAAAGTAAAAGTAATTTTCTGTGCTATTTTTGAATTATAAACCAATGTCAATATAGTTTGAAACAAAGCTTATTGCAACATATAGCCAATACCAATACCAAAGAAAACAAACGGTGTTAGTCACAAAAGGGGGCGGGGCGAAGATGTCCATACGTTAACTGTGCTGAGGTCAATGCCTGTATAAATGCTGAAGAAAAGTGGTAATTTTAAAGTCAGTTCAGTTATTCACAATACTCTTTGTTCTTAAAATTTCTAAATTTCGTCAGCCGGAAACTCGATTATTAAAATATGAAATTGAGCAAACCAAGTAAAAGGCGACTTGATCAGAAAGAAAAGTTTATATAAATTAGGATATAAAAACGTAACAATATACGCACGTTATTTTAATGACACACGAATAATTTCTCAAATATTGGACGCGCATTTAGTAGTTCACTCATACAACCTCTAAAAGTAAACTTTAATTCACGAGTGGCTCAAGCTTCATGATATAGTTAATTAAATATAAATTATTTAATTAATTAAAGTTTGAAATTGCAATAATCACTTTTTTCTCTGCCACTATATCTACATACTGGTTTAGGTACAGCATTTTGATATTTTTCTATAAACACACCCATGTTTAACAGCATGAGATGCACGAAATCCTACAGTTACAAAAAATGCTAATCCTAAAACAGGATTTGCAATAGCGAATGGTAATTGATGGTATTTAACTCGGTGAAAAGTAACTTTTAAAAGTTGATTTTATTCATTATTCATGATATGATAAGACTGCAGAGGACACGGAAATATTCTAATTAAATGGAACTTTCCCTGTCCCAGTCGGAAATCGAGATAATATGACGTAACAATTGAACACAGAATAACAAACAATTGCGTATCTCATACAAAGGAGAAAGCCTTCCTTTGCCTCAAAACAGTTGAATGATTTGTTTGGCTTATAATGTGAAGGTTATGAGAGCGAAATAACGAATTATCGAGTTGTATACAGCAAGTAAACAAAAGAGAAAGTTGAAAAGCAAATGAATAGGCGTCCACTCTATTATGCAAAGCACAAATGGTTGTTTCCTCCCCCCTTAAACTAGCATTCCACGCACAAACTTTGTATGCTTTTAATTAGATAGCGAAGGAAAAACAAGTTTTTAAATCGATTTTCGAAATCTTGTATTTTCCCGTAAAAGTAAATCTTCCCAAAGCAAGTTTTAGCTTTCTATAAGAGGCATATGCTTTCATAGATCTGTATTTCCATTAGTACTGTATATCTTCATTAACTTAATGAAGCCAAATAATGAAAAGAATAACATCTCATAAACATCTCTGAAGAATATAAGTAGTTATCTGAGTGACTCCCCCCTTTGTATTCTTTATTTTTTATTTATTTTTTTTAACTCTTATACCCAGGTGCATCCTCGTAGAATCGAAATCCTATCAAAATTAATTTAGGATGTCGTAAGGATACAGGAATTGTGACAATAACAATGCTTCAAAACAGGGATATTCCAGAATGACATCACAAAATGGATTTTAGAAAAATATTTACATTGAAAGTTTAATGCTATACTTTAAGATAGAATAGTTTGAATTATGTCTGTTCAAATTTGTTCACACGGTTTCCTATGTATTTTTTGTGTCATAGGGATATTTTAAAATCTAAATGAGGTGTTCGATTAAATAAACGTCTTTGATGGTGAATGACTAAACCTCAGTTTTGTCCCAGTTAAACATACTAACACAGTTATTAACTGCACTACTGGTTTCAATTATTTCTTCAGGGCACCAAAATAAACAACAGAAGTAAAGCTGCGCAACATGCAAGTGCGGTAAATAGATGTGTTTATGCAATGTATGCTATGCTTAGCGGACAATAACGATAAAGAGCTGCCTGAAATAAAGACACGCAAAGGTCATCAGAATAAATCGAATTTTGGAACTCACCAAACAAGCAGCACAAATGGGGGAGTGATGTGAAGGGTAGTTTATGTCGAGTCTTGACGATGTCTATTTATTTCCAGGGTCACACCCACATGTTAACAGTTTCGGTATAAAATATAATAACAGCAATATAACAAATAACTATTTTATTGGTATTAACAAAACAACACAATCAATTTTTTAAACATGCGCAGCCTCTTTTTTTTGTTTCTGTCACCTTTCCTTTCAAGTCGCTGCCTCTACTGCAACCTGCATCGCAACTGTTTACGCAGCGCTCTACGTCATGCAGCGGACAAATGAGAAACTAACAACCTGCCGATCAATTGCACACGAAAACTTACGAAATTTCCCGAAGACACGATTGTCATACTTGTGTACAGTATGACGAAAATAAAATAGACCATCGTTTATAGGCTTATCCAAATGAAAATAACCATTTACTTGACTATATAATGATTTATCAATGAATCATAAGTTTGTTCAAAAGGTTGTTGCTGAATTGTAGCTTTAAGTGAAGATGAAACATTAATTATGTTTCCAGAACTGTAAACCCGAATTTGCGTCGTAAAAAGTATTCATTTTCTGGTATTTTAAAAAGGACTTTATATGGAATGAATGTTAAGATCACATCATAAGCAAGATAAAACAAATAAAGCGCTGGTTAAAGCTCGGGTCTGAACAAAAGTAAAAGCCTCTTTCAGAGCACAAAAAGTAGCGAGTGTGTTAGCGCTGGTTGTGAAAATACTGGCCCGCATTGCGGAAGGCCGGAGATTTAAAGGCGATACGACAGTAAATGCACTAACAGTAACATTGGTTAGCATCAGGTGTTTTTACTTGGGCTCTCTTACGTTCTGGAGAAATCTTAGACAGTATCTTGGCAAGTAACGTGGCTTATTACTTACGCGTTATTATCAAACAGGTAGAGTCAAGAGGATCATTATGCTCATCTTATTCCTAAGCTGGAGTCCTTCCAGTATTTAGAAAATTCAACGCGATGTTTCCAAACGACAATTATTAAAATCAATTAGTAACGAAAGACACTGCCAATTAAGGTTTTCTTCTTTTTTTTCCGTAACTTTTGTTTGTTTGAGTTCTATGGTCATCGATTTGACTTGACAAACAGTTGATGGTAGTAATGAACTGAAGCTTTTTTTATTTTCTCTATCACGTATAAATAGGCAAAGTATTGTATTCGACCCAAAAATTCGATGTCAGGAGTTCACCGGAACACGTTTTGAGGCTCTAAATTTAATAAAAAAAAAAATTGGAAAAAGTCCGTGTGTGTGTCTGTCTATCCGTGAACAGCATAACTCAAAAACGAAAAGTCGGTTAAAAATCAAAGTTGGTATTTAAGTTTCATATCTTTCAAGGATGTGACACTTTAGACCTTAAAGAAAATCCCTCCACCCAAAATTAACCTTTACATAAAAATTGCTCCGAAAATTTTGATTTCCAAAAAATGACTCTAACGATTTTGATTAAAATGCCATATGTTTAAGGTATCTTTATGGCAAATGATGTGTATATTTTGAATCTTCTGGCTCTTGCCCATATAATTCTGTTTACCTTAACGTCTTTTATATAACTGGTAAATTGTAAGAGATAGACCAAATCTTACTATACATAAATGTAGATCTCATTAAAAATACAAGTTATGTCCAAATGCTTGTGTGTGTGTCTGTGTCTGTGTGCGTGCGAGCGCGCGCGCGCGCGTGTGTGTAATGAACTGTTTCAGAGATATTCCTTATTATTTGTGTGAGTTTTGAAATACTCACACTTTTCTCAAGTAGAAGGTAATTATTCACTTTTTCATCTCTTGGCCAGAATTTCAAGCCTTCATATAGTGACCAGCTTTAAAAGACTTGACTATTGCTCAAAGCCTACTGTGCTCCCATATTCCCCTTGCACCTACAACAACAGTAGTTTAAATTAAGAACCTAAAGAAAGAGTCAGGAGTCCATCTTTTATTTTTTTCATTCTTTATTAAGGTCGATATTTGATATGTTAATATGAGAAATTTCATTTTAAATCTTTCCAAACTATTCAAATGTAATTTAAACAGAACAGAGAACAGAAATAAAAAAAGAAAACAAGAAACAACAACCTAGATATGGAGATAAAAGTTTATAACCAGATAACCATATTATCAGATGTTAAATTTCACTCCTACTTTTAAATTTAACATGACATCCCTATATTAAACTAGTAGCATATGATGGTATGTTTCAAAAATAGATTCAATTTTAAAACAAAACATCACAGTCACTGTGTTTCCTTAGGCAGATTTGAACACCTTGAAAATCGTCTGCAATGTTTTTAGATTGCCAATCTTAAATGAACTGTATTATGAAGAAACATTTAAATGAGAAATAAAGGCAAGCTGGTATGTGCATTTACCTTACATTTGATGACTTTACAGATGCACATCTCCAACATACATATTTCAACTCTCCACAATCAGGTATCTTTTAAAGAAGTTCAAGAAATGCAAAAGTCAAGATATGTTAATCACATCTTACTAATCCTTCTTTCGTCTGCATATACTGTATGCGGTTAGGTTTTGGGGTAATTGTGATACTTCAAGAAATGTATTTATATGGCAAAAAAAACTCTTAGGCTAATGTTAGGATAAGGACAACAGGATGCATATAAGCGCAGCTTTATAGACCTTAACATAATGACACTATCTTGAATGTATATATACACTAATATCATACATGTTAAAGAAAATCAAAACTTATTTATAAATCACTCCTTAGTACACCGTCACTAGAAGGTGCAAGCAGGACTGAGATACACCCCACCACTGACTGAGCAAGAAGCTATATAACAAGCTCCCTGTGGAAGTAAAACAACTTCTGCAAAAAAGATTTGTTAATCTGTTGAAAGCTGATTTAAACAAAAAGCATTTTTTTTGGTTCAAGAATACTTAGAATAAAATATTCATGCTAGTGAATATATGTAAATTCAATATAAAATATAGTGGTATCTAATAAGATTAATATTGTTGTTATTCTTATTCTTTATTATCATCATCATTAATTATTATTTATTAATTATTATTATTTATTATTATTATTATTATTATTATTGTTATTGTTGTTGCTGTCGTCGTCATTGTCATCGTCATCATCATCGTCGTCATTATTATTATTATTATTATTATTATTATTATTATTATTATTATTATTATTATTATTATTATTATTATTATTATTATTATTATTATTATTATTATTATTATTAGTAGTAGTAGTAGTAGTATTAGTATTATTATTATTATTATTATTATCATTGGCATTATTATTATTATTATTATTATTATTATTATTATTATTATTATTATTATTATTATTATTATTATTATTATTATTATTATTATTATTATTATTATTATTATTATTATTATTATTATTATTATTATTATTATTATTATTATTATTATTATTATTATTATTAATACTGTATACTGTACCCTATGTGTAAGACCATCAGCAAAATAGTATGTATTATTTGGGAACCTACTTAGTTAATAATTTGTAAATAATTGTTAACCTACTATGATTACATATTAATGTTAATATGTGTGTAAAACCAGCATTCATTCAATTTCTTACATCTTACATGTGCATAAATTTGTAAACATTCTGTATCTGTAGATGCACTTGTAAATACTTGTTTATAAGTGATTGACAAAATCTATTGCTTATTGTAAGCTTAATGGTGAAAAAGATGATGATTATGATTATTAAATAATTCCTTATGTACAATTTTCAAACTATGGCAGGAAAATAAAAATATTTAGAAATAATACAAATTCAAGTTGCTGCCAAACGAAGGTTTATTGATAAAGTATTATTTGATATTAAGTTATTTAACATTAACATCCTAATATTATAATCACAAACCTCAGAAGGGTATCCTTACAATATTACTCAGAGGAAATGAGAGCTAATTTATTCACAACTTAATATTAGGAAAATCTACCTCCAGTAGCTAACACTCAGTGAACTTAGACAAGATATACATATAACCAAATCTTATAAACAATAAGTCCTCAGAATGCATGTAGCTAATAATATACCTGAACCTTTTGTGAGAATTGGGAAAACAGTTCTTGCCATTTTTGTAAATTCTGGAGCTTGTGTGTTCTTCCTGTGAATTTCATAAGCAGTATTATATTAAGCATTCAGTACTTAAGACTAAATTGTATCAAATTATAGAACATGTATGTAGACATTTATTACTTGAACAGTTACATCGCTCTCTCTGAGAACACAGATCTAGGCCAATGGAAGGGAAATATAGTTTAACCATTCCAGTGCTCTCATCTTTGGTGTCCTACTATCCAACAAGCTAACACACAAAGCTGGAGGGAGCAAGGAGAATAACACGAGTGTGGTAATAAGGCATGACTGAAATACTAAGTTCCAAAGGATTTTTGTGGAAAAACAAGCACAGCATTAAAAAATAAATCAGAAAAGATTTAAGAATAAAATGTTATAAGGTCCTGTTCTAATTTCCGCCAGTGAATATTGGATTATGAGGAAGATTTATTTCAGCAATACTCAAGCAGTACAAATTAAGCTTCTGAGAGACTGCACTAAAAGGCAGATACAGAACAAGAAAATTAGAGAACAGAATAGAACAGAAAGAAAAATGGAAAGAAGTTCTTCAAAATGTGGAAGATACTATGAGAGTTGCCCGGAAAGCATTGCACCACTTTTTTTTCCCTCAGTCAACAACAATTTTATGAATTTGAAACTTCAATTTGAAGTTTTCAGAGTGAACACACAAATTTTCTATTTCCTCTGATAGACAGTGAGATTATGAGATTATGTGGAAAAATTAGGATTGTAGAAGCATCATTCTTTCTTGTGTGTAATTTTCGCTGTGTGGAATTAATAACTGTTGAAGAAAATAAATGCGCTGCATTACTTTCTGAGCAACCCTCATAGGTTCCTAAACTGGCTGTAGAGTAACTTATAAATGAAATAGAAAGAGGGATATTGGCAGACCAGTGGAAGGACAGAATTAAGAATGGTACAGGCTACTAGGGTTACCCCATAAGAGAACAAGATGGTATATCCAAATATGTATATGACCTGGCCTTGCACATCTTTACTAACTGTGGCACATTATTTACTTTTTTCCTGAACTTTTTATAGAGACAGAAAGGTAGAACTCTGTAGAAGAACTCACATCTGCTATTGTATGGCAAAGTGAACTGTTTATGTGCCTTATTGAGAGGGGGAAGAAAGAGACTAGCATGCAGGAACACTGAGGGAAAGTATGGTTGTTATGCATACAGTCCAAGAGGCAGATACATGATGGTGCTGCCAGTCAACATATAAATGCTGCTTACTCAGGTAGTAACCTAGAAAGAATAGATTAATAAACCCAGCAATGTTAATGTATCAACTTTTCAAACTTTGATACATCTAATAATCTACTTCAATATTTTTAAAATAATAGTTTTGGCCTTTCACAAAATTGTTCGAGTATTGTGGATTAGACTATGGAAATAATCAAGTTTTGGGCATAATAGTACACAGAAAATTTAGGAATGGAGCATAAAGGCAGTGCTTACATTACACAGTAGAGTTCCCTCAATCTACTTACCTGTATTTCTGCCCACAGCAGAAAATCCTTCAGCTCCAGTGATCTTACACAGGTTTATTAATTTTTCCAGGAAACTTATAGAACCTGCACTTGGAATGCTGATTCTTCTACTCTTAAATGCTGAGCATCTTGCAGCTGTTATATGAGGAAATAGGGGACGAATAGGTGGAGTTAGAACATGTAAAAAGAAACAAGAAATTCATCATATTTCTGCCACAGCTCAGCATTAGGCAGTAAATTGTATTTTCTTTATTCAATTCTGCTCATGAAAAAGCACCCCTATTTAATCACAGCCATCTGCTAAATGGCAGCTTCTTTACTACCAGCTCCAATTCTTCCCCTGTTCCCTCTGTCTTTTTTCATCCACTCTTTAGAGCGTCATTATTTTATTTCTCCATTGTGTAGACTCTTGCCTTTCCATATAACATTTCTTGAGCTTTCAATTTGTTTTTCTTCCTCAATTGCAACATTCAAATTCTTGCAATAAACAATGACACACTTCTCACCTAGCACTTCAATAAATAATCTCTTCCTTAGTTCATCTGCTTAATTTTCTATGTTGTTATAATCTGTCCTAGGTTATGCAATAATATTCTCACTCGAATATGGAAGTATTAGAGTACAGAGTGGATAGTGCCAATGTTTAGAGAAAAATACCTACAATAAGAAATCTAACTATTAACACCAAAACGAACATAATAATTATTGACATGAGCAATTGTTCCTAAAGGAAAGCCGCTGCAATTATACAAGATATTTAAGGTGGTATATAAATTAGGGAGGATTGAAAATTACTATTTTTCTATGAAACACTCTCTTTTTGGGTCTAAAAAGACTCCTATTACTGCTTGAAATTCTCCTATTACTCAAGTAACCTATCTTGAATTTGTAAGCAAATCTTCGCTTTTCATCCAAGCGTTTGTAATTTTTGCTTTTACCTTCATCCCTTATTTCTCACAGTTGGTTTCTAATTCTTTTGGCGAGTGTCTTAGATTCTTTCCCTCCTCTGCCTTCACTCAAAATCTTAAATGTCAATTCCTTTTCTTCTACTAAGGCTATTCTTTTTCATAGAAGTATTTCATAAAATTTGTTACTTCACATAGATGGTACCTAACAGTCTTTTCTCTTACCAAAGAATCCAGTTTTCTGCACAGTTCCCATTAGTTTCTTTCACCATAGGCTCACGCTTGGAATTCCACAATAAAATTGAATTATGACCCTTCTTAAGCTACAACCTATCAGTTCTTATTTCTGTTCTTTTTAACAATTTTTTGACTAAGCTATTTTATTCTAGTGCAATATTGTAGAGCAAGAGGATTAATGACTTCATTGTCAGAAATCCAGCATTAGCTAACAACAACATTTTATTCTAGTGCTTACATTCTTATTATTTTCCAAAAGAGCAACCTGGTTTTAAAACAGATGGATATACAGGTTACCAATAAGTTCCTCCACACCGTGCCAGTGCCTACTGCTCAAAATAATGGTATCCTGTTAATCTACATTACTTTTCATGAGTTATATACCTGAATTATCTGACTTTTTATTTCACAGAATGTTATAACCAAATGCTTATGGCAGCCAGTGCTGCCAATAGAATTCCCATCTCTAGGGGAATCTAGGTTACACAAGAGCTGTGAAGTAACTTCTCGATAACCCTACAGCTAAATGCCGATAAATACTGCAAAAGTAACAGGCTGCAGTTCTGTTTTCTATTCAGATTATCTGCCCCCCTCCTCTCAATCTATAAAAAAAACAATTACCATAACATTAAGCACTTAGAAACAATTGATTCATTTCTAGCGACATTCCATTCACAACTCAAAGACAAACTACACCTGCTGGAGGTAAATCCTCACAAAAGGAAGAGAGAACTGAAACTGTATGCCAATAAGCCACTTTAAATAATTAAGACAATGTGGAATACACCAACTAAAAAATGATAGTTTATTTATCAACATACAGGATTAAAATGTATACACTGTTTTGATATGCAACACAGCTGAATTGCTGTTTACAAAATAGTGCTCCAGTTTTATGTAACAATGAAATTATAATGAAGCATATGCTACAAAAGCTGCAATTTAATATCAATACAATCTGATTGCTATCAGTAAGAATGAGTATTACAAGCAATGTCCTTAAATTACATGACTTTGATGAGAGAGCTATGAATGTTTCATGTAATACATGCAGAGCTCCAAGGCATAATTAAACCTAATAGAGAGATACTTTATAAATGTTCCATCATCGACTGTTGTAGAAGTGCATGAATTTTTATGAATAAAAATTATAATCTACTGCTGAACATAACAGGCAACAGCAGCTGAGTATACTGTTTCGTCATGTCATAAATCAGAATTATAATAAACTTATGGTAACATTACTTGATGTGATATATAAAGCACATTAAGTATGAAAGGTGCAATTTAGAATGGACTTAACATGATTTGATTTAAAATATGATTTGAAGCTTTGCTGGCGACGAACATATTCAAGATGTTCTCAGGCTTCGAGCCAGGTGTAGTGATGAAGAGCCATCAACGTTTCGAGAGATGATGGGAGAGATGCACACTCCCGAAATGTCGACGGCTCATCACTACATCTGCCCGAGAATATCTTGAATATGATTTGATTTGATTTAATTGAACTTGAGGTCACTAATAACCTTTTCATTCTTGTTAGGTTAAATTTAACCATTGTGTAAGTTGCTCAAAAATCAATGTAGATGAAAGTTGTACTAATCCAAGGCACTAACTGCCATTTCCTTTCAATTACATGGATCTAAAAACATGCAGCATGAAATAGAAGAGCTTAAAGCAATGTAATGTACCATAGTTTTGCAACAGAAGTTACTAAAGCCAGTAAAATATATTGGTCAAGTTTGTTCAGCATTAAAATACCTACCAACCAGAATAAACTGCATAGACTTGAACCTCACTTATACATTATTCACTTCTGTTTTTCGCAGTACCTTTTGTAGGCATAAGACTTTGTTCAATTTTAAGTTTTTCTGAAAAGTATGGCCCACTTTTCTAGTTCCCATGTACGATATACTAATTTAATTATTCATTTATACATTACACTTATGCCAGTGGTATAGATAAAAAATTTTTGGGAGGTGTCTAGTCTGGTCTCATGAACCATTACAGCTTTCGCACAATGCTTAAAATACAATGGTACAGTGAGAAACATTTGAATGTGTAATCATGCGGCAACCAAAGGCATTTATTTCAAGTTGATTATTTATTTCAAAAACTATTCTTTAAAATTATTGATTTAAGTGCATGATTTCTGTCAGGATGCACACTACAAGCAATTTGGTTTAGCCAGGTCTTCCACCCAGCTATACATCCACACCAAATGTTGGTCATGATTCCTTTAAAAAATAAATAAAAGTTGCATTACTAGTGGTGGCATTACTGTGATCACATTTATCTTATCCTGAAGGACTTTACAGTCTGATATATGTTATATGTAATCTGTACAGCATTTATATTCTCTGCATTTTTATTAGGTATGTTGACTGTTCTTAATCTGTATTTGTGGTTTTCAACCTTGGGTATTTATGGCAGTACACATAAACATTCTAATTTAGTAGGTTTTACACTATTGCTGTACTTCTATTTGCAATTTCGATTTTTTTATTTTTTACACTTCAGAGGGGTCTGGACAACCCCCGTATCTATGCCACTGGGTTATCGTATGTCAACGTTGGGCAAGGCATCACTATTTTCTAAACATTGCAACATTGTTAACATGGTTGAGTAAGGTCATTCTTCTCCAGGCTGTGTCTGATGATCAGTGATGAAGAAGTAGACCTAAATAATGAAAGTGTTTACACTATACTCTAGAAATTACACTATGATTTCTATCATCACAAAGTCTAAGTGATGACATTTCTGTAATTAGTGCATATAATCAACAGAGTATCACTTGTGGAAAAATCAAAGACAAAGACCATTTCTTTAAATCAGTGCAACAGTACCTTTTTTTTAGTTTAAAGTATGAATAATTGTATTAGAAGGGGTATAAATGCTCCAAACAGTGTAAAATGTTTATCATTTGTATTTGTTTCTTTTATTGTTTTTTATATTATATAATACATGATCAATGTGGGCAATAATCTAACAAAACACTTTAGTTCCTTGAGAAAATTCACTTCTGTTTTCTCATTTATGTCACTTTGGCCATCTCCCTTTTAAAACATATAAGTGAGGTTATACTATATACCATTAAGTTACAAAATATTTTAGTGTCATTTCTTGACTTCATGATATGTGATGTATCACATCAATTTCATTATAATATCAGCTTTATGCTATTTAATCTGGTGTCACTTCAATACACATGATTATGGAAATAAGTGCAACTGAGAAACGACAGACTGGGGAAAACAAATGCGTTATGTATGGATATTGTATATTGAAACCATGAAATATGCTTACTTTTGAGCAACATTAATATTAAAAGATTCTGTAATAGAAATGTATACATATAAAAGTTCTTAAAAAATACTAACTTCTAAATATACTGCAATAGGACTATTTGACAGGGAGGATTGGAATTTTTACTGCATATTAATATAGGCACTTATCTAGTTTCTACTGATGAAGTAGAATTGAGCTGCTAACAGCATTTGAATTGTTGATCATATTCTGGTTTTCTCTTGGGAGAAATCTAATTGAAATTTCCATCTAACATTTACTAGAAAATGTTGAATTTTCTAACATCTTTTTATTTTTGCTCGACCATATACCTAATTTTATAGTTAAAATATTGTAAAATGTTGTACACTCACCAGGGACAATGACCTACATATTGCATCAGCTGATATTTGGAGTTCTGCTCAGGCACTAAACGATTGATTCATTTCCAGCACATCACAGCTGCATGATAAAAATGATAACCTTGAAATGCTATGTAACAGTGAAAGATAGAAGACAAACTGAATATATTGGTTTTCAGACAAAACTTTATTTCATGTAAAAGTTAAATTAATTTGCAGGACTGAGCTTAGTGCAGTATTCTTGGAAGCTGATGCTGTTTTAAGGTTAATTTGTGTGTTTTGTGTAAGTTGCATCTTACTTAGACGGAGTATTTGTGGAACACCTGTCCTTTAATAAAAATTCAACTGTCCAACTGGATGAACACCAGTCCTTTAATGAAAGTTTGAACTTAAGGAGGTCCATTAAAGGATCACTATCAAACTTATAATTAATAAATTTGGGTATGATCGAGCATAGATATACATCAAAGACAGTTATCACCTTTAAAGGGCCCATAGATTTCCAGATCATAAGGCCAATAATCATGACTCTGTTAGTGTATCAATATGACCACTTTTGCCAGAAGTAAAATGGTATTATAATTGCATGCACTGCTACAGCATCATTTCAGTTTTTCTTTTCTGTTTCACTTTTTCTTACCCAATGAAACAATGATTTTGTGATACTGTGAAATTTAGAACACACAAAATGTTCAGTGCAGAAATGTATAAAAATTACATGTAACATAAATAAGAATTACACTTAATAAGAACCTTTGAAGATCTAGTAACCATGTTTGTCACTTGTGATGAAATTCTTCCTTTTGTCACAGATAGACATGTATTAAACGATAGCAAAGATCGGCACTTCCTTAGCTTTACACAAATTTCTAGCCTGTATTTTGTGCTTCATAACTATAACCAAAATCTGTCCCAAAATAGAAGCTTATAATCCACAGCCATAAAACACAAATAAGAATTTAGAAGGGAAAGTTGAGTTTACAATTCATGTGATCCATTATTAAATGTTTGCACTTACTGCTATTCAGTTACTAATTACCCCCAGAGGTCACTGGTAATCCAAACAAAGCATGCACACATAGCACTTTGTTGGAGGAGCATAATGAAGAATAGGTGCAAGGATAAATTCCAATCTATCAAAGCAATATACAGGATGTTAATGAATTACACCGAAGTGTTTTCAGAGATTATGGAGATGTCTTAAAGAAGTAATTTGAGACAGGAGACTTATGACCTATTCATTCAAATTTCAAAGTTACGGCTATATGTGTCTAAAGTGCCAGTACGCCACTGACTAATATCAACCATTCGAGAGTGCAACACACAAAAAGGAAGGGACGTCTTATAGCATACCTCTCTGGTGCAATGATTATGACATTAGCGTTCAAGCATAAGGTGGTCATCATTTTCAAGTTTGAGTGTCGTTTGCCTCTTTTTTCTTTTCTTTTTTGTTCTGTTTCTTCTTCTTTTCTTTATTTTGAGTAGAGCATATTAATGCTGTTTTGATCTAGGTTTTAAATTATGTTTCAATGCATGCAGTTTTATTTCAACATGTCAGTACAATTGCACTTCTTGCTAAACAAAGTTGAAACCTGCTTAATATGTTTATATGCTGTACTTCAGAATGGAAAGTAGTTTGAAGGATCAAAAAAAAGAGTAAAAGCATAAAAACATCTAAGACTTGATGACAGTTTCATAGGAACTGCTTGAAATTGTGACCTGAACTTTAATGGCAAAATTGACAGCAGCGAAAGAATGATTGTCGTACCCTATTCAAAATATCTGGTGTGAGGCGAATAAGGAAATGATAGTAATGTTAATGCTCTTCTTCAGATGGAATGAAAAAGAAAAACAAAATTAGTAACTGCATGATAGGAAACGAACCCACAACCTTTGTAACTACAGCCTTTGACGCAACAAATCGGGCCACAAGAGCAATCAACGAAAGGTCTCTGGAGTAGGCTTCACAGCTTCAGGCAGCTAATCGTTGCTCAGTGTTGCACTATCAGGTGATTAGTCCAAGATTTGAGAGATTAAATCTTGAGAACGCTGATAACGAGCTGCAGAATATTTCTATACTTGGGCAACGGTTTTCAAGACATTCTAAACCAATTTTTCATCAGGCTTTAACACCGACTTATCAGCATCTGATATTAATATGTTTAACGCCATATAACTGCATTATGTTTAGTCGTGGACCATACATTGTCTATCTCAAATTACTTATACCAATCACATCCACAATCTCTCGAGTTATTTCAGTGTAGTTCATTAACACCCTGTATATTATTAAGGCAATACATTTGAACCATATAATCATGAGTTAGCAAGAAGTCTTACACTATTATTATTAAAAAAGGTAGAATATAATTGCCATTGCCTGCATTCCTATAAATTTTACAAGCAAACCATGAAAGTTAGCAAGTATATGTTACTAACAAGTGATTACAGTATAAATCCAAGTATTTGCATTGCATACAATTACGGCACACAACTACATTGTTTGTAGTGTTTAACGCCCGCTTTTACTACTACGGCACCACAGGCGGTGACACTGATGATACATGGAATGAAGATGGAGCACCGGTGGAATGAGATGGCGGGGGAAACCGGAGTACCCGGAGAAAACCCGCCCTGACGCCGCTTCGTCCACCACGAATACCACATGCGGGTCCCTGGGATCGAACCCGGGCCGCCTACACAACTACAAAACACTATACATTACTTCTTGGACGGTTAATTTAATTCAGATTTAAAAGAGCAAACTTTCATGTTTTTACAAGGCACTTTCCCAAAAAAAGTATTCAAGCATTATAAAATGTCCAACAGTTACTTCTGTGTAAGATTTTCAATCTTTTCTGGAGCTCTCTCATCCTGCCAACCTCAAAGTAGTACCTCAAGAATTATGCCATTTTATTTCTTCCTCCTTTATGTGAGCATACGTTGGTGGAAAAAGAAAACATTCAATATTTATGGTGGAAAAGGACATTACATAGTTTATACATATTAAGTACTGCTCAAAAACTAGAGGGACACAAGTTTAAACCAAAGCACAAAATAAAACAGTGAGGCAATGTAAATTTTGACAGTTAGGCGTTATGTTTTGAAGCAAAGTTCTTCTAAGAATTTGTTACTCCTTGACTGAATAAATCAATGAAGTTAAAAAAACATGTGGAAATCAAAATGAGTGCTTTTTTATTGTTTTAAAAACAATGTTAACAGCAATCTGTGGTAGAAAATTGTTATTTTGTTTTCTGAAGCTAATATAGAAGAATCAGATGTCTGAATGGAACATCTCTTGCAAAAGCAGTTGTGTGGATTGAAGATGACTATTCAATTCGCTTTGTCTCCAGGATTCATGTTGGCCCTTCTGTCATCCACAGGGCTTGGAGGCGATAGACAGAGGGCAGGGATTCAAGAGGCACTTTGGACACGGGCATAAGAAGAAGATAACAGAGGTACACAATAGATATTTTGTCCTATCAGCTTTGCATAGGTGCAAATCTACAGCCAGAGACCTATATAATGACGTATAAACAACTGGAGTGGTGATTTCTGATCAGGCTATAAGAAACAGGTTAAGAAATGCAGGGTTGAGATCTAGAATCACCATTAAAGCCCATCATTTGACACATCAGCATAAGGAAGCCCGGTTAAGATTTGCTCAGAATCATGTCTACTGGCTCTGCCAATGGAATGCTGTTCTCTTCACACACGTCAAGGTTTAAATCGGTGGGTTGTGATGATCATGTACATGTATGGAGACATAGTGATGAACATCTTGCTCCAACTCTATTGTTGAACATGAGGCAGTTCAGTTATGGTTTGGGCTGGCATTACTGTTGAGTTTCGGACAAAGCTTGTTATTCCACAGTGCATCAATGCTCATGTTTACATTAATAGCATTACCCTTCAACCTGTCGTACCCTCTTCTCATGGAATGGATCCTAATTTTCTTCTACACCATGATAATGCTAAGCCCCATACAACAAGTAGCAAGGATGTCTTACGAGAATGCCAAATTCGGGTAATGAACTGGCTTGTACTAACTCCTGACCTCAATCCCATTGAAAATCTGTGGAATAAGCTGGAAACAACTGTTTGCAAGCAGCCTGCTGTGCTACAGAACCTGGGAGAACTTGCAAATGCACTCACTGAAGAATGGGAAAAAATTCCATAAAAATCTATTAGGAGATTGCTGTGAAGCATGACATGTAGGTGTTATGTAGTTATTGCAGCTCATGGAGGACAAACTAGGTATTGAGTGTTGAAATAACCATGAAAATATGAAATTTAGAAAATTATATATTGAAATATATTTCAAGAACTTGAAGGTTTTAGTGTGCACATATTTTTTTTTATTTAAGATTTGTGTAACACCTTCAGTTTTTCATTGAATTCAACATGGAAATATTGATCAGTGAACAATGTAATCTTGTATTTCCACTTAGTTTTATGCATCAACCATAATTAAACATATTTTCAAACCCGTGCAATAGAAGTTTGTTACAATGCCAATACCTTTCACAGTTCTTCAATCTATGATTACAAACTGCCAAAAATTGAATTACATCAATATTTGTTTTGAGGCATTGGTTTAAAGATATGTTCCTTTAATTTTTTGAGCAGTGCATTTGTCTATATAGCTGAAAACAATATTTCCCTTTAAGTACTCTAATTTCACAATGTTCAAAGTGAAAGTGGCACAAGGAAAAACTGTTCAGAGAGAAGCACAAATTGTTTTCTTTGTTTTTTATTGTGTTCTGTTTAGCACAGTTATGTATCTTTATTAGTCAAATTATTTTATTAAAATACGAATAATCAGAGACAATAACACACTATGTTGTCTCATTTTATGCCCAAATGTTTGATAAAATATATGTAACCCAAAAATTGCACAGTAAAATATTTTTCGGAAGCAACATAAAATCAACTGTAGTGTTAGTTCATAATTTAATCAATGACACACTATTATCTCCAGTCAACAATTTCTTGACTTCTTAAACTAAAATAAAAAACAGAATAGTGGAGAAAACAACACATTCTACTCAAAAAGATTGTACCTAGAACCTTATTTATCCAGACCTCACTGATTCAGATTTCTGGTTTATCCAGACTGATTTTTTGCTCAGTTTCTTCTCAAATACAACACACATTTGAAACAAAAGAAACCTGCTCTTTCAGAAAATAAAAGTATAGTATCAAGTTTAAATTCCAAAATGTGCTTTTCTTTCTACTCTTGTTAGTGTCAAAATAAATATTTGTAATAATTTAATAATTTGTTTCAAGATGACCATTATCTAGTCTAGATAAACAAAGTTGTGTATAGATCTTTGTGCATATTTTATGCTGATTATCTCAGCTGTGTACTGTTTCACAGTTTCAGAGTTATTTATGATCTTTTACAAAATCCAAGCTGCAATGTCACCAATGAAGATACCTACCATGTCAAAGTTCAGAAAGTACGACCTACAGTATGTTAAGATTCTACTACATCACACGATGATGCCAAAAGTATCAAAATTGTTCCTTCTTCTTTTCCTGATTACCCTCCCCTTATGTAGGACTTATAAGCCAGTGCCTAGGGTCAGATGCCTGTCGGGGAGCAGAGGAACCTATGGACCGGACAGAGTGAAGACCTGGAAGCAGGTGGTCAGTCAAGCACCAGATAGGAGAGTGAGGAAGAGGATCATATGAAATGCAGGCAAAATCGATGATTGGAAAGGTGATAATGGAGTAATTGGTGAAATGAGTGGCGGGGGAAACTGGAGAACCAGGAGAAAATCTGCCCAGGCTCCGTTTCGTCCACCACGAATATCACATGCAGGTCCCTGGGATCAAACCCGGGCTGCCTAGGTGGTAAGAAAGCGATCTAACCGCTCAGCCTCGGCACCTCCCAAAATTATTCCACTTTTTAAAATGAATTTCTGAGGTAACAAGAGTAACAGAAGACCTGTTTCAAGGAATTTGTAGCAGCGAGTGTAACAGATGGGGAAGTAGTCATCTAATTTTTATGCACTTTTATAACATGAGCACAGATACATGAATGATTTACTTTGATCCTATAGATATTCATACAACAAAATATTTTACTTTTCTGTTCAGTTTATTCTCTAATCCTTTAAATCTTGAATATATTTCTAATTTTCAAGCTAGACAGTATTTTTCACCATGGTTCAAGTTATAAAGGACTCTGTATGCCACCTAAATAATTACTACTGCTCAGATCATACAAAATTCAGTTTATAACATACAAAAATTAAAAGCCTGTCACGTTATTTGCTTCAATGTCAAAAAAGTCAAACTAATTTCCAACTTTCTGATTTTAAATAGCTGTACTGATACCCTTGTTAAATTGACGAGTAATAACTATGAGTGTACTCCCAGAAATAAAAGTTATTCTTTTTTTTTCAATCTACTTACATCACTGTCATTCAAGTAATTCCTTTGACTGTTATAACTGATGCTTGGTGCTCTTTTATTCTCCTTCATGTTAAACTTTTACATGCATGCCCCTGAAATCAAATTATAGGCTTTCTTTTTTGTATTCTTTATTACTTTAGAAAGAAGAACTCCAATGCGCTGGAAATATTTTGACATTTTGTAACGTTTAAGTTACGCCACTGCTTCTCCATTTCGCTTGTCTGAGAAGGAACTCAACTGCAATTACTTATTTATGAAGAATTCAATGTCAGTCTGCAGGTTGTCACAGCAGCTTAATGGTTAGGGCAACGCATGGCAAGTGGAAGGTCTGTGGTTCAATTCCCAGCTGTGGCATTGAATTTTTCAGTTCCGATTCTACCTCTCAACTGCAATTGTTCTGAAGGAAATACATTTTTACAGTGTATTTGTTTTATTTGATGTTTTAAAAATGTACTTATTCCTCAGCTAGCAAATGTTTCAAGCCAAAATTTGAATCCTCCAGAATGTTTATAAATGTCATCTAAAATCATCGGAAAAGTTACAAATTGCTATCTTTAAAATTCTGTCACTATATTACTTCAAGAGATTCAGATCTAGTGATAAGTTGGCAACACTGTCACACACATACATTTTCTAGTAAACAAATCTACTGTGTGAGAAGATTAACACTCTAGTCCCGTCTTTTACCTCAGACCATGGTGGCCTTCTTCTGGTGGGCAGACAGTAGTAAAATAAATAATGTTACACATTCAGATGATACCAATAACAAACACACACAAGTTAATCCCAGTCTGTGAAAGCAATGTACCACATCTAGTATATGTCAGCTTGTGCACTACTGGCATTCAATTTCAAAAGTTTTAGCAGCAGTGAAGAAAATAAAAAAAATAATCCAACTTATAATTAAATAGCACAATAAGCACTCGACTCTCATTTTTTTCAAACTTCTGTATGAGCACAGAAAAAATTATGGAAATAAACAGTATGTTCCCATTAAACCATATAACTTATTTACACAAAAAATGAAAACTTTTTACATAATATACAAACATAATATGAGGAACTTACACCTTAAAAGTAACAGTTTTGAGCAAATATGGTTTGCTGTTAAAAATGAATGCAATGAAAAAAAATCTGAGAGCTTTAAGTACGGTAAGCATTGATTCAGTTAAACTCTTCGGAGGCTTTTATGCATGCTGATGATTTGTTATGGGCTCCTATGTCTAACAGTTTGTTTTCCGCATACAACGATTAGTGCAATAACTATTAATAACTTTCAGTCTATATAAAAACTGAAGGTATGTACTTTGTAGATATTTGGCTCTTTCATTTCAAGTTTCTTCCGAAATCAAAATATTCTAAGATAATGTTATCAAATATGATATAATCCCATTTAGATCCTCAAGGTACTATAGCCTAAACACACAATAAGTTAGGCATTGTTATCGTTATACATGGAAAATTATGGCTATTGCTCTGGGTCTTGGATTTCATCCATTGTCATCTGGGAACACAATAATAAGTAGTTATATAGTGAAAAAAATTGAAGCTATTAACAGTGAAGCAACATAAATCTGTAAATGTAATAATAACTTAAGAGACCACAAGCTTCACTTATCTTAATATCTGCTACAAGTTCTAGAAATTAAAAGACAGACTGCAGTTTCTGGAGCGTTCATTGTTATCATTGCTGCCACATTTGTTTGTACCTTTTTTTTTTAAGTCCATGGTCCTTATTTTTCACAATGAATATCTTTTCCCAAACCATTAAATCTATGGGTTCATTTAGTTGTTTTAATAACTTAACCTCTGGATTTAATTCATGATTAAATAACAAAAAATGATCTGACACAGCTGATTTATCAATCTGTTTATATTTAATATTTCTAAAATGTTCCTTTATTCAGGTTTCCAAATGATGTTTGGTTTTACCAATATCAATCTTAATTGATAAAAGCCAGATTTTTTTATAATTTGGAATTATATCCTTTTTAGAAAAATTTAGCAAATTGTTTATATTATATTTATTTTGAGGAACCAAAGTTATACCACATTCTTTAAAAATTGTGTAAATTTTTTACTAGCCCAAGTGAACTTTTTAAAATTACAATTGTTTATTATCTTGAGGGTAGAAACTTCTTTAACAGCTTTTTGATATTTAAATTTCACTATTTTTTATGTATAAAATCTTTATTAAAATCATTAATTACTGCAGTGTTGATAATGTGTTTGTACTCTGTACTAAATTCTTCCGTATTAAGGGGTATATTTATTAAACAATAAATTAAACTACTAAAAACAGCCAAAATTCAATTTATTCTTATGTTTTATTATCTTTAAATCTAGGAATGGAAGGCGACCATTAATTTGTTTCCAAAGTGAATTTTATGGCTTTATCTTGTAACTTTAAAAGTTTTAAGGCAACATTTATAAACTAATGATAGGAATTATTATTTATTTATGCCAACAAACTTACTGTTGGTGTTTTTAAACACACAAGCCGTGTGTGGGCAAAGTTTAAGAGGTAGAACTGGAACTTAAAAATTCAATGCCACAACTGGGATTTGAACCACAGACCTTCCGCTTGCCGGGCGGACGCTCTAACCACTGAGCTATTGTGACAAACTGCCAGAATGGCATTAAATTCTCAAGCCAGTTCGTATTTATGTGAAGGTTATTTAATCCTGGGATATAAAGTACTTACAATAGTAAGTCACCATTGGGGTAATTGTTTCTGATGTGAGACTGCCTTTGTGGTTGACCAGGAGAAAATACGAACTGGCTTGAGAATTTAATGCCATTCTGGCAGTTTGTCACAATAGCTCAGTGGTTAGAGCGTCCGCCCGGCAAGCGGAAGGTCTGTGGTTCAAATCCCAGTTGTGGCATTGAATTTTTAAGTTCCAGTTCTACCTCTTATCTTAATGATAGGAATTAATATTCCAAAAACTACAATCTGCCTTTGATTTCAAGAACTTGCAGCACACTTGCAGTGAAGCTTATAGCTTGTAAGTTATTATTACATTTATAAATAATTAGTTGTGTGTGGAGATCTTCTATTTTTGGAATTGCTTGGCATAGTAGGAAATGATCTTTGTCCATAGCAGAATCTGGGTAGTGATGTGTAATCTATAACCTCTCCTACCCAATTCTCATCCTGTCACATGCTCGTAGTACAACCTGCTTTTGCAAAAGGTTCTGAAGACCGAGTTGCAAAGGTATAACTTACTTCATATTGCAGAATATGCCAATACAAACACTGACTTGTCGGGACATTAAATCGTCCCACAGTGGTGAATGTGGAGAAAGGTTTGTGGATATATCTCTATCCTACCAATGGACCCATCAACCAACGAGAAGTGTGGTCCTCCAAATATTTAGGGGGTTATATTTGGACAATTTAACTGCAGATACGTAAAAACTGGTGTCCATTTAAAAATGTTTATAAATAAGCTCATAATAATGCATCTCAATGTTAAATGTAATTCCAGAAAATTACTCAAGAGGCAGGGAAAACAACTTCTGCACTGCTTTGTTCTAAAAATACAGTGCAAAATACAAATATGAATTGTAATTTTTTTACTTGTCATTTTGCCAAAGTTTACTTACAGAATAGAACAAATTATTTTGAATGTCAAATTCATTTTGTACAGAGAAAAATTGTAATTCATATTTAACTAATATAATTTGAATGGCTCAGTAGCTTAAGTGAGGAAGGAACCTCTCAAAATTCCTGGAAATGTGGACATTTAAACTTTTCTCCTGCAAAATAAATCATTGCAACATCTGTTCATTGTGATAATTTTAAAATACTGCAATTTTAAGCTTTACTATATGCATAAATGTTATAAGTAATTTACCAATAAACTGAATAATGATTTCAATTCCAATTTAAAATCATTGGAACTTCACACATGAAGCAAATAATTAAATAGAATCAATATTAAGCACTCATATTGTTCCACTTACCAAATTACTGTATGACATGTTTTAAGGATCCCTTGATCCCATTTTCAGCTGCTGGTTGACTAACCAGTATCTCCAGATCTTCTTGCTCCTTGGCAACTGTAGCACTGTCTGGTGTGGGATTGATGAATTTAGAGATTAAACTAACATCTGTTGGAATTTCTTCTTCTTCATCTGATTACCCTTCCCATTTGGAGGACTGACAAGGCTGTGCCTAGGGTCAGGTGCCTGTCGGGAAGCAGATGAACATATGGGCTGGACAGATTGAAGACCTAGAAGCAGGTGGTCAGCCAGCACCAGGTATAAGAGTTAGAAACAGAACGATAGGAAATGCAGGCGAAATGGATGAATGGAAATGTGATGAAGCAGTTGGTGGAATGAGTGGTGGGGGGAGCCAGGGAACCTGGAGAAAACCTGCCCTGACGCTGCTTTGTCCCCCCCCAAATACAACAAGCAGGTCCTTGGGATCAACCCCAGGCTGCACTGGTGATAAGCAAATTGACTATCTGCTTGGCCATGGCGCTGCCTGTTGGAATATCAATGTTCATAATTCAATGCTCAAAATCTTTGGTATGTAATCTTTTCCATAATCCTATAGAACTAAGCTTATGTGAAAGAACATATCAAAATTTTTCAATATCACATTAACATACTTGAAAGATTGTTGAGCTGAATTTGTAGTACTAACTTCACTTACTTAAATTTAAAAGCACAACATGTTTCAGAAGCTATTCCTTCCATTCTCAGCCTGGGTCCCACTGGCAAATCTGGAGATTGGAATAGGCTGATGATGAAGCAATAGCTTCTGAAACAAGCTTACACTTTTAAATTTAAGTAAAATTATGACTGACACAAAATTTAATGGCAGATGGCTCAACATAACTCCAATCAGAGGCTTGCCATGTCTTGCGGTGCAGTATAGTTAAATATGCTGTGAAATCACGCTGTAAAGCCAGTGATACAAATATAATTTGCACCTACAAAATTTATTTGCATAAAAGGAAAGGGAGTAGTATCAACTGTCATTAAATTTTGTGTCTGCCACAGTGTCACAAACTGGCTCAACAATCTGTATTGTTTCACTTCAACATTTCCAACTTCTGGCCACAAAATGAACTGAATTATAACTTTGAAATTCCAGAAGATGACAGTTTCATCCCAAATTCACCACCCAACACTAGATGATGCTAAAATTACCCAGGGAAATGAGGAGGAAGAGGGGGAGAAGGAAGAATCGGAGGAGAAAGAGTGAATCACTCGTTAGTTAACTAGCAGCTCAAAATGGGGATAACAGGTCTTCAAAAATGTTAATTTGATACACCAAGCAATATCAGTGCTATGTCGATTCATTTTCCGTAATTTAATAATTTCAATATTAGCATAAATTTAGCATTTGAAAACAAAGTTGGAAGAAAGCAAGCTCCATAATTTTCTTGAAACTATGTCTGTTCCATTTGGACTTCAGGTATCTGGCAACCCTGGCTAAAGGAGTATGACAGTTCAAATGCCCTGTATCTTTTACTTTCTTGCCCTCAGTATGATGCTACTTCAACAGAGCAGAACCAAAGATCTACAATGCACAGAGAACTAAAGCACTGATTAAGACATAAAAATAATTTGTAAATTACAAACTAAAACACTTGAACACAACATAATGGTATATCTCTAGTTATAGATGGCATAGAGATTGTGAAGTTCTATAAAATGCAGTTGGAGAACTACAGTCAAGGCTCTCAACTATTGAGGAACAGATCATCCTTCTTCTTAGATATTCTTCTTACAGACATCACGATGCCGCTGATTATAATTAGCAGTGCTGGCAAACCCAGGCCAATGCTTATCACCAGAATCACAAGGAGCGAGAAGTTTTCATCTGGTGGCTTTCCATATCCAACCATGAAGGTCCTGAAAATCATTTCAATGGAATTAATTTATGTGCAATGTTAAATAGTAGTACATGTGCCAATGTTCGTGGGGTCTGTAACTTTCAGTCCACAAGCCTTTAAGACTGGTTCACAATATCTAAAATGGAAACCACAATGAGAATAAAGCTGAAATACAATGGACGTTCAATAAGTAATGCAACACTTTTTTCTTAAAGCACGCTGGTTTTATTCAGGATTTAAATACACCATATTATTTCAATGAAAAAACTGAAGCTGTTAACAGTGAAGCAACAGAATCTAAAATTAAAACTAAATTTAGACACTTAATTCAGTAATTGCTTTAAGTTCTTGAAATACCCAGACAATTGTTTCTTGATGACTTCATCACATTTTCAATGACTTATTTAAAACAGTAACCATAGCTATAGAAGCTCAAGTACTTAAATTTCTATGTGTCGCCGACCTCTGAAAACAAAACAAACCTAAAAATACAATCTATCAGTGGTACTTCAAAATTCATAATGCAGTTCCTCTTTTTAAAATAAATATCTTTTCCCAAACCATTAAATCTATAGGTCCATTTAACTGTTATAATAATTTAACCTCTGGATTTATTTCATGATTACATGACCAAAAATGATCTGCCACAGCTGGTTTATCATTATTGGTCATTTAATCATGAAATAAATCCAAATTATTAAAACAATTAAATGGACCTATAGATTTAATGGTTTTGGAAAAGATATTCATTTTAAAAACAGGAACCACATTATGAGTTTTGAAGTAGCACCGACAGATTGTATCTATATGTTTGTTTTGTTTTCAGAGGCTGGCGACACATAGAAATATTAACCTCTTGAGCGATGGCCATTTAAACGTCCGCGAGCCGAGAACTGCTAGCATTTAAATTGTTAAATGCGCTTCGTATATACACAGCTGTATTTTGTGTAAATATTAAGTTATTTTAATGAAACAAAAACTGGTATAAAACTCGTTATTTGCAGTACAAATGTACGTCATCAGCAAAGTTGAGTTGTATTTACAAAACGTTGAAATGGCACAATTTTGTTTCACTGTGGTGAAAAGTCAACTTTGCTCTGTCGAACGCATCTAATATAAGTTCTCGGAAAGATACAGTAAAGAAACACCCATTGTATGTGTGGCTTATGCATCAGCATACTGTGTAATAAAGCACTACTGTATGCGTGGTCTCTTGAGTCATCAGAATAGATCAACATTGCAACTTTTGCTTATGCGAGTTTCGTAACTGAGTAGAGTCTGTGTCTTTCTTTGTTGAAATACATACGTATTCTTTCCTGCTTGTAGCTGAAGGGAGAAGTGGTATAAAAAGGTGTTTTTGCACCAACTGGATATAACCATATACAATTGTTTGGGGATTTGGACAGCTCTCTAAACCCACACAGGACAATGACCGGCCTTGACTACTGACTATAAATAACTCGCAGCCTAATTGAACAATACCACGTTGGGGGTTGAAAATCCAAAACCCCTGCACCCCTCAGACTTCAAGGAAAACATTATCCTAAAAGGATACCACCAACAGCAAAGAAGTCCCGCCCATCTCCAAAGTGTTTCGTGTGCCGCAAGAAGGGAATTCGCGAATGTGGAGATGTACGTACCCTTGTGTGTTTATCCCTGTTTTGAGGTAAATCACTGCAGAACGAACATATTAAATTTAAATTTATTTTGTTCTTTAACGACGCTGTCAATTGCCAGCATCACATCAGCGTCGCCGGTGTGCCGGAATTTTATCCCGCAGGAGTTCTTTTACATGCCAGTAAATCTACTGACATGGAGCTGTCGTTTTTAAGCACACTTATAAACCATCGGTCTGAGCCGGATTTGAACCCGCGACCTTGGGATCAGTAGGCCAGCGTCTAACCAACTGAGCCACCCAGACCGGCGACGAACATATTAAGGTAAGCCAATAAAGTATATAGACCTTACTAAAATGTTTCATAAAGGGAAAATTATAATAAGTTGAGTTGGATAAGGGATAAATAAGGGTTAAATGTTTAAACGCACAGGATGCCCATATCGCTCATCTGCCATTTTAAATGGACGTGATTTCACGTCGATATCCCTCAAGAGGTTAAGTAGTTGAGAATCTGAAGCTATGGTTACTGTTTTAAATAAACTAAACCCCTAGCACAACAGCCCAGGAAGGGTCAAGGCTTACCGCCCAGCTGCTGCATCCCCCACCTCTGCACACTACAGGCATCACTGGAGACTGGGATGTGGTCAGTGCCCCAAGCCCTCTCAGCCAGTTATGTGGCCTTCGTGACCTGGGGCTGCTACTTCTCCATCAAGTAGCTCCTCAATTGGTCCCCAGGGACCTAACAAGGCTGAGTGCACCCCGTGCCAGACCTCCCAGCACAGAAAAAAAAAAACCATGCTGATACTGGGGATCGAACCTGGGTCCTCTGTGCAAGAGGCAAGCACGCTGTTTTAAATAAGCCATTGAAAATGTGATGGTCATCACAAAATAATTGAAATTACAGTGATTACTAAGAAAGGTGAAGCTTTTAGTCTCTAAATTTGTTTTTAATTTACTTATCTACAGTTTCAACCTAACTGGGAGTTTAAACTTCCTTTCCAATGTCAGCCTTAACCCTTTTTTTTTTAATTATTGTTCATAGTTACAGCTGCACCAAAATTAGCAAGTACTTACCATGATGTATAGTTTGTTTTCTTGTAAAAGCCATCCTCCTTAAGACCAAATGAAACATATGTTGATTCCACAAGCATTCTGTTCAGTTGTAATTCATAGTATGCATACATCAGTGTGCTATTCAAATGAGTGGCATGATTACGGATTTTGCTTGCACCATATGTGTTGGTTTCTGTGGAGTTGATGAGGCCTTTCTCCTTTGCAACATATGCTACAGGGCGCCACTGTAGGTAGCCTCCTCCCTGTCCATCAACACTTGATGGAGTCTCAATATCTATAAGCTGAGTGACACAGGAAGTATTGTCAAGCACAACACCATTAATGAAATACACTGTGTTCTGCTTGTAAGTATAATAAAAGAAACGCTTATAATTCCAAAACTATGCAAACAAATGGTTATGGTGAGTACCTAATCCGTTGGTGGTATTAAGCTAAGAACAGTCATGCATCACATGTGCATGCGCGGATCACTGCATACGAGAATACCTATTAGTCAGCACGTGGACAATTTTCCAGCAAGATGGGGCACCATCACACTTTACCAATGTAGTACAGACACTCTTGGACAGATAGCTCCCGTAGATAGTTCACCATAGATCACTTGGCCTCCCGATCAACAGGCCAGACACCACCTGATTTTTGCCTATGGTGATTTGTTATGGATCAGGTCCACAGGACACCAGTAGGTGATTTGGCAGACTTACAACACAGAATTTATGCTGCTGTTAACAATGTTAGATGACAGATGCATCATAACACATAGGTCAATGTTGAATACTGGTTAACACGCCTCCCATGTCATGACAACCCATAAGGTAAAAAAAATTCCCAGTTTTCATATTTGTAGCAAGTGGTTTCATCTCCAGATTTGTATTACTTCAGAAATTATAATTATTACTTTTGTTACACCTATAAGCAGAACATCCTGTATATAATAGCATTACATATAATTTAAAATGAAAAGATGAGTTAAATTCATTCAAATATCTTTCTCTACTCATTTCTTTTTTTTTTTACTTTCTCTACTAATTATTACCTATAGCAAATAAGAGGAAGAATTGCTTTCTAACCAAAATTTTTATACTGAAATTTCACCACAAATGCCCATTTTAAAGTTTCCTAAATAGGTTAATTAAAAAAAGATAGTGAATTAAAAAGAGTGTCCTCAGAGGTAATTGAATTAATCATGAACTTGATTTTATTCTTATATGTATTTGATTTTGTTTGTCCCATATCATTCTTTCATTGCCAAGAAGATCGTCTATTTATAAGGATAATAATTACTGTTAAATGTTATATTTCAATTGTATTCATATAATTAAGGGTTATTTTGTGTGAATTTCATGTCAAAAATGTTAAAAAAATTAATTAAAATCGTTTTCTTAGCAAATTCAAGATTATAGTGAAATGCGAAGTTTATGTCATAAAATGTTACAAGAAAGCATAACTAAGCAAGACAACATTCGAACACATCACCTTAGTGACGTGGTAATATTAAACTTTCTCTTGGTCCACCGATTTTAAAGGGAATGGACACATTTTTAATTCATGGCTCCAAATAAGTGATTATAAAATAATTTAACCTTTGTGGACCAAGTTTTAAAGTGAAAAAGATATTTACCAATTTAATTTTCTTGCAAAAAAGGGTACCAGCAGTGTACAGAAGTCTATAGTTAATCTACCATTTTATGCAGCTAAAAGACTGGTCAATTCTGAATTCAAAAAAATTATTGCAAAATATTACTATGAAAAATCAAAAAATAAAACATAGGAACTACCAAACATTCAAAAAGTAATTCCTGAGTATCTCGAAAAATGGCAGTTGAAATCTTCAGGTTGATTACGGGACATGATTATCTGGCAAAACATTTACACATAATTGGGATATATTCTTCACCACTCTGTCCTCTATGTGACCTGCAAGAGGAAATGGACCGAGACCACCTTCAAATATGCCCGGCCACTTCTAGTGCCTCATCCATCAGTGAAAAATATTGGAGAGCAAGAGGATTAATGTCTTCATTGCCAGAAATCCAGCATTAGCTAACAACAACAACATTAAAAATTTTTGTAAAGTTTTTATTAGCCCACTTTGAGAAGTTAAACTATATAAGGTGTGTTAATACAATACAATTAAATTGACAAGATATAAGAAGACAGATGACGAACTTAGCAGGATTTTGCTAAATCTTTCCACACATAATCTTGATCATGCTAGGAAATATGAGTCAGTGAAACTAAATTGTGCTACGATTTAAAAACTGTAATAATCTACAAGGGCCGTTCAGAAAGTAACCTGCGGTTGATTGCAAAAAATTCACCAAGTTAAATAAAAATATTTTAATATATACATCTTACAACTACATCTTTGCACTATTTTTCTACATAGTCTCCATAACGATTGAGGCACTTATCGTATCTGTTCACAAGCTTTGAAATTCCTTCTGCATAAAAATCACCCGCTTGTGCCTGGAGCCAGCCTGTGACCGCATCTTTGAGCTCTTCGTCGTCATCAAACCGCTGGGACCCGAGCCATTTCTTCATATGCATGAAGAGGTGATAATCGCTTGGCGCCAGATCTGGGCTGTAAGGTGGATGGTTGACAACGTCCCACTTGGAGGACTCAAGAAGGGCTGTTGTTCTGCGAGCAGAGTGAGGACGGGCGTTATCGTGCAAAAAAACGATACCGGAAGTCAGCATACCACGGCGTTTGTTCTGTATAGCCCGTCGTAATTTTTTTAGTGTTTCACAGTACACGTCTTGATTAATGGTCGTCCCACGTTCCATGAATTCAACCAACAACACCCCTTTTGCATCCCAAAACACTGTTGCCATCAATTTTCGGGCAGAAAAATCTTGCCGGGCTTTTATTGGTTTGGTAGGCGAATTTGAATGTGCCCACATCTTTGATTGTTCTTTTGTCTCAGGGTTCACGTACTTAATCCAAGTTTTGTCCCCGGTCACGATTCTGTTTAACAATGGTTCACCTTCGTCCTCATAACGTGACAGAAAGTCTAATGCAGAGGCCATTCTTTGAGTTTTGTGGTGGTCGTGCACAGAACTTACGGTAACCCAATCTTGCTGTCACTATCTCGTACAAGAGAGTCTTAGAAATCTGTGGAAAATCAGTAGACAACTCCGACATTGTGAAACGTCGGTTTTCACGAACTTTTGCATCAACTGTCTGAACAAGTTCGTCCGTCACCAATGATGGTCTACCACTCCTCTCTTCATCATGAACGTTTTCTCGTCCACTTTTAAATAAACGTACCCATTCATGGACCACTCCTTCACTCATAACTCTTGGTCCGTACACGGCACAAAGCTCACGATGAATAGCTGCTGCAGAATATCCTTTGGCTGTAAAAAACCTTATAACAGCACGCACTTCACATTTGGCGGGGTTTTCTATTGCAGCACACATTTCAAACGGCCACAAACACTAAACTAGCACAGGTACGACGTTCACTCGACCACGGCTTGATGCCGACTGACCTGCTGAGTGCGTGAATGCACAGATGGCGTCGCTACTCCCCCCACTACCCGCACTGTGACCGATCGGAGGTTACTTTCTGAACGGCCCTCGTACAAAGGTGTGAATAAAAAATTCAGTAAAGATAAAACTCTATTCCACAAATTCATCTCGCACTGTACCACGATCCGAGATAGTAAAAGAGTATCCATTCCAAACCCAATTTACAAAAACCACACCAATCATATCATCATTGTTATTATTTCTGTTCTCTTGCAATCATGCCCTAAGATAAAGAACTCATGAGCAAATAACCATGTTCACTCTTATTTTTAAAAGCTGCTATGCATATCAACAATAGGGGAAGCTAAGATAACAGTCAAAAGCTAATTAAACAATCTTTTATCTATTATGCACGAGGATGAAGAAAACAATGGCTGTAAGCTATCTCTTACAAGTTTCTAGTTAGATAATATTTGAAAAGAATGAAGGGATCTTAAAAGGCGTTTTACAAACAGCCCAGGTATATATGTCATTTGTCATGCAGTTATCTTCACTTGCAATATTTAATACAAATTGTCAGAGTTATTTTTGACAAAACCACATATTGGAAGCTGTAAGTAAAGAGTTGAGTTGGTCAGCTTGGGGAAAATTATTTTACCCATATGGTTTTCCAGCTTCCTGGAAAATAATGTACTAAATTCTTACTGCATGTAAAATGCTAAGAGATACGCGTAACATTTTCCTCTTTAATAGTCTTTAACATCTGTTCTTACTATTTTTGGCAGTAAATGAATTGGTAATTGGGAAAACTGAAGACTTCCATTCATGAATACATGTTTTTATCATCTCAACCACCCCCATCGGTCTATCTTTTAATCTCACTTTAACCTGTAAAAATATAATTGTGACTTACAGTGAACACTCCAGGACTGTTTTCATCATCCAAACTCTTTTTGGCATTTATGCTCAATGTAGAATCAGCCTTATCTCTGTCACCCACTATGGTAAATTCTGCAGCAAAACGTGAACAATTAAACTGTGAGCCAGTGTCCACATTATCAAATTCCAGTTCAACTTGTGTGCTGTTTTCTGTATGCAAGAGCCTTGGAAGTTCTTCTGAGTGATCCAACCAGCCAAACATTTTAAGCTATAAAGTACAAAATCATTCTGTAATCCGTTTCTCAAAAATCACATCTACACATTTAAAAAGCTAAATATGCCACAAAGAATTTGCAAAGCAGTATTCAGGGATAAAGCATAGTTTACATTATGTTATACAACATTTTATATTATTCTTCTGACATTAATGAAAAAAAATTATCTCAAATAAAGGATCAGTGTAATAATACTGTGAAAGACCGGCATAGAATTTATCTGAATAAATTAACAAATATGGAATTAATAATAGTGAGTGAGTGGCATTTAAGGGTCCGTCGACAGCTAGGTCATTTGGACCCCCAAGTCAAATTTGAAGGCTAAAACACTCACAAACTTCTGGTTAAAAACTAAGCGAAAACACAAAACTAAAAAATGCTACAACAGTTAAAACACCAAACAGTTCTCGTTAAAAACAGTTAAAACGTTAAAAAGAGAAAGGTAAAACAGTGAAGCTTTAAAAAACTAAGTAAAACAAGACAAATCTGATTGCAGACTTGTAAATCCTAAAAGTAAAAGCCTAATACTAAAAAACAAAGTTACACTTGTTTGGTAAACCCAATTTCAGTAATGAACCACAGCACCATATCTATGGAGACTGGGTTGTCGCCTAGAATGGATCGCAGTCTAAACCCCAGGGCAAGGGACTGGAACACAAGAGCATATCGCAGACAATCAATCAAAACATGTGACACGGAGAGTTGGATGCCGCATGTGTGACAGACAGAGGCCAGGTCACCACGCAAAAGGTGGCCATGAGTGGCCAAATCTGACCTATCTGCAACTGCGTTAGAACAACCTCTGACCGACGGGAAATGCTGCAAGAAGTCAGCCAGGGTTTTACCAAGTCCTTGATTGTCCGTGGAGTTAATAATAAAACTTCCAAAGAATGTGCTAACAGCCCAGATACCTGCTTACACAGACAGCCAAAACAAGTTTTTTATTATATTTTTTTATATATATATATTTTTTTTTTTTGGTCCTCCAGACATTCTGGGTGTTGTGAGAGAGCGATGTGGCCGCCAAAACATAAAAATATGGTGCTCTCTAAAAAGCGGTTACTATTACTGCTCTCTTTATATTGGAGAGCAACAGGATGAATGACTTCATTGTCAGAAATCCTGCATTAGCTAACAACATATTTTTTTTTTAATGTTTAACATCCTTTAACTGGTTATGTCATATCAGACAATGAATGAAATCGTTCAAATGATGCTCAAATGAGCCCAGGGTCCTCAGGGCTTAAAAGTTATCTGGAATTCATCTTTCAGGACAAAGGAAAACCCCAAAAATAACCTTATCCATGCCTCACCCTAACCAAGATTGAAACTTGGGACCTCTTGAATGTGGTGGGGCAGACATGCCAATCCTACACCAAGAGGTGGGCTAAAACTAGCTGTTATTGTACATTCCGTGACTGATAAAAATGAGTGAGTGAGTGAGTGAGTGAGTGAGTGAGTGAGTGAGTGAGTGGGATTTAAGGGCCTGTCGAGAGCAAGGTCATTAGGGCCCCAAGTCAAAATGTTAAAAAATGGAAAACTCACCATCGCTTAACAGTCAGAATTAAAAGTTAAAACCGGAAAGCTAAAACACAAAAGGCTAACAGTTAAAATTTAAAACGCATATAAAAGGGTAAGCTAAAACAGGTATAACATAAAAACTTAGCTAAAAATGTAAGCAGGTGAAAACAAAGTAAAACGTCCTTGAAGTAGCAAATAAAACCAAAAAATAAAATACAAGTTAAACCTGCTTACCGAAGCCAATATTGGCAACAACTGATCAAAATGAATTGTGCAATACAATGTCCCCCTACTGTAAGGTGAATTCTCAGAAATTGAAGCCTCCAAACATTTACCATCAACTATTTATCTAAACTACCACATTTACATGAATCTCATGCACCAGGGATTCTAATCCACACCCCAAGTGTTAAATTTAAAATAACGAAAAAGAGGGTTTGTATTGAATGTATAGTGCATCATTACACAAAATAGGTATTTTATTTAAATTTATTTAATACAACAATAGATTTATCATATCCATAAACTGTGTGTGCGTGTGTGTGTGTGTGTGTGTGAGTGTGCGTGCGTGCATGTGCGTGTAGCTAATATTGAGGACTTAGCAACAAAACCATTCTCCTTGCCTCCCAATTACAATTTAAGTTGTTCACACATTGATGGAAGTTCCATATTCATTTCTTCTTCCTTGTTGCATAACAGACAATCTGGAGACGATAGCAATCCAATTTTATGCAGGTCTGTGCAAGAGTCATGTCTAGTGGTAAGTCTGAACATAGCGACAGCTGCTTTTCAAGGTAATTCAGGAGTTAGTTTCAAGCTTTAAGAATTTTTCTCCTGTGGAATTTAATATTTTTTTAGTTGATTTAGGTGTATAATTATTGGTCATACTCTTAATGACACATTTAACTGATTCCAGCAGTCCTCTTGGTTATACCTTATTTTGAATTTTGGTTCCCTAGTTTGCTTGGATGTCTGATATAGAACATCAGATTTTTTAGTTTGTGACACATTATAACCATACACTTGTGATAGCTAGTTCTGCCACCAGAGTTCCTGTCTCTCAGGGGAATCTTGGTTACATGAGAGCTGCACAGCGACTTCTCAATGACCCATTGTTTATTACAACCAAGGCAACTGATTAGAGTATGAAACAGTGAAAGCATTAAGATTGTATCTTCTATTATTTTTATTTTGGAAGAAGGGGAAGATTCACTCAATATAAGTAAATATTCTCAAATATGCTAAGCAATGGTTTGAAATACAAAGATTACTTACCTTCATTCTGATGTTACCACTTTTAAGTGAAGTGTTTGTCTGCATAACTATTGAAGCAATATCGTCATTATTTGTATGGTTTATCAAATGCCACCTAAAATTTTTCATAACATTCAAATAGCTTGGATTGTTGTTATGAACATTCAGGATTCCTGTATCATTTTCATCATTATACTCCAAAATCTGAAAGTATTAAATAGACATCTCTAAATGTGTTCCTACAATCTGACTTACATTATTTCAACCTCACATTAAGGTGCACATTTGATTGGCTTCTATAAGTGGCACTAAAGATTATTCAATTACAAATTAGAAAATACTGTTCAAAATCACTTTAATTTAAAAACATTGTGTAATAGGAACCAAGTCAATAACACAGCCTCCGACCAGAACCCGCTAGTGGAATGAGACATTGACTGCTACAGAATAGCATTACTGTAATTTAAATTAATTGTGAAAAATAAATGAATGAAAAATATTTTAGTCTTCTCCAGCTGATTAAATAAGGGCATTGGCTGCTTTATAGGCTTAGGTTTCCAGAAAATCTCATGGGACCGAAAAGATTTTAGGATTCTGACTTAAAGGAAATACTTTGATAGCAGCATCACACCCTTTAACAAAAAGTAAAAGTGTGCGAGAAAACCTCTACATTTGTTCAAGAGAAAGACACTGATTCAGGTCCACATAAGATAAGAATGCTTCATTTCCGATTTCTTTCAAATTTTATTACCAATTGACTGGGATTGCAATCTAAATACTCAACATCTAAATGTAAACTAATAAGCTTGCCTCTTACACCAGATTTAGTATTCACTGTATTGTTTTGTTATCTTTAAATTGTGAAACATGTACTTATTAGATCAACTGATGAGATTTACTCTTCTTCAAAGGTAACTAATGTAACTTGCTCCTTCCAACCATTTGTTTGGGTTTCCAGACTGCAGCACTCTTTATTCTCACAGTCTCTACATCTATTTAAATAAAATCATAAATAAATTTGAGGTGCAGCAATAAAGAAACCAGACTGGTTATTGTGCATATTTCCAGCTTCATTGATGACAAAGAGAAGAGTGGGGGATTGGCCTTGGGACTCTCCCTGACATGCATATAAACTTTCATGCTGCTGTGGTGGTTAGCCTTCTTAGAAACAGGGCGTGTGTCTGAACCCCATCGGAATTCCTTCACTGCATCCATGGACTCGAACCTGGCTCTTTTGAGCACAGACTTCACTTTTAGGGAGAGAAAAATGCTGCATGGTGCTAGGTCAGGCAAATACTGTGGATGTTCCATCATTGGAATGTTGTTTTTAACCAAAAACCTCTTCACAGACATTGTGTTATGGGCCGGCATATTATCCTGATGAAGAATCCATGAGCAATTCTCCCACACATTCACGGAGGATCTTCAGAACAGTTTTATAATAAACTTGATTGACAGTCTGACCTTCAGGCACCCAATTAATGCAGATAACCCCTCAGTGGAAGGGAGGCCCAGTTTCAGATCATCTTTGATGTCTTCCCTACCATCCTTGAACCTCTTAACCCACTTGAAAACTTGCATAGGAGAAAGATACTGATCATCATAAACTTGTTTCAACAAATTGTACATTTCTGTGGCATGTTTTTCAAGTTTTGTGAGGAATTTGATGTTAGTATGTTCTGCTTTAGAATGTAGCATAATTCTGACACAGCTCACACAAATGACCCACTTCTAAGAAGGCTCACAGCCAGATTAACCACCACAGCAGTGTGAAATTTTATACGCATGTCAGGGAGAGTCCCAAGCTCAATCCTTCACTCTTCTCTTTGTCATTGACAAAGCCAGAAATACACACAACAAACAGTCTGTTTTCTTTATTGCCACATCATACGCCTTTTTTTAACAACTGAAGTCTGCAGACACATTCATATGTTGCTCAAATTTATAATGTATTTATCTTCTGGCATAACATTGAGGTAATACCGTTAAAATTTATTACTGTCACTGCAGCTACACCTTCTCATGCCACTGCCTTTGTAAGTGCTGCTCTGCACACGCAACAACGGATGGCTCAGAAAAAACATCGTTGCATACATTTTAAGTAGAAGCTTTTGATGTGCAGGCTTTATGGCGCAAGCCAAGAAATTTTGATCTCCCAAAAGGTGACTTAACTTTTAGAAGAAACAAAGTAAAATAAAAACTACTGGACTTGATTTTTGGCATATTGGTGTCAGTAGTGCAATGTAAATGCCACAGTGAAGACAATGCGGAACAATTATTAGCCACGATCAACAAAATGCGAAATAAAATGAAGGGTGAAAAGAAAAATATAAACTCCGGAATGGACGTGATGGGAAGTGAAATAAAGACTGCAAACTATGTGATGAAAGAAATGAAGATGGAAATAAAAGGTGTAAAGGAAGAGGTGAAAAATTAAGGGCATAAAGGAAGAAATCAAAGCAGAAATGATGGGCGTAAAGGAAGAAATGAAGGGTGTTAAATATGAAATGAAGACCTAAGCTACCAAGAGGAAGATAGAGCTATTGGCAAAGATTGATTAATACTGCCCAAGGTGAGAAAAGATGTGGAAGAACTCAGGAGAAAGATGAAGGACCTTGGCCAATGGAATGGCTTAGCACTTGAAAGGCAGTCAACAGCAGCACTAAGGAACAGAATGCCAGGGTGGAACAAATGCTTGGCACTAGGATATGACACAACATTCATACACGTCAAGTCAGCCAAGTACGACAGAATGTTAACCTTTAAAGTATTCCACTGCCATTGCCACCCACAACTGATGATCAACAAAAGAGGAAGCTGCACAGCTGATACGAGCCTCAACAGACTCACCTAGACTCATGAATCACCTCATTCAAGATGACTATCCTGTTTCATGGGTCATGATGAAGGACTCATCATAGCATCAACCAGGATTATGTACCCTGAATCGATTCATTTCGTCCTAAATGGGTCCCTGTGATCACAAGTTACCTTGTACAGAATGACCTGCCTTGATTTATTAGTCTCCTCTGGCAATGTGAGTCACAGTGAACCTATATTTCCTCATCTAGATAATCCAGTCATGCACGAGTTACGCAGTCCTTCACGAGTCATCTTGACTTGTAAATTTCCTTGTCCAGAATGAGCAAGATGAGCTACCCCATGCTGGACACGCAATCCATGACCAACGGCCACCTTGTCTCTGTTGGACTACATGGGACTCGCAGGTTTCTCCTACATGGAGGGCCACTCACAACGGAGATGTCACCTTGCCCAAGATGAGCTTACAGGTACAAGAGAAGACACCTATCTTCATAAACTTTGACTCATTAGTCATCAGGTTTCAACCTCTACCCTATATCCTGTCTTGCCTCTTACCTAATGAGTCACATGATAATTCCATTTTGTTACTCATGAATCACAATTCTCACTCCATTTTGTAACTCACTGGTCACCTTGCAACCCATCAGTCACCTCATGATTCTCTGTAGTGTTTGACCTTTTCCTAAAAATGCTTATGACAGATTATGGACCTCAATATAGGTATTCCTAACAGAATCTCAATTAATTATTTAGAGTTTTTGGATAGAATTGAATAATTCCTGCAGATGCTATAGATAAGCAACAGGGAAAGTTAACTGCTGATAGTTCTTTAAATAAATTCATATTATAGATATTTTTCCAAAATCATTACATTATTTCAACATAGTCAAGAGGACTTTGCAACTAGTACTAACTGTTTAAACAAAGCATCTATTTGATAAGCCATTTAGAGTCATTATGTTTGTAAACATTACTTATTTGAGGCCTATTCTTTATTCACTGCCATTTTGACTGTTGGAGGTTACAGTTATCTGTAATAAGTTAATAACAGACAAAATAATGACTTAACAGTATTTAGATATTAAAGTAAATATGTGAATTCATGTATCTGCAGGTTTTCTATTAACTTTCATGCCATCTGTGAATAATTCTGTACTTTGTTTCTCTCTTGATTGGTGATCTCACTGCATAGCAATATTGTCATATAGGTATTTGGTCTTTTATCATCCTTTGTCATGTTTATAAATTTTAAAATGCATTTCACCGTTTTAAGTCTGCTTTAATGTTCACCCTGACATTGCCCTAAAACAGATATGTTGTTTAGGTTCAGATATTTGGATCCATATGTAACCATAGTAAAAATGGTAATTCTGGCACACACAAGCCCTGTCCCAGGAGTGTCCTTTCAGCTCGATACTTTTCCCAGTAATGTTCAATAGCTTTGATACCCTGTTTATAGTGAGAACTGTCAAGCTCTGCAAAATAGCAGACTCCACCTCTTCATTGTTGGGAAATCTTTTACCGTCAAGCCATTTCATCAAGTTCGGAAACAGAAAATAATCAGAGGGGACTAAATCTGGCGAATAGGGTGCATGAAGGAGCAATTTGAACTTTAACTCACTTTGGATACGCAGGACGTCATGTCAGCTACATATCATGATATATGGATGACCCAGTATTAATTTATCTGAGAAGCCAAGTTATAATTGTATCTGTGCACTTTCATGCATTATTTGAGTTTCTGTAACCAATGTTCAATGTGGACTGAATCAAATCTAATGGCTATTCCAATGCATTTTCAATACTTTTATGCCTACAGCAAATATGTCAATGCTATTTTGGCAGCCTTTAATATAATTTGATCCAGTTTTTATATGATCTGCAAAGCAAATTTTGACCCAACAGTGGTATACATAAAATTTCTATAAATGTAAATACAAAGGTTGATTCACAACCACCCGACAACAGTAGCGATAATGATTCCGAGAATGGTAAACAAGGCAGCACTTAATATTTTGATTCACAATAGCCCAGCAACGATAATGATAAGATACCAGAAAATGGAGGGGATACTGCGCATTGGGAATTCATTTGTTTCTAACTTGCAACTAGAGAGAACTCTAGTGGCTGTTTCATGGCAGAGTCTAATACGTACCATATGCATCTAACATGCCGTGCCCAATAACGGCAATGAACAACTTAAAAGTTGGCCAAGTCTTCTTTGCTGTTCCTGGGGTCCAGGAAAGCTTCCCGTTGGTTGTTTACACTCCCATTTGAATACATGAATTTCAAATTTATCGTTCTGGTTATAGTTACCATTGTCGGTGGTTGTGAATTATCCTTAACTGCTTGCATTTGCATGCTTTATACTTGTACTTTGCTCTGCATTATATAAAAACCTATCATTGTGTAGTGAAAGTTTACCTATTTCAAAATATTTTATTGGCATTGGTCAGTTGTTGATGTATAATGTAATCAAAATTATTTTATAGGTACCTTACATAAAATAGTCAGAAAGCTAGATGAACAGAAAGTGTTCCAATGTTTATTAATAAAAGAAAGACTTAAAGACACTTTGTTGAGTAAGATAAAGGAAGTCATGGTGATAACAGATTTTAGTGACATGTGCAACTATGAGGTATGAGTGTTTTGAATCCCTGGGGTTATGGCAACTTAGTGTAGTGATAAGAAAGGGTGGTACAATTGGTGTTGTGGTTCTGTGTAAAGCATCATTGTTGTTTAAAGCAAAAATGGTGTATGTAGATCACAAAAATACTACTACAAAAAATATGTCGTTTTTACCTTATCCAGTACAATACCAAAGCTGTAATAGGGTGGCACTGTGAAATTCACCGCCTTTGTCTTCTCTCCAGTCAATTTATTCCACGATATATTTAGGTGCGAGGAAAGTGGCGTAACAGCCACAAAAATTGCTGGCTTTTCAGTAAAGTCCCAAATATTATGTACTGTATCATTAGGACCATCTGCTTTTATGTGTGCTAAAATAAAAGTGTTGCAACATGGTCCTCCACATCCTGGGTTTATGTCCAAACTCAACTGTAAAGTAAAATAAAGTCTTATTAACTCTTTAACTTTGTCATGCGTACAATTTATTATTATTGTGCTCCATTTTCCATTATATCATCGACTAAATTACGACTAAAATAATAACGAACCCAGTGACATTAAATGTTAATATAATCACAGGGTGAAAAACCAAACTCAAAGCGTAGCTGCTAAAGGGGTGGAATTATGGTTTTAATGAAAAATAATTTATGGTTTAATTAAACACCAATACATACCTTACGCTCTGAATACGCACATAACCACTGTAACTCAAAAATTGTGAATATGACAGTGAAACTAATTATGCTCATTATTTTGTTAATAATTATGGCTTTTGGAAATGGTCCACACAATACACTGCACTACTGCCTAGAAATAGACTGTTATTTGATACTCGCCACCGATTGCTTTCCGTCATGTGCTTCTGCATCTGCATTATTCGATTGTTGGTTTATTTGCTCTTATTAGTCATCGCATCTGTGAACATCAAATATGACAGCTGAATAAAGAACCAATCCCGAACGAGGATAAGTCAACTCGAAATTACAGTTAGCCAACATTAATGGTACAAACCCTCTTAGGACGACACCTTTAGACTATGTGAAGCTGTAAAAGCTGTTAATCATATAGGTTGGCGAAACTGAAAAATGTAAATAAAAACATAACCTCCAAGGTTATTAGTTTTAACCAAGTCTTTTAATAGTCATTGCTCATGCTTATTTTGTTGTTGTGTATTTAAAAATGCTGAGGCAATTAAATAGCACAAATCTCTGGAAACAGATTCAGTTTTCTAAGTATTACGTAAATGTGTGTGGTTCAAGTTTTGCGCATGGAAGACGTAAAGTTTCAAAATTGAAAGTAAATTTTATTCGTTTCGCTCCGCTAAACAAATGTCTTTCGCCTAAACCATGGATATTCTGCGGAATAAGCTTAGTTTTAATCCCAACCAAGCCCTTGTCTCAGAAACCAGAAGTATTTGCACAAGATGTTCTCCAGGCGCTTCGTCCAGTACATGATCCAGAAACTGGAGGGATCATTGGTTGCTTTCTTCGTGGTTTGTATTTAATTTGGGATGTAAACCTCACCATAATCCGTATGATGGTACTGGCGTCCGTGTTTTTTCCTTTAATGCTACTATATCCTCTAACGTACATTAGGCTTTGCCCCCAAGAAACTTGGAATCAATTACTTTTAACAAGTAAGTATGTATGACAACTACAAGTGTGTGTGTTTTCTCCCTTGTAGATACAGAACTGTTGTGCAAGGCTATAGAATTTTGTTTTTAAATGGGATAATATGTTTTTAATATGAGCAGTACGTAGCACAATTTATGTTCTGAAATAAATGTTTGGAATGTTTAATAATTTTCTGTTTAAAGTGCATCATATTCACAGATAAATTTTCTGCATCAATGACATGCCAACATCCCCCCTCCCCTCCCCCCACACACACACACACAAACTTCTTTATTTTTTAAAACTTATTTAGCAGCAAAATAAGATGTGAAAATGCTATACTTTCCAGCTTTAGCATTGAAAATATACTTGCAGGTTTGCAATTTTCTGGGCCAGTTTTTGTAAAACTAGGTCAGTGGGCTTCTACAAGGAGAGACTTGTTTCCGGAGGGGCTATGCAACTGCCTTTCCCAATTACAAAGGAGAACTAAATCACATTCATGGTTTTATACTCGAAAAAGCTTGGAGAAGGCATATGGGAAGCAGTGGAACAATATATTTATTCATTTTGATAATAACATGGAGCCAGTTGGATCTGGTTGCTGTGCTCAGGTATGAGAAGTAATTGTGTGCATTATAACAATTTAAAATGTCTGTGGTAATGTCAATAGTTTATTAAAGTTAATTTTGTTGGTACCATTAGTGTAATAAATCGATTAACAAAATGTTACTAACAACAGCTTCTCAGGTGATCAGCTGTGCCAAATCACTCAAGAAGCTGTTATTAGTAACGTTCACCGTGAAAGTTTTAAGTCTTATATAACAAAATGTTTTTTAACTTGGGGAGATGAAGGGTTAGATAAAAATTAAAAATAGTGTATACCAGTCTTCCCTTTCAAAAAAAAAAAAAAAAAAAAAAAAAAACCAGTGGAGCTTCAAAAAATATGGACACAGTTGATTTATTTAAAATACTAACGTGATTAGGTAGGCTCAAAATGTTCTGGGCTATGTAATTATCTATATCCTCAATCTTGCGTGTGTTTTTTTTTTTCCAGGTAAACTAGTATAGTTGCATCCCTGTCTCATCCCCAATTTTTCCTTACAGATGCCCCCTCCGCTTCTTTATGCCTCTTGCAAATGGTTCATGGCTGCCAACATATGAGTAATATGCACAGTCGAGAGATTGAGGGCTCTAAGCTGCAAAACATAGTAGTCTTGGGATGTCTTATGACATGAGTAGTGCAAAGCAACAGAGTGTAACCATAGTATCTGTGTATCTTGTTGTTGTTAGCTAATGCTGGATTTCTGACAATGAAGTCATTAATCCTCTTGCTCTCCAATATTTTTCACTGATGGATGGGGCATTAGAAGTGGCCGGCATATTTGAAGGTGGTCTCGATCCACTTCCTCTTGCAGATCACATAGAGGACAGAGTGGTGAAGAATATATCCCAATTCTGTTTAAATGTTTTGCCAGACAATCATGTCCTGTAATCAACCTGAAGGTTGCAACTGCTGTTTTTCGAGGATACTCAGGAATTACTGTTTGAATGTTTGGTAGTTCCCATCTTTTATTCTTTGATTTTTTATAGTAATATTTTGCAATAATTTTTTTGAATTCAGAGTTGACTAATCTTTTAGCTGCATAAAATGGTAAATTAACTATTGATTTCTGCACATTGCCGGTACCCTTTTTTGCAAGAAAATCAGCTTTCTCATTACCACTCAGTCCACAGTGAGCTGGTATCCATTGGAAGACTAGGTGTTTTTGAAGTGCTGTTAGATGGGTAAGGATTTTCCAACATTCTATAATTGTTTGGTTTTTTGGTGACAACTTGGAAGTAATTGCTATAATTGCTGCCCTGGAATCTGAGAGAATAACTGCTTGCTGAAAATGTGAAATTCTGTACAAAAGATTTTGTAGGGCCATTCGAATTGCTTCAATTTCTCCATCAAAGTTTGTAGTTCCATAACTTAAAGATTTGTAATAGGAAAAGAGGTGACATGTGACTCCAGCACCTGCTCCATCTTGGTTTGATATAAATGATCCATCAGTATAAATATGGAGCCATTCGTGTTCTGGAAATCTAGTATGGATTGTCTCTAATGCCAATAATTTTAGAACACTAGTTGGAGTATCACTTTTCTTAACTTCTTCTGTCAGGTGTAAATAATATGTGATGTCTAATGTTTGTGTCGAATTGACTTTAGATATGAAGTTTTCCTTTGAATTAGGAAGGTATACATTCTTCTTGATGTCTTGAATTTTGGAAAGAAAGCTCTCCTGAGTCTTTAGTGTATGTGTAAAATTTCTCTTGTGCCATGTATTGAATGGGAGTCTGATCAACTTTTCGTGTTGAATAAGAGCCGCTTTTTCTATTTCATATTCAATGGGGTATTGGTTGGTTAGTATTTCCATAGCTGCTATTGGTGTGGTTTTGATAGCACCTGTAATTAATCTCAGACTTTGGTTTTGAAAGATTTGAATCTTTTTTGTGTTTGCTGTTACAAGAACTTCGCTGCAGTAAGTAAATAATGGCTTTATAGTATCTGTGTATCTAAACCAATGACAAAAGCAAATCAAAACATCTGCAATCCAGCAAATTTCTTCACTTCTCATTTAGATTGGCAGTCCCGATTGCTCATGTCCAGTAGCAGGAAGATGGCTTGTATGTTGTCCTTACACAATTATTTGTCCTGTGGAAGAAGACATTCTTCAAAGAGTGGGTGGGTGGGTGGGTTCCAGGCTTTCTGAGTGACCACATCGACACCATATTTCAGTAATAAGATATTTACAAAATCCTATTTGACTTCTGTCACTCATTTATTTGCAAATTGAGGTGTCCTAGTTTAACCGTTTCTCCTGTAGACTGCACCGCGTGTGATGCTGCAACCAAGTTAACCTTCTCCAAATTCCCTATCTTTTAATCCTTCTGTTGCATTTCTTTGATGACTTATATCCATTCCACAATTCACAGTGGAACTTCCATCTACCGTCTGTAAAACTAGTCCATACCAAGTTAATTGTTTGTGAATTCTGGTTGCCCATCCTTCTACTGTGTTCACAGTGTTATTTATGAATTTTAAATTAGTGTTATATCTTGCCATCCAAATTATATTTTTGGATACCAATATAAAAGCCTGAAAATCTTAAATACCTGAAATTTTTAAATTATGGACTAACTGAGTTTTAAATGTACCTTTCAAATTTGTAGGTATACAAAGCATGGATTGATCTGAAAATGTTAGAAGGCCAAGTGTCTAAGAAAATGTGGAGTGATAAATCACTAAACTCACATTTTGTTGAAGGTACGTGTGCATCTGCAGCATTTTATACTTTTTAAATCTGCAATGCCAGGTATTTGTTTTACACAGGTATACTTAGAAGCAAATTTTAAATAAACTGTCTTCAGAACTTCCATTTATTTTGCACATTTTTTATAGTACTGGAGATGACTGGTGTGACTTGGCTCTTGGATTTGAACAAGTTGAAATCATATGAAGCAATGGAAACAAAGTTCAAGGGTAAAAGGAGCGAAGGTAAGCATCTCGTTAGAGATCTTGTGATAGTTGGAGTATACCAGTCATAAATTACACCTGAGCACAGTACAAGCCTGGAGTGGTTTGGCGCTTCTGGAAATCAAACTATTAAGTAATATTATTGATTAAGTAATATATTGGCTGTATCAGAACATGTGGGAGAGCTCTGGAGATTTGCTAGAGCACGTGAAATCAAGCAAAACAGTTCAAATAAACTTGGTCAATGTTTGAGAGGTGGATACAGGACTGAAAAATTTAATGCATAACCAGGATTTGTACCACAAATCTTCCACTTCACCCGCGGCTGCTCAAACTACTAAGCTACCATGGCCAACTTGCCAGTATGGCATTAAATTCCCCAACCAATTTGTACTAATCTGGTATACTACTAGAAATCTCACATCAGAGATGAGTACCCCAAGACTGACTTACAAACTTGTCCTGGATTTAAGTAACGTTTAGATGGTAATTGTTATTTTTTATGTCAACCAACTTACTGCTGGTTATTACCATCTAAAGGTTACTTAAACCCAGGACATAAAGTACTTACTATTGTAAGTCGCCCTTGGGGTATTTATCTCTGATGTGAGATTTCTTGTGGTTAAACGGGAAAAGGTATGAATCACCTGGGGAATTTAATGTCATACTGGCAAGTTGACCATGGTACCTTAGTGGTTAGAGCAGCCTGCATGAAGTGGAAGATCTATGGTTCAAATCCCAGTTATGGCATTGAATTTTTCAATACTGATTCTACCCCTCAAACATATGGCTTGAGGGGTAGAATCAGTACTGAAAACACCGACAGTAAGTTGGTTGACATAAAAAAATAACAATTGGTCAATGTTCCTTAATTTCTTGGGCCCAAATGACCCATAGGCCCTTAAACCCCTCTCACTCATTCCTTAGTTTCTGAGTAACAGTCATTTTGTGGTGTACAGATAAACATGCCATATGGAATTTTCTTCTTCATTCAAGTTGTTATTGATTTCTTCTACATTCAAAGCCATCTGATGATATATGGAACTGATGATGAAAATGAAGTGTTTAAAACAGTGGAGCATATATATATATACACAAGAAAACATACTACAAAGGCTCTCGCACAATTTGCACAATGTGTGTTTTTTAATTAGACTTTAAACTCTTAAATAATAATATATGAACTATTCGAAATGTTTAGTTCTTCCGGGCTTGACTATTCAAAATAATATATGAAATTTGTAAGTTAATGTAGTGGGAAGATGGCCATGTTTGTTTGTATTTACATGATTATATTACTGCATAAGAAAACTTACTACAAAGACTCTAGTGGCCACACCGTAGCCGAGTGGTTAGATCATTCGCTTCTCACCAAAGTGGCCTGTGTTCGATTCCAGGCAACTGCATGTGGGATTCCTGGTGGACAAAGCAGCGCTGGGGCAGGTTTCCATCAGGTTCTCTGGTTTTCCCCGCCATCTCATTCCACCGGTGCTCCATCTTCATTCCATGTATCATCAGCACCACTGGTGCCATAGTAGTAAAAGCAGACGTTAAACACTACAAAGAAAAAAAGGGCTCTAGCACAATTTGCCCAATGTCTATTTTTTAATGACACTTTAAAATCTTATATAAATAAATAATAATACATGAAAGTTTTAGGCTAAGCTTAGTGCGATATATATACTCTGTTCATCAAGAGATTAGAGGAGACATAAACAAAGCCACGTCCATTTTGACCACAGTGTGCCCTCTTGACTCTTTCAGCGTCTAAATAGTCCCTTGAAGAAATACTATTACTAAGGTCTGAAATGTCACTTAATGTTTGCTAAAGCATGAACTAAGTGTACTAACCATAGTTAAAGTGTAAGAATACGCAGTTAAGTGAATCTGTAACCAGCCTAATTCATTCTGCGCATGCATTATTCAGTAAGAAAGTAACACGGCGGAACAAGTGAGTTGTGAAACATAAGTGCGGCAAACCGTTGCGAGGTGGTGAAAAGACAACAATATTGAACGTGTTTAACAAGTTCTATGAGAAATATCCCGAACTTGCTATGGAAGACATGATGAAATTAACATCCGAGTTTACTGGTGTGTCAGTTGCAAGTATTTACAGCACGCAAAGAAAAATCGTCAGTTGGTGAAGATCCTGGCAAAAAGCAACCACATGCCAGATAAAAGGTGGATGTAGTTTGCAACGAATTTGTGAGATCTGCAATCTGTCGAAAAGTTCATCAGTTCTTTGTTAACAATGAACCCCCACCTTAAACAAAGTGCTGTTGGCAGTTAACTCTGATCCCGATCTTCCAGATTTAAAACGAACTTTCCTTCACAAGCTACTTCTGGAGATTGGTTTCGAGATTGTAAGCAGCAAATGAAAAAGTGTTATTGTGGACAGAGATGACGTAAGTAGCAGTTAATTTCCATGTGCTACATGTTATTCAGATCAAGTAAATATATCCTTTTAGTAGTGTAAAATGCATATTATACCTACGCGTAGCAGTAGGTAACTGTGTTGCATCATTGTGAAAGCACGTGGCCGCGGAGTGATACAAACCGGTGCTTTGTTTACATCTCCTCTAATCTCTTGATGAACAGAGTATATATATGTCATTGGACTTCATGAAAAATCATGTTCTCTAATTCAGGCTGAGAAGTCTGAATTCCCTTCATGATATGCATTGGACATATAGAACTAGACCAAAAAAGAAAATGAGCAAATTACATGAAATAAAATACAGATCTCTTATTCTCTGTCCCTGTTCCTTCCTCTCTCTTCTCACTCACTCTTACTATGTTTTAAGTAGTTTTAGTTCATACATAATTTATCCTATTTTCAGATGTGATGCCAGTGGCAGTTAAAGTTCTCCATCCAAGGATGGAAACTATTTTAAGGCAGGTAGATACCTATATATTACATTTCTTTTATGAATTTTCCGCACCACTTTCTGTTTGTGATTTACATAACATGCAGGGTTCTTCATTTAAAACCTAACGGGTGCGCAGCATTTCACCTGTGTGCAATTGGGTGTGCCACAGCCGGTTTTGCTCCTACATAAACTATGCACTCAAAGCGTGTATAACACACTTACCTTATAGAAGATGCTGGAAATTTCCACCATCGGCTAAACAAGCATTATATCACGGGAACGCATTCTGATTCATACAATCAAGTTGAGCCACTGTAATGTTTCCGATTTCATTTCTATTATATTGTTTTCGTTCTTCCAACGTATGAGGATTTGTCTAAAACTAAAACCATATAAGTGTACAAGTCTGCCTGCTTTAAAACAAGGTGACCCAGCATCACAAATGCATTATTGTGAATGGTTCCTTTCGTCAGTGAATGACAGTTTAATTGATCCAGATCTTGTGTTCTTTTCCAAGAAGGCGTAGTTACACCTAAATGGTCGTGTCAACACTCTTAACAGTCAGTACTGGGTCTCTGAAAATCCACATCATGTTCAAGAAATCCCTCATTATGATTGGAGAGTTGGAGTTTGGTGTGCTGTTAGCACTAGATGCATAATCAGTCCAATATTTTACAAGCAGACTGCAAACACAAAGAGGTACTGAAATGACATTTTGACCCCATTTTACCATGAACTGACCGAGGAAGAGAAATCATATGGGTGCTTTCAACAAGATTCTGCTACTGCCCATACAGCAGAGGAATCCATGAATAAAATTAGGGAAGTGTTTGAAGATAGAGTGATTAGTGCTGGTGTATGGCCCTCTCGCTTCCCCAATCTAACAGTGTATGATTTTTGCTTGTGCGATAACCTGAAAGACACAGTTTACGAGACAAATTCTCATACATTGGAAGAACTAAACAAAATATTAGAAATGAAATCAGAAACATTACAGTGACCCAACTTAATTGTGTGAGTCAGAATATGTTCTCCCGGTATAATGCCTGTTTAGCCAAGGGTGGATGACAGGATGACATTTTCCAGCATCTTCTACAAAGTAAGAGTGTTATACATGCTTTATGTGCAGAGTTTATGTAGGAGCAAAGCCATCTGTGGCACACCCAATCGCGCTCAGGCAAAATGCTGTACGCCCGTTAGGTTTTAAATGAAGAACCCTATATAATGTTGAAATCATCTGCAAACACTAAAAAATTCTAGTTAAGTATTTTGCATGAAAACTACACGAGAAGTTACAATTAAAACATGTTCTGTTATTTTTCATAGGCGAGATCTCAATATTATGAGAGCAACAGCATCAATAGTGACGTGGCTGTTTCCAACTTTAAGGTGGTTAAGCCTAAGAGACTGTGTAGATGAGTTTGCACAACTAATGGAAGCACAGGTACCTTATGAAAAGGGTAAATGCAAGAATTACAATGCTTACCGCAGAAACTGTAATAGCTTCCCTTTGGCTAATTCTCTCTACATGTGGGTGTAGCATATCTATCTTATATTCAAGCGGTCCAGCATTAATCTCAGTTGGACTGACTTATCTGGATAAGCTTTTTTTCAAGATATTTTCCTTGTACTGACAACATAAATGTCGAGACAATCTAACCTGTATAAACCTCACACATATTTGAGCATAATTTCATCTGTTTTATTCAGTCATCTAATGCAGCATACAATTAAACTCCTTAGAAAAATGGAAAGAGGAAATAAAGAAACTTGAAAATATTTGTCTTTTAGTTTGTAAGAAAGAGTTAATTAGTGCTTGGAGTTTTTTGGGCCTTACAATTTTAAGCTTTTCAAAGATCTTAAGTACAGTAATGACAAATCTTAGTAGTTAAGGTTTGAAAATGTATTTTTTAGTTACTTACAGTCATTTCCTTTAAAAAGTAATGCTCTTATTAAAAAGTCTGATATATTGCACTCACATTTCTCTACTCTTGTACTAGCCATTCTTACAAACTCTTTATTTCTATTAATAACTCTTCAGATGACACGACATCTACATTAATCAGTGGCTTGATAGCTGAAGATGGGAACATAGGTTGCCAAAACGTGACCTAATTTTCAAACGTGAATGAGGCATAAGGTAAACAAAATCGATCTTCAATTAACAAAGCGACAGTTGAATATTCATAGGCTTTGTAATCAGCCTTGTTTTTTTATTGTTTTTTTTTTTTTTTTTTCAGTTCTTTTTCTTGTTTAACTCCTTTAACTGGTTAAATCGTAGCATATAATAAATTAAATGGATGAAATGATGCTCAAATGAGCGTGGGTCCATAGAGCTTAGAGTTACGTGACATTGATCTTTAAAGATAGGGGTAAACCCATCTCCAGGTAACACCCTACTGAGATTCGAACTCAGGACCTCTTGAATGTGAGGCAGACATATACTCCCCTAACTCAGAGGTGAGCTAAATGTTTGGTTTGAAATATTTGCTACTTCAATGCAAGGTTAATCCTTTAGTCAAATAATGTTTTAAGCATTTCAACTGCTTTCAGATTGATTTTTGCATAGAGGCAGAGAACTTGGAACGATTTGCAAAAAACTTCAAAGGAATTAAATCAGTAAAATTCCCAGTACCATTGTGGGCACTCACACGTCCGTATATCTTAGTGGAGACATTTGAAGAGGGTCACTGTATGCAAAATTACAGTGTCTCTAAAACTAATAGAAATGTGAGTGTGCAGCTGGCAAACCTGGGTATTAACACAATATTAAAAATGGTAAGTTTAAAAATATGAAATATATGATTGGATTGTATTAGTCATAAGAAGCAATAACTTCATAATTTTATCAATAGGTTCAAGAACAAAAATGTGTGCATAATCTCCTTTTTAGCTTGAATGATTGATTGCTAAAGAGTGAGTGAGTGAGTAGTGGGGTTTACGGGCCCGTCGACTGATTGCTAAAGATGACTTCTCTATGAGTTTCATTACCATCGTGCATGTCAGCCTAAAATGCCTATTCAAACCCATCAGAAGAGATCCTGTCACTGTTTTCCAACATGTGTTCCTCCTTTCTGGATAGTCAGTGCTAATCTTTCTGCTTCCTTGAGCAGTGAGATGTGAGGCAAAAGTAAAATGGATCATGAGACATAGGAAACAAAAAAGCTGACATTGCTTGGTTTTAAATTCCTTATATAAATTCTGGATCCTCTAACAAGTGACAAGCTGATGTGATGAAGTGCTGCAGGAGGCCTTCCATTCTTCACAGAGTCTCACTTAATGTATGAATAATGGGAAAGTAAAGCCATTAGGGCATGGGGTCTGTAAATCTGTGCCGACTGATATGATGTAATTCCACTGTCAGAGGCAAAGCAATATCTCGTTGCACTTCAACCCTCCCTCCTTCAACCAACAAACATTCAAACATAAACAAGCAGTGGTGCACACTGCATCAATATAACATGACTCTTTTGAAATCATAATATATTCAAAAATTTAAGATTATTTATTTTTAAATACATACTTGAATATGACAGATATTCAGCCCAGGTCCTTAGTCTGTCATATCCACCAATCATACTTTCTTATACATACATTTTGCTTCTCTATAGCTATTTAACACATTATAACTAACACCAAATATTGTTAATTCTGTTCTCTTTGTACAAACCAACTCCATTTTTTCTTAACTCTACTTAAAAACTGACCTAAGTTCCTGGCCTCCTTTCTAAAAATCCTCTTAAATGCTGTTATACTATCTCCCTTCTCCCATTTCTGCCCCAGAAATTCTTTCCTCCATATGTCCATTCCTTGGCACTCCAAGACTATGTGCTCCAGACTATAATATACCGGGTGGAAGGGAAGTCATTACATTAATTTAAACCGGTGATAGATTTATAACAAGGTTTAATAAAAATTTCACCTCTATGATCAAATTTTTGTTGAATTTCTCTGGTTTGAAGTGAAATGGCACCTTTATGTCAGTGGTTCAATTTTAGCTAGGGGTACAATACATATGTATGTTTGGGAAATAATATTTGCAGTGAGATTCGACTGCCTAATTGTAACAAATCTGCTTACAGGTATTTGATGACAACTTTGCTCATGGAGATTTACATCCTGGCAATATACTGGTGCATGAAAGAGTTGCTAGACAAGAACCTCCTAACATTGTCAAAAGAATGAAGGAGTATCTCACACCAGAGGCATCTCCGGTTGACATAGTGATTCTAGATTGTGGAATTGTTGCGTCACTTGACGAACAGGGGAAAAGCTGTCTTCGCAATGTGTTTTCTGCCGTAGTGAATCGTAATGTAAGTTGCTACATTTCAATTATTGTACATACTAGAAAGCATAAAACAAACACTATTAATGATAAAATTTTCATTCAGAAATTAAGAAAAAGTGAAGCAATAATCTTATAGCATACTGAGTGGGTAAGTGGTAGTAACAATATAACTTCATTTAACTTACAATTAATATTGTGTATAATTTTTTTAGAAGTATATGAGTTGATCTATAGACATTTATAGTTTCACTTACACTTATTTTTGTCTGGACGCACTTCAAACACCAGCGTTTTCATTCTCACGGTTTCTTGACTGACAGTTGAAGAGAAAACATCTGTTCTGGTAGTGACTGCTGCTATCTGGGTTGCTGGATATAAACTTCATTATGTCGCCTGCTTGTGGTATATCAAAATTCATGGCTATGTGTACATATTTCATAATATGTATTTTCTCCCAAATTATCAGTTCTACTGTTGTTTTTGTGTGTTTTAGTAATTTAATATCATTTTCTATGGTATGCTGAGTTGACCAGAAGTGATGGGCTATGGCTGATTTGTTGATCTGTTTGAATGTTATATTTCTAATGTGCTCCTGCAGTTGTGTTTTAAAAATTTCTTTTCGGTTGGTCTATGTATATTTTGGGGCAATCCTTGCATTTTATCTGATAAACACTGGATTTTGAGTTTGTTGGTACTATGCCCTTTAATGGGTGGTTTAGCAGGTTTCTGTTGAATCTGTGTAAGGGGCTAGCTTAATATTATGATCCTGGAACAGTTTCTGGAATTTCTAAAACATTGGAAAAGTTTCACTGTCTAAATCACTTTGTATATATTAAGTGAAACAGTTAATAATGATTCATTTATTCATTCATCAGGCAATGTGTCTTCCAAAACAGTTTCATTTGCTCACTGTATGATGCATAGTTACCACAGGTTTTAATAGGAAAGAGTGTGGTGAATGAATATTAAAATGTATACCATCTTTTTTTTTAGGGCAGAAGAGTTGCAGAATTGTTTCTTCAGTATGCAAAGCATCAGTGTACAGAACCAGAAAAATTCAAGCAGAGGATGGAAGAAATTGTTAATGCTGCTTTAGATAAAAGAGTCACATTAGAAAAGGTATTTTGTTTATTTTTCAAATAATATATAAAATCATAGTTTAATTATTGTCACTCCAAGTTCACCATATGTGGAAAATCTTATAGAACATCTTTGGCATTTTGTTGTAAGATTTCTAAAAATAGAATTACTGATTTATGATTTAATTGTTTAAAATTCCTGTAAAATTAATTATATTACAATAATGCAAAATGTGAAGGAAGGATTATTCTGTGAAAGGAAAACCAATATTCACACATTTGTTTAAAAAATCTGATGTGTTGCACTCACATGACTTTCTCCACTCTTGTATTAACTATTCTTACCAGCTCTTATTCCTTTATCTTCTCTGTGTTAGTTGAGATAAACATTTGCAGAAATTATCTTATTGCTTATTCCCTTGATGGTGCAAGGGAATATGGGAATACAGTAAGCTTTGAGCGATGGTCAAATCTTTTAAAGCTTTGAGATTCCATTCTCTTGGCACGACTGACATAAAAAAATTAAAGATGATGTTCCATTTGACAAAAGTTTGCTTCCCAAAACACAAATAACAAGGAATACCTCCAAATGGTCCGCTCTACAAAAAAAATGTATTTGAACATAAATTGTGTTTTAGCAAGATCTACATTTTTTGTACATTAAGTACAATCCCTTAAGATTTACCAGTTATACAGAAGTCATCCAGAGTAAACACAACTACATAGGCTATAGCCAGAAAATTCAAGATATACATTTCGTTTGCATCAAACATTTGGCATTTTAATCAAAATTGTTAGAGATCAATTCTTCACGGGTGATCAGCCATGTTAAGTATGTGAAGGTCGAGCTTTCAGCCATTGTATACTCCATGGCCATCTTCAGGACTGGAGTATACAATGGCCGAAAGCTTGACCTTCACATACTTAACACGGCTGATCACCCGTGAAGAATTGATCACTAACATTTGCTGTGAAAGCTTCAAATCTTACAAAATTGTTAGAGCCATTTTCGAAAACTTTTCCATTTAAAGGGTAGTTTAGGGCAGAGGAATTTTCTTCAAAATCTTTGTGTCACATCCTTGAAAGACTTAAACACCAACTTTGGTTTTTAACTGACTTTTAGTTTTTTCATTATGCCGCCCATAGGGGGACAGACAGAAACAGACAGGGATGTACGCACACCTGCCCGCACGCATGCACACACACACACACATACACACACACACACACCACACCACACACCCCACACACACAATTTTTCTAAAAATGCTTTTCTTGGATTCAGGGGGACTCAAAACATATATTTCCGGTGAAATCTTGACATGGAATTTTTGGATGGAATATAATACTTCCTCTACTTTACTATATGTAGTAGAGAAAGTAAAAATGAGTATCTTTAAAAAGTAATGCAAAAATATTTATCATAATAATGAGTAATCAAACTGCAGCCTTCTGTTCAGAGGTCCAAGCTGCAAGGTGAATTACTGTTTGAAGAATTAGATTGTGTCAATTAGTTTGCTAACAGAAATGTCCTCTAAGTAATGAAATTGGAATGTTTCAGATTGATGTGTCAACATTAATGACATCTCTATTTTCGGCGCTGATTGAATACAAAGTGAAACTAGATGGCAGTTTCTCTTCTGTCATCTTGGCCATTATGGTACTGGAAGGCTTAGGGAGGTCACTGGATCCAACTTTAGATATTGTGGAAAAAGCTAGGCCATTTTTAACTAAGCATTAGTTTCAATGTAAAGAATATATTGCTTTAAGTTGTACAGCTGTGTAATTGCAAAAGTGGTTGTGGGCTGCTGTGCAATTTCTGATATAGCACAAGGTACTTAATGAATTTTATTGCTGAAGTTGAGAGGAAGGCCATAAAAGTATTTATTGTGCTTTTGAGCAAGTGAAGCTAATTCTTATGTTTCATTAACTTGTGCTAGAAAAGACAGCAATCTAGAGTGCTGTTTAACATCACATTATGTACTAAAAATGTAAATAGCTTAAGAAACCTCACCTTTGTGGTTTGTGGTATGTATGTTTTATAAAATAAATCATATATTTTTTATCATAGCAAAAAGTCAAATACTTTGGAATTAGTTAAGGAGCACTAAGTGACAAAAATTGCCAAAAAATATTTTTTAGATTTTTGTCCGGTCTTATTAATTGGAACTTCCTCTTTAATTTTATATATATTTTATCACTTTAGACACATTGATTATACTTTAAGTATACTTTTAAAAATGATACTGCATCTGCCATTTTGCATGTGAATTCTGCATCAGTTCACAGAAAAAAATCATAGCTTCTGTGCACTACCTGGAGTAGAGTGGTAAACTTTAGCCTGTCTTTTAGTGGAAATTTTGTGCTGTACAAATTGGTGCTAAAGTTAAATATAGCAGCTTTTTTCATTTCTTTTTTTAATATATGCAGGTTTTATTTTTTCAATTTTGCTTCAGTCTTTTTCTGTGAATTACTTTTTGTGGTATAAATGATTCATTTACTCACAAACTGCTGTAGATGTGGCATCTGAGTCTTCTGGGAAGGGTCGCGTCTTGGTTATGAGTGTCCTCAGCATTTCACCCCCCTATGTCGGGCTTCACCTCATGACAGCACTGTCAACACTGTGCTGATCGAGCAAATGCATTCTTATTTATACGGTGGCAGAGGACCTGGCACATGCCTGGCTCTGCCAGAGTACAAAAAGCAATGCGTCTGCTTGGTTATCATAGTCTTGTTGGTGTTGTCATGAGGTGAAGCCCAACATAGTGGGGCAAAACATCAACAACAGTCACAACCAAGATCCCAGAAGATTCAGATACCATGGATACTGGCCACCGAAGCCTACGCAGTATACTGTAGATGTGCATACTGAATTTTGGGATAATAAAAACAACCTCTAGTGTGGTTTGCACATCTTCTTTGATATGAATATCATGATCAGTTATTTAAAAAAAAATAGCTGTTGATATATTCTAATAAAAAGATGGTATAAAGTGGAGTCTCACTAATCGGAGGTAACGAGGGTTGAGGGTACCTCAGATTTGGGATAACTCAGACTATATGGAGCACCATAGGAAAAATTATAAACAACCAACTGAACCAACCAATAACTCAAGCTAAAATTATATATTGTAAGCTTTTTAAGGAATCTGTTTTATCTGCAGTACATTTACTCCAAAACTTGGGCAGCAGGTGCACGGCCTGTGAGACCTTTACTACATTTCCCTGTGCATGTGTGCTGATCGCCACAGTGCATCAGTCTTACTTCTCTTAGGTAGGTGTTAAGTGCTGTTCTAGTCCAGTTCACACGTGAATAACTTTAGGAGTGTTTAGTTTTGCTTGAAGTGTTTCCAAAATGAATCAATTGCAGTATACAGTATAACAAAGAGTGTTTACCCACGATACGTATGTGCTTGCATCATCTTGTAGGGAAGTTGCAAGGCAATTTGAAACTAAATTTCCTGGCGTGCATGTTCTGAGTAGAGATACCATTCGTTTGCACATAAATAAATTCAGGGAGATAGGATCAATTCATGACAGGAAAATAAAGGTAAAACAGCGTGTGCTTACAGATGAAATTAGACAAAATCAGAGAAAGGTTAGAACAATCATCTCAAAAATCTCTTGGGCACCTTACACAAGACAAAATTAAAACAAAATATCAGGAGAAAAATTAGCACTATTTCGGAAGCTGAACTAATGCATGTTAATGAAATTTGTTCAGAAGATGCCATAGATGTATTGATGCAGATGGTTGGTATTTCCAACATCTCCAACAGTAAGGCATGTTTTGTGTTTATTCTGATGTTAATGTGATTTGATGTTCATGCATGTATGACTGGTGAAAATGGCCATGTGATTGCCAGCCAAGTTGTGCAGTGTGTGAGCGGCAGAACGAGTCGGGGACCTGCTGGCCAAGTTTTTTTATAAATGTACTGTAGAAAGAAACAACAATTCATACATTTTGAAGTGTTGTTTTCCTTTGTTTTGGTTTTCAGCTTTCTTTTTTCTAAGAAATCTGTAAACGTCTTCTGCTTCAATATTCTGCATTGTTTTTGTGCAGCAATGTGATGCCATTGCTTCGGTAACATGGTGTCACTTCTGTCGTTTGTTACAGTGCAGTGAAACATTTACATGGTGTGTTCTCTCTTTTAAGATTTGCTCTTTCTTCAGTCGGTTCATTCAACATTTCATAAAAGCATGTAATAAATACATTCTGCTGTGGTTCTTCATGAAATGATCCAGAAGAATGTTTCAAAAAACATTCTAGGATTTAACAACAGCTGTCTTTTATTAGAGTTTTGCTGACAGTTTGGTATATTGGCCAAAAGCTGAGCAGTGGAGTAGGGGCTTCTCTCCATATCTTCTTCAAGTGCACAGAAAAGGCACATCAGGGATTCTGCTATGCCAATTTTGTGTAGATGTTAGTTGAGGCAGTGATGGCCTGTTAGTAACGTAAAAACTGCTACATGGGGTTCTCTTGGTAGTGTAGTAATTCTAGTCACGTTATATTGATTTTCCTAATTATATCCTCTTGTTTGTTTTTCATATTCTTCTTTGATTTTTGTATTGTATGTTGAATAAATTATTCTTTTCATAGAGTGATAAGACAGTGATCTATACTCTGTTCATCTAGAGATTAGAGGAGATATAAACAAAGCACCGGCTTGTATCACTCCGCGGCCACGTGCATTCACAATGATACAACACAGTTACCGCTATGCGTAGGTATAATATGCATTTTACACTACTAAAAGGATGTATTTACTTGATCCAAATAACATGTAGCACATGGAAATTAACTACTTCTTACTTATGTCATCTCTGTCCACAATAACACTTTTTCATTTCCTGCTTACAATCTCGAAACCAATCTCCAGAAGCAGCTTGTTGAGGGAAGTTCATTTTAAATCTGCAATATTGGGTTCAGAGTTAACTGCCAACAACACTTTGTTTAAGGTAGAGGTTCATTGTTAACAAAGAACTGGTGAACTTTTCGACAGATTGCAGATCTCACAAATTCATCGCGAACTACATCCACCATTTATCTGGATCATGGTCGCTTTTTGCTGGGATCTTCACCAACTGACGATTTTTCTTTGCGTGTACTGTAAATACTTGAAACTGACACACCGGTAAACTCGGATGTTAATTTCATCACGTCTTCGATAGCAAGTTTGGAATATTTCTCACAGAACTTGTTAAATACATTCAATATTATTGTCTTTTCACCACTTCGCAATGGTTTGCCACACTTATGTTTCACAACCCTCACTTGTTCCGCCATGTTACTTTCATACTGAATAATGCGCGCGCAGAATGAATTAGGCTGGTTACAGATTCACTTAAGTGCGCATTATTACACTTTAACTATGCTTAGTACACTTAGTTCATGCTTTAGCAAACGTTAAGTGACATTTCAGACCTTAGTAACAGTATTTCTTCAAAGGACTATTTACACGGCGAAAGCGTCAAGAGGGTGTGCTGTGGTCAAAACGCACGTGGCTTTGTTTACCTCTCCTCTAATCTCTTGATGAACAGAGTATAGATGATTTTACTACCTCTCTTGGCCAGAAAATCAGCTGTTTCATTAGCTTGTGTTCAAAAATATGCTGGTATACACTGAAGTACTTGCAGTTCGGTGTCAATGTCAAAGGGTTTTGTACCCACCCATTTGCTGTTCCCAGTTCTGTAATCGTGAAACAGTAATTTTAAGGAATTTTGTCATTTATTTTCATTGCCAGTTCATCAGCCAGAAGACTAGGCCTACCATTGCAGTCCTCGTCGTGAACATTAGTATGGCCATTTTGAAAATCAATGCAACATTGCCTGACTCAGCTTTCACTCATTATTCCCTGCCCATAAACATCACAAAGTTGATAATAAATTTCAGTTGGTTTATTGTGTTTAGTCAACAAAAACCTCATCACAGATCGTACTTCACAAGTGGCGGGATTTTCTATTGCCGTGCTCATTTTGACTACTCACAGAGAGCAAAGTAAGGAAGCCACAGTCCTTACACTACCACAGCTGGATGCATATTGAAAATAGGAATGTTTTGACACCAAAATGGCAGCTCCAGCCCTACTCATCACCACGATGGACCAAAACGTCTGGGACTTTCTGAGCTGCCCTCGTATTACTCAGGGACACTCAAAGTGAAGTAGGAAACCGTATATATTTGTATCTTGATTTGATGCAGTTTTCATTGTCAATAGTGAATGCTTAATATTCAGATGGTCAGCTGAATTTTCATGTATATCTCCTATAAATTATGTAAATTATACCAGTGAAATTTCCGTTAGGGTTTTAAAATAGCACTCTTTACAGTCACAGTAATTGTATTGCATAGCAAAATTAAATCTTGTTTATGTGTAAATGGTGGAAGTCAACAGTAAATATGTAGCTTTAAAAATGTACAGTATTCCCAAATATGTGCCAGACATGTAAACGTTCAATTTAATCACAAACAATAATGGCTCTCTATGGTTAAGGAATAGGACATAACTATAAAATGAATGAATTACTTTATGTTGTATATTTGAAACATTTAACCATTTGTGCAGTGATTCGGGTTTTAAAAGGTTTGTACAAAGTAAATCTTTACAATGCAAAATATTTATATTTTAAAGTATTAAGAATGTGCATTATACTTGGAGTTCAGAACATAATGTGGTTCTAGTTGTACCTTTTTTACTTAATTGTATGTATTAAAAAGCACTGCTTTATGTGGATGTACTTGTATCATTGTAACATAAATAAACAAATGACAGAATTAATATAAGAATTACTACATAAAGAAGGGGATCTATTATAAAACATCTGCTTTAGTGCTATGCATAAAAGTGAATTTTTTTTAAAAAAAATAAACAGAAGCTAAGCTATCTTCCTTTCTTAGAAGCTTGAAAACAGTGTTGTTATAATCAACTTAATTTAAAAGGTGAGTCAATTAGTAACACTAAACAACACTTACATTTATAATTTTCTGGAACACATTTAGGAGGCTAACTTTCTCCATTATTAACCGGACAATGACTGGGTTTTCATGGTGCAGATGGGGACGCATCATCAGAAGAAGCATCGCCATCCGCACCATGGAAAGCCAGTCATTGTCCGGTTGATAATGGAGGAAAGTTAGCCTCCAAAACATGTTCCAGAAAATCATAAATGTAGTGTCGTTTAGTGTTATTAATTGACTCACCTTTTAAATTAAGAAGCTAAGCTGACTGAAACTATAATTTCAGGACAGTTCACTTAATTACTCACAACTTCCCAAATGTTGGACTAATAATAGAATGCAGATTCTTTTATTTTTGTCAAAACTAAAGATCATAGACTGAGTACCTTTCAGTATGGAGTAGTACATATTGACCTAAAATACTTCACTAATCAATGTGAAAGTTATCTATAAAAGAAAATCTCTATTCCAAGATTAGCTAACCGAATCATTTGTCATCAGAGCCTGTGTGATGTAAGAGTACATTTACAGAGCAATTCTAGAGAATCATTGATAAGAGGAGAAGGGAAGAAAAGGCTGAGTCTGTTATGTTTTATATCATATACCATCAGTGAAGAAACAACACCACCTAATATAATATAATAAGTACAAAGTGCCTTTCCCTTTGCACTACACTCCTCAGATTTCCACTCTCTGCACTAGAAGCAAGAGGTAATATTCTCTGACATCACAGAGCTCTTTTGTCAGCTGATGCTGCCCTGTTCTGTGTGAAAGTAAGTTTATGCAATTTAATTAGGACTATTATCCACATCAATTTCCTGCATATGGTACTAGCCAATAGGATTGCTCTAGAACGTAGCCATATTGTGTCCTTGTGGATGAGAGACATAGGGATAGTAGAAATCAGTGCAGTGTAAGAATAGCATTTCACTGTGCGTGTTACTAATAGCTATTCAGTGGAACTGTAGATTAAAACCTAAGTAAAGTTTGGCTAAATAGCAACAGAATTAATGCACTTGATTAGTCTACACGGATGGCCAGGATCTCGTCACTCCAGCAAACGTCCTCACGACCGTTATCATCACCATCACTTTTCGCGCTGATTTCATCTTGTGTTACTGTTCCTTTAAATTTATCACAAATGAATCTAAAACATCTTCTCCACCTGTTTCTTTGATAAAATCTCTTTCCTGTAGTTTTTCTGCATGTTTATCACAGGTGGCCCACCATTTTCTTGTTACCTGGTCAGATTCCTCATTGAGAAGACTTCAATCTCCATAATTTTAAATGCGTTGTTTTTGAGAGCAAATTGGTACTTTATTTGAGTGCAGACAAGCTCAATCAGATTATGCTAGCAATGCTAGAGAGATCTTATATCCCTTTCATTAGCAAGTTGATCTAGCTTACACACACAAAACTTATAAAATATAATTGTGTATAAATACAGAACAACTGAAGCTGAAGCTAAAATTACATTATTCTCTCGTATATGCTTGCACAATCATTCTCTTTATGTCTGACATAAGTTCCAAGCTTTTAAAAAACTATTAATATCCAAGTGTTAATTTAGTAATTAGTGAAACAAAGGTATTTCTGACTAAGCAACACTGTACGTCTGTGATTTGCTACAGCCGTGGAGCCTGTGAAGGTCATATGCAGAAGGTTTGGTGTGAATAATAGTGAACATTAGTGCCTTACAGAATTACAATAAAACATACATGAACAAACTAAAGTAGTAAGTCACAATTAACACAGTAAAGTCAGTATCGGTTTTAAACTACAAAAGGCACAAAAGTTTTTACAATGAAAAGCTAGTGCTATCAAATAAAACTTGGAATAAAAAGCAATAAAATCTAATGTAACAGTAAAAGGAACTTAACAGTCAATCAAAAATGGAACTCTTACTACATTTGTAATACAAGTTCTTAGATAAGACACATCTTAAAACTCCAGCTAGTTATTTTGGTAAAATCAGAGTTTATTAGAAAGAGTATCAAAGGTCTTACAGTATGTAAATGAGCTTAGAACATTTGTGTTGTAATTGAAATTAATTGTTTGTCAGCTGTTAAGTAATTTTACTTACTGTAATCACCAGGAATAAAATAAATTTCGAAATGTTACATATTTTATGGATTTGTAGTAATGTTTTTTTTATATTATTAATGACTGTCACAAAGAAAATACGCCTTTCCTTAGTTATTGTACTTCTATCTTTATTTACCAAGCATTGAGATTATTAAGACACAGATCAAAAGTGAGAAAATTCAATATTTCTGAAATGCAGTTTCAGTCTTTTGACTGCATTTAAGTTTTTATGAGGTAAGTGCAAAGGGCTTCTTAAACTCTAGTCCCTCAATAAGTCCATTTATCATGAAGTCTCAGACAATCCTCCCTTCAGTCACATTGTCCACATACTTTGTACAATAATAGAAAAGAACATATGGGAAGTGCAGAATAACTTTAAGTAATTTGCAATGGTACATCCACCGTTCTGAATGTTATTCCTTAGATGTTTCTGTCCCCTCTTGCCCTTCCTTATGAGCACTGTGGTTAGACCTGGCTTTTTAAAGTTTAGGTTTGAATGTAAGTGCTTTATACAAAGTTCCTTATTTTTGGACTTCCATAGGCATAAGTTTGAATGTAATTACATCATAACTGGCTGGCAAGCATGCCTGAATATGCAGAGGATCCAAAGAAGCTTTCTGCATCTACAGGGTGGGCGGGAAGTAACTGGTTATTGAAATGAACATATGACTTTTATGCTTGCAGAGTTATTTATTTGAAATTAATACATTATGTACACTGAGTAGTCGGAAGCTTTCACAGCTGGAGTTAGAATTAAAGTTAGAGATTTCTTCAGGGCTTAAAAACCGTGGTCTGCTGGAATTTAGAGGTCCAGACATTTCGTCCACACCTGCGGTGGACATCATCAGTAGCGTGGTATGAGTCTTCTTGGCAAAGGTTCAGTTACAACAGAATCGTTTATGGCTAGAGGTGCCGTATTTATATCTGGGCCGCTCACAGGGGATTGGCTGGGCTTGAGCGGGAAGTGTGTGTTAGATGGGTGGGGCTTCTCCACTCTGATTGCTGAATGATTTACGTGATTTCTCTGCATTAGTGCTTCTTTTTTATGTTCAAGTTTCAGATGCCAGGATTTGTTCAATTTTCGAGTTTCTTTCTTTCTATTAAAATATTGGGGTGTTTGTAATTTTCTATGGCGTCACGTAGTCTGGCATGGTATTGAGGCATAGATGAAAGAACAGTAGTCCCCTTATACTGAATTATGTATATTACTTAATTCTTCACCACTCTGTCCTCTATGTGATCTGCAAGAGGAAATGGACCGAGACCACCTTCAAATATGCCCAGCCACTTCTAGCACCCATCCATCAGTGAAAAATATAGGAGAGCAAGAGGATTAATGACTTCATTGTCAGAAATCCAGCATTAGCTAACAACAAAAATTCTTGCACTAACCATTCTTATAAACTCTTATTTCTATATCTTCGTGTTAGTTGAGATAAGTATTTGCAGAAATTATCTTATTGCTTACTTCCTTGTAGGTACAAGGGGAATAGGGAATACAGTAGGCCTTGAGCAATAGTCAAATCTTTTAAAGCTTTGAGATTCCGTTCTCTTTGCACGCTTAACATAAAAAAATTAACAATGATGTTGCATTTGACGAAAGTTTGTTTTCCGAAACTGACACAAATAACAAGAAATATCTCTGAAATGGTTCACTCTAGAAAAAAATTTATTTGTACATAAATTGTGTTTTAGCAAGATCTACATTTTTTGAACAGTAAGATTTTGTCTATCTCTTAGGGTTTGCGAGTTATTCAAAAGTCATCCAGAGTAAACAGGACAACATAGGTTATGGTTATAAAATTCAAAATATGAATTTCATTTTTCATAAAAATATCTTAAACATATCTCATTTTAATCAAAATCGTTACAACCATTTTCACGAAAATCAACATTTTCGAAAAATGTTCCATGTAAAGGGCAGTTTAGTGTGGAGGAATTTTCTTCAAAATCTTCATGTCACATCCTTAAAATATGTTAAACTTAATAGCAACTTTGGTTTTTAACTAACTTTTCGTTTTTGAGTTATGCTGTCTACAGACAAACACACACACACAGAGACCTTTTTCTAAAAATGCTTCTTTTGGATTCAGGGAGCCTCAAAACATATATTTCCAATGAAATCTTGACATTGAATTTTTGAGTGGAATACAATACTTCCTATATGTAGTAGAGAAAGTAAAAATTAAAAAATAGGCAGGTATGCCATAAATAAGCTATCCCTCCATCCCTCGTAAGTCTTGTGGTGTTTGCAGATACCAGTTTTTACCTGCCTGTTAGTGATCCATTATCTTTGTTGTTTTGTACCCTTTGTGGTGATAATGGCTTAAGCATAGATAACTTGAGGCCAACTGCTTGAGAATTTCTATGCCTGGTTATAATAATAGTGAATGTTACTGGTTTTATCATTTTTTCTACTTCCATTTTGAAAAAAAAGATGATTACCTTATAAAGATACTGTAAGTATAGTGTCAATATCCTGTTATCAAAGAATGCATACATTTATCAGTGGGTTTTAAGTTGCAATATCCTGATATCTATATTTCTTTTGCTATTCTTGTGTCACATTTTCCATTTATTATCTAAATTATGTGAAATTTTTTGACAAAGAGGTGCCGTACTCAGAGTTTGGGATAAACACAGCCCAGATTTGGGTAACGCTTATGATAGACACCATGTTTATAAGCCATATAATGTATAATTGTCAAATCTCGCTCCATATATCACATTCCTAATGGAGAATTCAAAACCATTTTGGGTGAAATATAAACAGGCCCTGAGGCAAATATACTAGTAAAAATTATGAGTATGTTAAGCATAAAACAGTAGTTTTCCCTGTTCCCCTTTGTTTGAATACTTACATAAACAATATTTCTGAGATATTAAGCTGGAAAATACAACCAGCAGTATAGGAAAAAGGTCAGCCTTTGAGCTTGAAAGCATTGTGATTCAAACAATCCCAAGAACTCTAGCTTTACTAAGAAAGTCAGCTCGACCAATATAACATCCACAAACAAATCTGCGTCCAGTGAAAGCTGCTCTTCCGTGCAACGTTCTCCAGTTGTCAATAAGTAAGACTGTTCCAGGTTGAAGTTTTAGCCACCATTCTCCCTTAGCATCTCGTATAAAACTGCCCAAGAGGGTTAAATCTTTATAAAACTGAGTTAATTCCTCACTTGGAACTGCACTAAATGGTGCCCTGTCATAAAGATTAAACCTGAAACAAGAGTATTCATTTTTAATTCAGAGATTTGCTTTTATGAAGAGTAATATGAATAAATTTATTTCAGCTTCTTAAGCTATACAATTCATGTATAAAAAAATTTGCAAAACTATGAATAGAAATCTTTTACCATTCACATACCAATTGCTTAAATTTAAGTTGCCTTTAGCATGAATGTATGGTTATTTCTCGTATTGTGACAATTATAGTTTTGCATATTTTTGATAAGTATAAATTCATGGAATTGACTTATTTGGTACTATTTGTTGACATCTAGACATGCTCTTTCCTGTTAGAACACGTGCAAGTCATTTCCCAGAAGTTGATGTTGCAGGGACAGATCATATGAAGAGTCCAGGGGAATAAAGATGAGGGTCAAGTAAACCAAGTTTTTTAGAAAACAGCGGTTTTAATTTTAAAACAAAATAATTGGATCCTAACCAAAACAACGAGAATTATTTTGATGTTACATTGATAAAATAACATATCCTGTACATTTTATTATGTAGATAGACTTTTGCATTTATGGAGTATGTAAAAATAACATCATTGATTCACGCCACAAAAATCTCGGCAAAAAGAAGTATGAGTTATGTCTAAGGGACCGTTGACAACTAGGTCATTAGGGCTAAGTAAAAAGAATGAATGACCATTAATTTGTAGTAAAATCTATGAATATATTGTTTGTGTGGTAGTTTTTGAAACACTTAAAATGTCACTTGATATAAATTGGCCTACATCATTACCTGAAACTAATAATAGGCTTCTTAAATACACAGTACAATTCACAAATGAGGGAGTGATGTATAAAATGGATTTTTACAGAACAAAATTTTTTCAGGTGCTAAACATATATAACTCCTGAAGACCAACACTTTTTTAAGTTTACATCAGCAAATAATTGCATATTCAACACACATAACTCCTGAATACCAACACTTTTTTGAGTTTATGATGCATGTAATAATATAGCAACACATAATTGTTGAATTATGATGAAATATATTAAAAATGTAGAATTGATCAGTTATAAACAGGACTTCTTAAGGGTTTTTCCTTCTTTTTCTTCTTTTTTTTAACACAAACTTATATGTGATAATTGTTCTGCCAGTTAAAGAAAGTATTGCATTCCACCCAAAATTTGATACCAAAGTTTCACTAGAAGAAACTGATACCGAAATTTAGATTTCCGATCGAATGGGCTTTTGAAAAAGATACGTTTTAATTTAATTGCCGGATCTGAGATTTGCGATAAATATTGAGTAATAACATAAATAGATAATAGAGTAGCAAGTGTTGTAAGGTGAGCAAGATATGAGTAAATGATAGTCGTTAAATTTGTAGTATAAATGCATTATTGGTTTGAAATTAACGAGTCATGACGTCATACCACATAGTTTAAAATATACGTTCGAAAGTCAGTTCTACAAACCTTAAAAGTCGCGCGATATATTTAATAAAATATAAAGTAAACATCGTTTAATCCTAAAAAGGTAATTATATATTCAAAATTCATAAAAGAACATGTTATAATAGAAAGGGACATTTCTAAATTGCGGGAAAAGGAAATAACATTTTGGATACGAGGCTTTCTTGGATGACGTCATGACATTCAAATTGGAAGCGAACGGTCTTCTTGGCGTGGGTAAGAGAGAAGCGGCTAGTCAGTACTCAACCAGAGAGCAGTACGGGAGTTCGTGCAGTTCGTGCTGCGCCGATGTGATTGAGATGCTTCTACAGATACACATATAGAATCGGCATAACTCCCGAAAACATTTACAGATGCAATAAATGATCTGCAAAGTTGTTCTTGGGTTGTCCTTTACACTCACGTAAACCCGAGATAAAGAGATCAAGCTCAGCTAGCCGGAGACAACACACCAAACCACATCAACGTGACCAACAACATCACGTCACCAACGACTGCAGTTTCAAATGGCGAGGTAATAACTAGGAAGCAATATTACAGCTTCAAATTGGCTTCCCAACGTGTGGCGCCGAAAGAATGGACCAAACCCCCAAGACGACCAGACCAGCATCGAACCAGCAGACAAGAAGGTGCCCAGCGCGTCAACATCTGTGAAACGTGTAGTGAACAAGTTTAAGTGCAGTTAAAGTGAAATAGTGAAAATATTGAAAATTTTGGTGAGTAGAAAAACACATATAAATAGCTTAGAAATGGAAGACAGTGATAGTGAGTTTAGAGGTTTTGAAAGTCCGGAAATTCGGGAAAGTATAAGTAGAATGGAAGAATTTAATCGGAATGTAATTGGTAGCAGAATATGCCAAGAATTAGAAGATCAGAACGTTAGAGAAACACCTAGAGGTAGTTCAGAAATGTTTAGTAGTAATTCAGAAAGGCCAGCATTTATGTCAGAAATAGAGAATATGTTTCAAACGATAATGAAAGAGATGAGTACAGAGTTAAGTCGAAAGATAGATGAAAATAGTAAAGAATTAAGAACAGTGGAAAAGATGAATACAGAGTTAAGTAAAAAGATAGATGAAAATAGTAAAGAATTAAGAACAGAGTTAAGTCAAAAGATAGATGAAAATAGTAAAGAATTAAGAACAGAGTTAAGCCAAAAGATGAGTAAGATAGACGAAACTAGTATAGAGTTAGGACAGAAATTAGAAAAGGGACAACAGGAATTGGGAATGCAATTGGAGAATCAGAGGAGAGTTTTCGAAACCTTTAGGGAAGAAGTTAGGGAGGAAATTAATAAAGTTAGTAGTGAAGTAAAAGAAAATAGAGAACAGGTTAAGGGAGAATTAGAGACAATAAGGCAAGAAGTAAAGAATTCTGAAAAGAAATTAGGTCAACAAGTGAGTGAAAAATTAGATAAAGAAAGGGAAAAAGTAACATATAGATTAGACAAACAAAGGGAAGAAATTAGAGAAGAGTTACAGGGGTGTAAAGTTAGAATAGAAAGATCTGATGTAGAAAGTGAAAGGCAGGCTAGAAATTTGGAGGATGTTACAGACAAAATAAAAGGAGTAGTAACAGAAATTACTCAGGTAAAAGAGGCCTTAGAAAATTTGAAATTAAATGAAAATGCATGTAATCACAACAATCTTAGTAATGAAGTTGCAAGAAACGAGGCAATACCAGGTGTATCAGCTGACATTTCGATGCAAAATAGGGGTAACAGTAATTCCCATTCTGATCTCGGAAATAGCTCAGGGATAGGTGACAATTCAAATTTACATTGGCCTAACCATGTCTTAAATGAAATGACACCTCCAGTTTTTGAAAATGAAGATTCAGATGATCCTAAAGCCTTTTTAGAAGGGTTACAAGAGTACTTCACGGTGAAACGTATACCAGAGGAGTACAAGATGGTGATAGTAAGAAAATGCCTAAAGGGTAATGCTGCTAATTGGCTAGGCCTTTCTATGGGTAACAATAATGACTACAGGACCTTTAGGAACATCTTTTTAACCAGATATTGGGGAGCTAGTAGGCAGGCTAATATTAGAGTTGAATTAAGCAATGGAAAATTTAATCCTAGATCGGAGGAATCGATGGTAAACTATTTTATGAGAATAGCGAGAAAATCGAAGATGTTGGACCCTCCCTTGGATGAAAAAGATCTAATAAATATAGTTACTCCACATTTTCCGGAAACACTTCAACACTACCTAATCATAGCCCGACCCGATAGCATTGCAGCTATGATAGAATTATTATCAGCCTTAGAAGTCAATAAGCCAAAACACGCATTTGGAAATACATATGAAGGAAAAGAAACTGTAAATTCTTTCGGGCAAGGGGCACAGTATTATCAGAATAGAAGTGAGGTTAGGGAAAGATATAAAGGACCAGTACCAAGGATGGAATCATTCCGGTGGGAAAATCAAGGTAGATATAACCAGGAAGGGCATCACCAAAATAGAAATGGTAATCTAAGGGGAAGAAATATAAGGGTGAATTATATGAATACAAATAGATTTGATCGAGGTAGACGGGGCCGTTATTTTGGACATAGTAGAAATTCAAATGATGGGTATTGGACAAACGGAGATAATGAGTTTAGACCGAGGTCACCAAGACAGGGAGAAAGGTATTCTAGTGGACGAAATTCCCCCGAAAATGCGGAAATGGTCGAGGCCATTAACACGGTCAAAAACATGGTAGGAAGTAACCCCGATTTAATGCAGGAAAACAGAAGTAACAATTCGGGAAATAGTACAGGAGCAATACATAAAAATCAGGGAAACGCCAGACCCGGTCAAACGCGCCTTCAGTGAGAACTGGGTATCCTAGTAATGATTGTGATAAGTACTCGGAAATAAATAGTCCTGGAAGGCAAATGATGATACAAAAGAAAAGAGAATGGAAAAATAGAATTGACGAAAACGAAAAAGTAGGAGATCCACCTAAAATCAAAATTGGAGTAAATGGAAAACAATACAATGCAATTATAGATACGGGATCAAATAGCACAGTATGCTCACAAAATTTTTATGATAATTTACAAAGTAGTGGCTTTAAAGTAATGTCTTTACCAGTTAATGGGATATATTGCTCGCTAGCTGTGGGAAAACGAAAAGAGAGAGTAAAATTTCAAGCAATGATAAATATTGAAATAAATGGGAGAATACTAGAAATTTTATTTCTGATTGTAGGAAGACTTGTGACAGATATTATAATAGGTTGTGATTGTCTTTATGCCTGGGAAGCTGTGGTGAATTTTAAAAACATGATTCTAGAAATGAAAGTTGAATATGAGACCATTATAGTGCCTTTTGTGGAAGATAGTAGTTCAGAAACTATTGTAAGAGAAAAAGAGGAAGAAGAAATCCAAGGGGATACATTCTTTGTAGAATATGTTAAAGTAGGAGCTATGGAATTAACTGAAGTAAATGTCAAAGAGTACAGAGTCGATAATAAAGAAAATGTAGAATGGGATAAAAATGATTTCATAGACAATTTGAGGGTTTCTGATGCAACTAGGTACTATGATAGGGAGAGTAGTGAAGACTTAGAAGAATTGTTGAGGGAAAAAGTAACTCAGGCTGATCAACTAAATGAACAACAGAGGGATAAACTGTTTGAAATATTAATCCGAAATAAAGAAGTATTCTCTGAGAAACCTGGTAAATGTAATATTTATACTCATTCGTTTGAGATGATACCCATCAAACCTTTTACACATAAAGCGAGAGCTATCCCTAGTACAATAAGAGAAGAGGTAGATGCAGTGATAAAGTCGATGTTAGAAGATGAGGTTATTGAGATTTCGAATTCAGAATTTGTGAATCCCCTATGTATTGTAATTAAGGCCAATGGAAAGATTAGGGTGACAGACTCGAGAAAACTAAATCATTGTTCCTCATACTTTCCATCAGGGAATCCAACAGAACGTGTCCTCCGAGATATAGGAATTTATTTACGTGTACTTACACATCATAATCACAAGGATTGGGTGAAATATTGTCCATTGATAGAAAAGATTATCAATCACACCATTAATGTAACTACTGGGTTTGCACCAATAAAATTAATGTTAGGAATTGAACCAGAACCAATATTGATAGGGGAACCAAAAACACTGAAAATTAATGACATTCAGTTAAGTGAGGAAGAAAGAGCGAAAATTGCTTTTGAACGAATCAAGAAAAAGGCAGAGAAGCGAAAATTAAAGAAAAAGAGTAGAAAACATAAATGGGAACCTAAGATAGGCGATTGGGTACTAGTTAAAGACCATAAGTTATCAAGTGCCTTGAGAGGTAGGAACAAAAGGATGGAATTGTTATATAAAGGTCCTGCAGAAATTATATCCAAATTTGGTTATCATACCTATGAATTAAAAGATGTTAAAAATGAAAAATGTCTGGGAAGATGGCATAAACAACTCCTTCGACCATACAAGAAACCGTGTGGTGCCTTGGAACCTTGATTTAATGTAAAAGAAAAATTGGAAGTGTCATTTGTCTATTGGCGCCCAATCAGCTTTGAGATAAAATGTAAATGTTAGCCTACTTGAAAACCATACATTGGTCAGGTACTTACATATTCATGAAAAATGCAGAATGTGAATTGCTATATACTACAAAGAGCTTAAAAATATGTTGTATAGAGCTCACAATAACAGCTTCAGAAAGATTGTTAAATTGTTCATTTCCGCATAGAGAGAAAACAGAATATTTACTTTGTAAACATTTGTTAAAATATTTAGATGTATAGATAGTTATCACAGAAAGACAAAGAAAGAACTTGTCTAAAGAGTGCAATGGATTTATATAAAAATATATGTACATTTTAGTGCTTAAAGGATCTAGTACAGATATGTGTTACAATAACAAAAGTGAAAAATCACAGTGCAAGTGATAGTGAGAGCGAAGTGAGCAAACATGAACTAAAAGAAGGAAGTATAAAGAAAGACTCTTGAAATTTAACCTTTATATAAAAGCTTCACAGAAGAAACCATAACATATTGTAATTAGTATTTAAGGATTAATGTTAAGTCAAGTATACAATTGTTTGTCATGTTAAAAAGATTAATGAGAAAATGTGTTAATAACCAATTTCAAAAACAGTGTAATTGAAAATTGTATATAATGGGAGTGTTGCCGATTATTCAAAATACAGGAGTAATTTTTAATTTTCTTTCGGGCAAGACATTTACATTATTTTATTATGAAATAATAAAATAACATAAATGGGGGCATTTGATACCGAAATTTAGATTTCCGATCGAATGGGCTTTTGAAAAAGATACGTTTTAATTTAATTGCCGGATCTGAGATTTGCGATAAATATTGAGTAATAACATAAATAGATAATAGAGTAGCAAGTGTTGTAAGGTGAGCAAGATATGAGTAAATGATAGTCGTTAAATTTGTAGTATAAATGCATTATTGGTTTGAAATTAACGAGTCATGACGTCATACCACATAGTTTAAAATATACGTTCGAAAGTCAGTTCTACAAACCTTAAAAGTCGCGCGATATATTTAATAAAATATAAAGTAAACATCGTTTAATCCTAAAAAGGTAATTATATATTCAAAATTCATAAAAGAACATGTTATAATAGAAAGGGACATTTCTAAATTGCGGGAAAAGGAAATAACATTTTGGATACGAGGCTTTCTTGGATGACGTCATGACATTCAAATTGGAAGCGAACGGTCTTCTTGGCGTGGGTAAGAGAGAAGCGGCTAGTCAGTACTCAACCAGAGAGCAGTACGGGAGTTCGTGCAGTTCGTGCTGCGCCGATGTGATTGAGATGCTTCTACAGATACACATATAGAATCGGCATAACTCCCGAAAACATTTACAGATGCAATAAATGATCTGCAAAGTTGTTCTTGGGTTGTCCTTTACACTCACGTAAACCCGAGATAAAGAGATCAAGCTCAGCTAGCCGGAGACAACACACCAAACCACATCAACGTGACCAACAACATCACGTCACCAACGACTGCAGTTTCAAATGGCGAGGTAATAACTAGGAAGCAATATTACAGCTTCAAAACCAACTAAATAACAAAATGAGCAAAAAAATTTCAGAAAAGATCCATGTGACTGAACAGCATAACTCAAAAACAAAAGCTCAAATAAATACCAAACTTGGTACTTGGGTTCAGTATCTTTCAGCTATGTTAATATTTTTGAGAAAATAGTCCCACCCAAAAAATACTTTATGGAAAATATTTTTTCAAAATGTTTAATTTTGTCAAAAATGGCTCTAATAATTTTTATTGAAATCCTATATTTAAGATAATTACATAAGCAATAAAACATATATACTGAATTTTCTGAATTGACTGTGAAGTCATATTCATTTGGAAGAAATGTCTACTTCTCTACAACTGGTAAATGTTAAAAGAGAGAAAAATGCACTATACAAAATATGTAGGTCTGTTTAAAACACACAACTTATTTAAAATAACTTTTTTGTGGCATGAGTCATTTCTGAGGCATTTAATTGTTATTGGTTTGAATTTTTCAATACATGGTCATTTTTTAAAGTACTATCACTAGTCAGCTGTTTTTGCAATGTCAGAGAGTATGGAATTTTCAGTCCAGCATAATTTTTTAACATCTGACTGTCGATTTAGTTTTCTATAAGGGAAAATACACATTTTTAAGAATGTTTATAGAACCTGTATAAAAATATTCATGACCCTGGGTAGAGAAAATATTGCACCAAATGTTTTTCTAATATGTATGTAGTTCCATCATAGAGATTCATTTCTAGCAGTGGATAGGGGTATTATAATCTCTTTCTTGCATATTATGATTTCCCTACCCTCTGCTGATCTCCCAATGCTCCATACATTGAATTAAATGCTAGTATGAAACTAGAGTGATTAAAAATCCATTTTGAATATGTAACATGTTAAAAACTGTCATTGTGTTTTCCCAATAGAGCTGATTCAAACTTACCTGATTTGTTCCAGCTGTTTAGTTACAGGATGTAGTTTAAGTATAGGTCCCACATTCAGATAATGGCTTCCAGGTTCCAGATACTCGGACTGAATTGCAAAATTGCAAAGGCGCTCAAAAACATCAGGATGAGCCTGTTGAAGCTCATTTGCAGCACGGAAACCATCTACCAATAAACTTTCACCTCCTTCTCCATCATGATGCAGACAATGAAATACCTGCAAACTAAACAGAATTTGTATTGTGTGGTTTGGTGCAGTTTTTTTAATAGAATGGTTCTTAACAAGTATTAATAAATATATAGACGTTGCTTTGCTGCGAGATATTTTTGTATGCTTTGGCGATCAGTTGGCAGAGCAATAATTCTTTTACAATCTCGGATCACAGTTACCAAATAAAGCATCCACTGAACTCCATTTAAATTATTAATATTTATTCGCACCTTTATGAATTATTACAATCACTAAGTTGTTATATAATATTGTCACTTTCTTTACTATTTCTCATTCCTTTGGCATGTGCAAAGGTATTTATTTTATAATCTTGGGACGTTATTGAGCAATAACATGTATCTATGTTGAACGCCATTGATGCAAGAGTTTAAATTACACAATTTTATTTACACCTCATCAGATCAGGAGGATTGGGGAGTATAATGGCGCGCCATGGCTGAGTGGTATCTCCTGTAGACTGCTCTGGTGGTGGTTTTAGGAATTTGTATAATGGATGGCTTTGTGATATATCAAAATTGAAAACTCTGTCTCTGTTTTTCCAGATGAAGATCTGTTCCCATGTTAACAATTCTTGGTTTTTTGGTATGTGTTTTAATATCGGATTAATATCACAATTTTCTTTCCAAAAATGGGTGGTAATTGCTGATTTTTCTAAGTGCTTGTATTTTATACATTTGAAATGTTCTTTAGTCCTTGTTTCCAAATTTATCTTAGTTTTTCCTAAATAAACCTGCCTGCAGTTATTGCATTCTATTTTATAGATTCCAGTTTTTTATTTGCTGCGATGCTGTCTTTAGTGTTTGAGCCAAATAAGTTTTTAACACTATATCTGTAGATTGGAGTCAATTGTATGTTGTATTCTCTAAAAAATCTTTTTGAATTTGTCAAATATCTTTGGGTGGTATGTGCATTTTTTTAATGACATTTCTTCTTTTGGTTTGCTTAGAGTGGTTGTTTCTTTTATTAGCTTTTTTCTTTTTTTGCTATATTCACTTTTTTTAGTTATCCAAGATTTCCAGAAGCCATTAATTTCTGCAATTCTAATGATTTCTTTAAGTTCTGTTTGATATTCCTGTGTTGAAAGTGGTATGTTCTCTAGTCTGTGAATTAAACTGTTGAAAGCTGCTTGTTCGTGCAGTCTTGGGTTGAAGCTATTGCATTTGATATCATTATCCATGTAAGTTGGTTTTCTGTAGATCCCAAAGGTTATTCTGTTTTTTGTTTTTATGATTTTTAAATCTAAGTTGTGTTCCTAGATGTCTATTAGAATACTTTGTGAACATATCTTTGGCAACCATGCAAATTTGCCATGTGTGTAACATGGAAGATCAGGAATGTTGACAGTAAACACCACCTGCTCAGGTCTCATGACTGCTCGGAAAGGACACCACCCCACCCCTCATTACTTGCAGTAGCTGTTAACAGACACACAGAATGTTGTTGTTGACTAATGCTGAATTTCTGATAATGAAGTCATTAATCCTCTTGCTCTCCAATATTTGTTACTGATGGATGGGGCGCTAGAATTTGCCAGGCATATTTGAAGGTGGTCTTGGTCCATTCCTCTTGCAGATCACATAGAGGACAGAGTGGTGAAGAATATATCCCAATTCTGTTCAAATGTTTTGCCAGACAATCAAGTCCCTTAATCAACCTGAAGGTTGCAACTGCTGTTTTTCGAGGATACTCAGGAATTACTGTTTGAATGTTTGGTAGTTCCCATCTTTTATTTTTTGATTTTTCATAGTAATATTTTGCAATAACTTTTTTTGAATTCAGAGTTGACTAATCTTTTAGCTACATAAAATGATAGATTAACTATAGATTTCTGTACACAGCTGGTACCCTTTTTTGCAAGAAAATCAGCTTTGTCATTACCACTCAGTCCACAGTGAGCTGGTATCTAGGGGATATGTGGATGGCAATCACAAGGTACCCAAGCTGAGCAGAACATTACTTCCACTTACTGGTGTTTTGCTCCTCACTGTTGCTTTTCTATCTGATCTTATGACCTTACCTTGGTCATCTCTCATTCTCTTCCGACCCCGATGCTATTAGGGTTCCCAAGGACTAGGGAGTCTTTATTTTTCCAACCTTTCCATTTCTCTAATTTCTCTATAACCTCTTAACCCCTAACATGCTGACCTGTCATGGCATGTCCTACGTTCTCTGATTGGTAATCAGAGGATATGGTTGGTGAGACCCGTAAACCAACAACAGGTGTGGTCCTCCAGCCATTCTGGGGGTTGTGAGAGAGTGATGTAACCGCCAAAACATAAAAATATAGTGCTCTCTAAAAAGCGATTACTATTTCTGCTAAGTTCTCTTCAATATCACATTACACACAGAACATGGTAAAACCAGTTTTTGAGCCTTGGCCTACTTTGAACTTTCACGTGCCATATTGTGTGAATGCGTGCACGATAGTGGAAGCCAATTAGTAAACAAAATATTCATCTGTTCAGCCCTGCTCTGTTGACAGTCTGTGCAGATAATGTATTCAATAATTTTCAATTATTTTTACCTTTACGATGGATGAATATGTTATTGGACTTTTCGTATGTCATACTTGAATCTATCATCATACAAAATCTGCACTCATATTCCTAACACTGTGTATAATGACATGAACTACAAAAAGTGATAATACTGTCTCAGGTAGTAGTGTCACTTTTGGGAGGCCATGAGCTCAAATCTCATATACTGGCCAATCTGACTGGCTTTTACTTCCACTACCATCTCCAACAATACCATATGCCCTCAGTGCAAATGTACTCAAAAAACAGTCTCAGCAAATAAATCAATCACAGCCACATAAGCTTCAGTGAAACATCCTTTTCCAGATACCATATTTGAATATGTAAACTTAGTGGAAAATAAATAGAGTACCTACCCACAAGCCTCTGTAAAATAAGTGGTATCATTATGAGCTCCCAATGCCTGATTGGTGTAGGCTGTGTCATTATGTAACATTGAGTTGTACAATTCCCACATATCACCATATATAGTCCGCTGTACATGAGCAATTTTTGTAACCACTTTCTCTGTATCTCTGGTTGTTTTAGGAACCTATAAAAGATAATAGCAACCTCTCAGCAGTACTCATTGCAGTCTTAAAATGACATATATATCTAAATCAGGCATGGGCACTAGAGGAGAGATAGCAATTGAACTTGCCTTACCCACTGCACATTCTCTTGTTTAGTGATGAAGGTTGTTTTGATACAATATGCACAGTGGTAGTAATAATTTCTATGCTGTTATTAATTATTTTGTTTATATTAAATATTTGTTGCATACAATAATTTTTACAACTGCTTACTTTGTTAGGCAAATGACATCTTCAATTTTATAACCTTTCTTTATCTTTTGCACATAATATTCTTACGCTGCCTTATGATTAGCATACTAAATTGTTTCTCTTTCACAATAAATAAAGCAGTAAAGTTCCATTGCTATTTAGCCTTAAAATATTTTAAAATTATCTAATCAACATAATAAATTGTTTGGTTTTAAGCTCAATATTAAGTTTAAACTATAAAACATGAAATACAGTAGTTTATATTAACTAAACTAATAAACTAAACCCCTAAAAAGTGGAATCATATTGTTCCTTTTGTATGTTTACAGATACGAGTATTCAAAAAGTAACTTTTGAAATTTAAATAAATACCTGTAAGATCACCAAAGTTTGCTTTATGCTTCCGATCAGTGGTGTTTGATATTGTAATGCTTTATTTCCCACTTTAAAGAGCTTCTAAATAACACATTGAAACTGAAAAATCCCATCGTGATCTAAATAACTTTTGAAACATTTGTGTACTGTGTGAAATAAACGGAATCACATAAACAACAGAAAGGATTTCTGTAAATTGGTGAACATATGATGATTACGCATTAGAACCTTTTTCTCATTTATAGCTAGGAGTTCCCTTGCATTAAGCAGAGACAGGAAGTAATTAGGTAGAAGAAAGGGCTACACCATGGCCAAGCAGTTAGACCACTTGACTCTCACCAAAGTTACCCAGATTCGATCCCAGGCATCTGCATGTGGGATGTATGATGGACACACTGGCACAGGGGCAGGTTTCCTCCAGGTTCTCCAGTTTCCTCCGCCATCATTCCATCAATTGCTCCATCATCACCTGTGCTATCATCTTTCGCCATCATTTTATATCGTCCACTTCCTCACTTTCCCACCAGGCTTTGGGCTGATCAACCATTCTGGTTGCTCTGCATGATCAACTCCAGTTATGAAGACTGCATATACTGGCTCGGGGAGCTGACCATGTCCAACTCTCCATCACAGGACTCCGCTCATGATGCCAGTAGTGGGCAGAGGTGACGGATGCAGCAGCCAGGCAGTAGGCCAAGGCTACAGTCAAAGGGCCGCAGTGCCACAGGACAGACAGACGGACAGGTACCAAGAAATTCAAACTAAAGTTAAATAGGATTAAAATGTGTATTACAATAGCTTCAGTCTACTTAATAATAAAAATAAACCTACTTTTATTAAATAACGAGCAGTATTTTCACAATATAGCATCAGCACAATTTCAGGTTAAGCATTTGATTCCAGGACTGCGCTTGTTAGAGGCAAAGTTGCAATTCTACTTTAATTTCTACAATTGCAAGTTTAGCAAAATATCTCTCATTGATATGCATATTGGGTGGCACCATTGCCAAGCTGTTAGACCATTTGCTTTCCACCTAGGCGGCCTGGGTTCAATCCCAGGGACCTGTATGTGCTATTCATGGTGGATAAAGCGACGTCTGGGTGGGTTTTCTCCAGGTTCTCTGGATTCCCCCCATCATTCATTCCACCAATTGCTCCATCTTCCTCTTCCACACTCTCATACCTGGTGCTGGGCTGAGCACCCAATTCCAGGTCTTCACTCTGTCTAATCCATTGGTTCCTCTGCTCCCCAACAGGCATCTGACCCTACGCACTGGCTTGTAAGTCCTGCATAAGGGGAGGGTAATCAGGAAAAGAACAAGAAGAGGATATGCATATCCTTTGGAAACATTAAGCCCCAGCCCCGAATCTAAGTTTGAAACTTTTGACTCATATTTTGTGTTACTTGTATCTGATCCCCCTTCTATATGACAGAGTACATATATTTTGGTGTTATTCATTGATACTACATGCATAACTATCCATTAATTTACCTTTTCTATCATTGCAACACCAAATTTAACTAATGATTTCACTATTTTTGAAACTCCTTCATTAGAATCCATATACTCATCCATGGTAAGTTTTGCTATGCCTATTGTTTCAGCATTAGACTTGTCCCAAAATGTAGCTTTTGAAGAGTTGCACTTCACGTAATTTTCATGGCTGTGTTTCTGTAGCCAACTTATATCATATTCAGATTTGTGTCCATCTGGCCCTGAAAATATCAACATTATTAGTCATTTGCATTGATGCAGATTTATCATGTTTCTTATCATTTTCCTTTGTTGAATCTACTATTATTTCATTTCCAAATTCTTTTGGATGAATCTGCAAGGTGACTGATTTTGTGTTCCTTAATCAAAATTCTCGTGTCATGTGCGAAGAGAACTGAAAAAGCATTGTCTTTTATCACTGTAGACAAAGTAAGTAATTTCAAACATCGGAAACCCATCTTTTGGCTTTGTTGTTAGAATACCCTCAACTTGTTTCCGAATGTATACCTAAGCTTTACATACAACATTGCTGATTAAAAACTGTTATACAGAGAGACCCAAAAACATCTGAACCACTGCACACATGGAAACATACGGCTGCTGTACACAAGGTCATGGTTGACTTGTTTTTCTCTGCTCTGAAAGTACAGTATTGAGCTGATGGTGATATTGTGTGGTTGAGTTATTACCAGTGTGTTTTATTATTTTGTCCTGTACTTAGTCACAAAGTGTATTATGGCTCAACATTTGTTTTCTACTGCACAGGGTATATTTATTTATGATTTGTATGTGTTAACTTAGCTCGCCAAGTGAAAGTGTGATTTGTAGAAATATTTCTGGGTGTAAAAGTTCCAGGCCGTACAACAATCCATAGACTTTACAATAAATTTCAAGCCATAGCAAATGTTCAGACTCAGAAATCTAGAAGACGGCGTACAGTTCTTACCGAAGAAACATTAGATGACATCAGTCATCGTTTGGAGAATTCCTCCCAAAAATACCCTAACCTAACCCCCCTGCAATTTCTATCTCTGGAGTAACTTAAAGGATAAAGTGTACAAGACAAACCCACACACTCCGGAAGAATTAAAACAAAATATCCACCAGGAAATTGCCAACATTTCTCTATGAGAACTACAGCGAGTTATGGATAGTTTCCTATAGAGGTCCCAAAATGTATGGACAATGACAGTGGCCAGCTTCAGCATCTGCTTTAATAATATTGGTAAGTAAAGCCCTTGAAAGTAGTTTTAAAAATGTTGTATGGTTTCATCCACACTGTTCTATGACAGTGGTAGTCAGCAAAGAGTGCTGAGGATGCTTACAGGCAAAACACAGTGCAGCCAGTTCAGAGTCTTTTGGATCACCCATTATTATGTAGCTCTATTGTTAAATGAGCAACCAAAATGCAACAATTAGTTGCCCTATTATTTCTCCACATAAGTGCATCACAAGTGTTATAGCAAATGGGAGAAATATCATCACAGGTTTCAAATATGCCTTTAAGTTTCTGGTGTGGTTATTCTTAAACTTCAGGATGTGTCTGGATCTGCCACTGTTGGCTTATATCCCTGAGCAGTATAAAAATTAATAAATTCCTAGCTCTAACATTGAGATGCACATATAACATTCCTTTATTGGTGTAAGGGACTTACAATTTATGCTTACATGTGATAAACAGCTTTTCTTCTTGCACTTCAGACTGCTGAGCTTGAATATTAAGTGGAATGCTTAATAAATCAAGATTTCTTTGGTTGGTGGTATGATTATAGCACTCAGTACATCTGCAAAAATAAAACAAATAAAACTGAATCAAAATATTCTCATTTAAAAAATGCAACAAACCATTGAATAACAATTTCTGTGATGACATATGAATTAAGTTTTTCAACTGATATAGCATGATTCATGATTTACAGTGTTAAAAGCTTTTGACAGATGTAAAAATAAACAAAATAAATGACTTCTAAAGTTCTTTATCAATAAGCTATGAGCAAAAAATTAAAAAAATCTGATGTGTTGCACTCACATGACTTTCTCTACTCTTGTACTAACCATTCTTACAAACTCTTATTCCTATATCTTCTTCGTGTTAGTTGAGATAAACATTTGCAGAAATTATTTTATTATTTATCTTCTTGTAGGTACAAGGATAATATAGGAATACAGTAGACTTTGAGTGATAGTCAAATCTGTTAATGCTTTCAAATTCAGTTCTCTTTGCACGGTTAACATATAAAAAAATGAATAACAATGTTCCATTTGACAGAAGTATAAGTTCCCCAAAACTCACACAAATAACAAGGAATATCTTCAAAATGCTTCAATCTACAAAAAAATTAATTCAGACATATATTGTGTGTTTTAGTGAGATCAACATTTCTTGCACAGTAAGATTTTGTCTATCTCTTACGGTTTATGAGTTATTCAAGTCATCCAGAGTAAACAGGACTACATAGGCCATAGCCAGAAAATTCAAAATATACATTTCATTTGTTATAAATATATCTTAAACATATGTCATTTCAATCAAACTCAGAGCCATTTTCAAGAAAATCAAAACTACATATTACTGACATGTTTCTCCTTGTTAGTTGCTCAATATTGCTTTGTGATTGCAAGTAGATGTTAATACATCTAGAAAACAGGAATAAAAACTATCATTTCCAAGAATTTGGAAGAAGTGCATCATCTACCTTGTGATAATGTCTTATCTGTGTATGACAATTTGTATGAATCAGATGATTGCAAATCTGAAGATAAACTGAAAATGAGATCTTTAGATTTATAAACTGATCATAAAGAAGAGGATGAAAGCAATCTATGTCCTAAAGCCATGTATTTTGTAGGAAACATCATATGTTTGTAAAAGCTATGATTATTATTATGTTATTATTCTTATTTGTGTTGTTATTGTTATTGTTGTTGACAGTGCACTTCAAATTACAAGTTGTATACCTGAATGCCACAATTTATTATCTTTCCATGTAGTGGGCTACCAATTATAATGCATAGTGTACTCATACTATGTTTTATTTATCTTTGATATATTTAATAAGATAATGCTAATAAAAACCATGTATATTTAAGTTAAGTGAAGCTAAACATGGGAATGAACTAAAAATGTGATTAAAAATAAATGCAAACATATAAGCACAAAAATATAGCAATGGCCTACTGGGCTCCACGTGACTAACAGCGTTCCACTAGGGCTCGTGCCTAATGGAGGGTTAACAGGGCTCTATTGATTTTCCCTAATGTATTCAAAGTAAAAGGATATTTTCTACATATTTATAATTTCCTAACCAATGCTATATAAAGTTCAGGTTTTCTACGGGATCTGAAACAAAGGACTCATATGGGTTTCAGACATAATTATTATAAGGATTCAGTACTTACCTGCAATGATCTCGCAACCACACATAGTTCAGCTTTAGCGAAGTTGGAAGAAGTTTTGTTGAAATTTCAATAAATGATTCACAGTGTTTTATAGAACCTAAAAGAGGATGGAAAACAATGTCTGTAAATCTATCTGTTCCATAACAGCTTAAACACATAAACTCTTTATCTTCTATAAAACAGAACCTATTAAAAGTTATGTAAAGCTTTACTGATTTAAGCGAACACACAAAGAAAAATTAAAAAAAGGTCCATCAGACAAACTGTTGTTCAAACAATGAAGGTGCTGGCAACATATATAAATAATACACTACAAATGGTTCATTTGCAGATTCAACCATTTTGGTTTATGTGTAGATTATGATATGCACCCTTTAATGTGCTTTAAATATCAAGAATTATGAGTACTTAATGGAATGAACTTACCAGTGGAATAATGCTGAGCTAATCCAGGATGACAATGAATCATTTGCTGCAAAAGACAGCGTATTTGATGTTTTCTACACATTGGTGAATGTAGTAGCACAGACAATCTCATTGTTAAATCTGTGATAAAAGTTAAATAATTTTAAATAATATTTAGATATAATAATAAAATCAAGCAATTGCCTCATCTTTTCCCATATTCCATATCATGAACAGGACATAGTTTTGTATGTCAACAGCTCCGACATGGAACACTAGAAACAAGTGTTGATATTTTCTTAAGTTACTAATGGATGGAGTGTTCACAACATTGCCGTATACAAAGCTCACCCTGCTCTAATAGAACACTTAGAATACACAATTTACACTTAGAAATTACTGTACAAGTGTTACTTCTAATAGTGTCCATAATTACAAACCCAACTTAGTAATTATTGAACAGTGCTGTTTTTTAAAAAATTGCTTTTAAATGAAGGAATATTTTATTTATAATTCCAACAAATTACAAACAACTTATAATGAACAAATAAAAATATACATAAAACATAAACTAATATCACAAATGTTTGAAACCTTCATAAGATATTATTAGTACTGATGGTTGAGCTGGGTAAATACGTCTTTAAAATTGCAAGAGTTAATTATTTCTGAAGTTTTCCCTTTAGGAACATTGTAGACAAAAGTTATTTATAACAATAAAAAACTGTCAGAATAACTGAAAAAAAATAACAAATGAGAAGCATGTAAGTTTTATTACACATTACAACTAATGGATATCCTATGTATACAAAATATACCACAAGTGATTTTTTGAAGCAATGATCTAATGTGAAAGTTAATTTAAAAAAAACTACATTTTTTAACATTTTATTGTGTGGCTCATATAAGAATTCAATTTCGGAAACCAAAGGTTTATAAGAATAAATATTTCAAAAGCAGCTAACACTATGAAAAATAAATTGCATAAATTGTATATTTTAATAAGTTCTACATTTGTTCTATAATAGTATTTTTGTAATTATTTTGATTTTCAATTATGTTAAGTTCAATAAGCATGAAAAGGATTTCATGGGCTCATGAGCGTCGGCATTTTTCCGGGGGGGGGGGGGGGAGCCACATGTTTGAAATTTGCAAACAGATAATATTAATTCTTTATTTAATGTCACAATTTATAATATTTGTTGCATATAACCATATTAATATTCGTGCTAAATAAAAATTGATCTTTTAAAATAGCAGTTTAATAGTCAGTAATTGATCGCACATTAAGTTGACCAACTTCCAGGGGGGTGGGCCGCGGCCCCCCTTGCGCCCCCTTCGCGACCCCCATGCATGGGCTTTTAAGGAATTACAAAATATACATTTTATATGTAATGGAAGTATCTCAAACAACTGACATAAGTCATTATTTAAAAAATTGGAAATTAGTCATTTTATCAGTCTGGTATGTGTGAAGGGAATTCCATGAAACAATGTCCGACTTTATGCCAAGTTTGGTGTTTATGTGACTTTTCATGTTTGAGTTATGCTATTTACAGACACACATGTGGAGCTTTTTGATTTCTGGGGCCTCAAAACATACATTTCCGGTATATAATCTCGATAACGAGCTGTTGAATGGAATGCACAATTTCCGTTTCCTTAGGTAGTTACGAGGTTGCAAAATTAATTACAGTATCGTTCAAGTTTAAGATGGCCCATCCCACTTCAAGTTGTGACGACGTTGAACTTCAAAAAAACAACACACATCCACGCATGCGCGCGCATATGCATCAAGCACATCAAGTTACGTTACTGTCAATTATCTATCAGCGACAATGGAGTAATTCGTAAATATTTGCATATATAGGTGTACAGCAGAGAATGATTTCACTTGTAACTTCCTAAATACCTACATATGCAGTTATTAAAAACCCTTCCTTGGACAAGTTTCTTTTGTGGATTGTACTCCCACAGCCTTTTACATAAAATGTATTTTTGTTGCCATTACTTCCTTCACAAACTGTCCTGAAATCCTGAATCAATGTATGGTTACTAGAAATAAGAAGAATCTACAGATCTAGCAGCCTACCTATAAATTACACTCTGGAACAAAGCGTTTACGTGATGGAATAGATGATAACGAAATCTCTTCTGCATCATGTGGCGCGCAAAGAGCTTTTTACTTGTAGAAATAAAACACAAACAAAAAGCTGTTCACGCTGTTTGCGCGAGATAAAGAGGACCAAAGTGCAAATCATTCGCTCCTGCGGCTATGAACACTTTCACGTGTTCCTAAGAGACACCCAAGCGCGAAAACGCTGATGCTCTACGCAGATCATTGTTTACGGTAAGGTATCTTAGATGCCTTCTAGAGCACGGCCTACAAACCCGGAAGAGATAAACTTAGCTAATAGTCAGGGCGCCGGCCGTGAAAGCCTAAGTTTATACATTTGCGGCATTAGTTTGCTGAAATTTCGTGGAATTCTGCTTTTTTTTAGTTGAATAATTATTTTGTCTTCCTTTTCGTTCATTTTTTATTAGTTCTGCATGTTTGGTTTTAACGTACATGCATTTATAAAGTGACCAAAATGCACCGAAAGCACGTTGTCGCCCGCTGGCCAGCGGCAGGTCCGATGACAGATGATGAATGGGCGTCGAATACTCAGTAGGGTTTGTGCTAATGTCATTAATAATAATTACGCCCGGATTTTCAAGACTTAAAGAATATTAATAAATGACCTTAAAATTATGACTTTGACCTCGCGCATAACAGTCCTTACCGGGCCAAAGTCCACCGCCCAGCAGCCGTGTCCCCCACACATGGTTGCCAACCCGTACGATAATTATGGGAGTGTAGGATAATTTCGATACCGGCGAAATATGATTTTCACTGTTTTGTCACATCAGCGAAATGAAATTAATTACAAAAGCGACACCACTTTTGTCCTCATGGCCTGTCTCCACCCCTCTAAGGTGGAGGGGCTCGTTTCCTAATTTTTATGCGAGCGTCTTAATTACCATTATAGTTTAGTTTCATACGACAGTTTATGCTCGACCATATACCTAATTTTATAGTTGAAATATTGTAAAATGTTGTACACTCACCAGGGACAATGACCTACATATTGCCTCACCTGATTATTTGGAGTTCTGCGCAGGCGCTAAACGATCGATTCGTTTCCAGCACGTCACAGTTGCATGACGAAAATTATAACCTTGGAATGCTACGTAACATTGAAAAACAGAAGGTAAATTGAATATATTGGCTTTCAGACGAAACATTATTTTATGTATAAGTTATTTATTGTACAATTAGTGAAATTAATTTGCGAGACTGTGCTTAGTGCAATATTCTTGGAAGTTGATGCTGTGTTGAGGTTAATTTATGTGTTTTGTGTTTGTCCGACTTTTTAGCGCTTTCTAAACTCGCGCTACTTGCGTTTCTAGAATTAATCGATATTGCGCTTTGCCATTGTTACATGGAAATTCTCTGATTGGTAGAACACCTGTCCTTTAATGACAGTTGAATTCTCCGATTGGATACAGACCAGTCCTTTAATGAAAGTTTAAGGAGGTCCATTAAAGGATCGCTATCAGACTTATAATTAATAAATTTGGGTATGGTCGAGCATAAAGTTCTTTATATATTTCATCTAAGTAAAAGAAAATAGCTACATAAAGACGCAAACACCAAGAACATTAGGTACAAGATTATGTAAAATCGAAAAAGAAAGACCTAAAACAGAAACTACCATAACAAGACTAAAAATAATTGTATTTCCATAATTTATTACCCTTGATAAGAGTTTATATACATGTTACTAAAGCGTGCGATGCAACAATTAAAAGACGACGCCAAAGTCCGGGCGCTGGTGCTGACTGGAAAAATACGAGAATGTTTGACTGTACGAGTGTGCGCAGTGGCAGAGTTCTGTTGGAGAGCAGTAAAATTAAGTAATTGCTTGCTTGAGTGTGCAAGAAAAGGGATAATTAAGGCATGTGCAATTAACTCCATGTGATCGTCATCTACAAGGTGAGTGTCCAGACCAGAGGTCATCTCAGGGGTCATCTCTTCCAAGTCGTCCTCAAAATATTATTCCATCTTGGGTCAAGTTATCCTTTAAAGTTTGTCGCCGTGGCCTATGCGATGACGGGCCGCCATTTTGTAGCTTTTGCACTCCGAATGACGATGAAACAGTTGATCTCGATGGATTCGTAATGGAGGGAATGATATTCTAATTAAAGAAATAGCGAAAGGACGCGCTCAAGGATCTCTTCTTTGTTCTAGGACATATGACAACCGTTATTAGAGAAATTGTTTCTACAAGAAGACATCAAAGATGCTTTAGCATATACCGATGATTTGATGATTCTAATTGAAGCAGAGAGTCGTAGGGAAATTGAGACAAAATCCATCAGGACAATAGGAGTTTTAGAGGAATGGTGCAAAAGAGTAAAGTTAGGAATTTCACCACAAAAATCTGCTTTTAATTGTTAAAGGGCAATCTTAGAAGAGATCCTGTGATAAGAATTAACAATGTTAGCATTAAAATAGAGAAATGTTTTAAATATCCAGGCATATATTTGGATGAACATGCCAATTTTGACATCCATATCGACAGAACAAAGACGAAAGCAAATAGTGCTATGATGAAACTTGCATCTATGACACGCAAGTTCTAAGTTTCTATTTCTACATCAATGCAAAAATATAGTTACCTATCCTTTCAGACTCACAAGCTGCTACACAGTAATATTAACACTTCCTATTACACATCCAAAAGATTATTCAACAAATTGGTAAAGTAGGGAAAAAAGTTGCATTACAATGGATTCCATCTAATTGTGAAGTGCATGGTAATGAAAAAGCATATTTTTAACAAAGAAAGGTACCCAAATTAAACAAAAAAACTATTATAAAATTTCCTTATGAATCAAACACATTGTAAAAAGAAAAATAAGTGCAAGCTATATAAATAAAATAACACAAGAAAATAAAAATTCCCAGTGGCTATAAATTGCACAAAATCCTCAAATAATTCCAAAATTGCCAAGAAAATCAGCCGCAGCTACCTTTCATCTCATAGCTGGACATGATTGCCTGGATAGCTCTAAATAACTCTATATAATTGGCTTTTCAACCTCACCAAACTGACTACTGTATACCAGAGAAGAGATCATGAAAATGGAACATTTAGAATCATGCCAAGCTTTGAAGATGTATCCTGACATTGTCACCAAATACTGGGAAGCAAGAAGGAGAATGACTTCATTGTCAATTCCTGAGCATTAGTCACACATACACTTTTAAAGTTCCGCCGGATGCCATTAGAGTATACCATACTGCCATACTGGTGGGAGTTTTACGTCATGGCGTGGGAACATGGGCGCACACTTAAGAAAAACAAAAACATTACGAAAGCTATGACGTAAGGTTTTAGCGAGAAATATAGATATAGTAAACACAAATCCTACAACGGCAAATTTTGTAGCTTTGGCGATGTAGCCAATATATCCCACCACCAGATTAAGAAGAGCAATGTAACGGATAAAAGAGATCACAAATACAGACTCTGCTATTAAACGAGACAAGAACACACTTCTGTCTGAATGGCAAGGAGAATGGCGTAACACTGAAGAAGGACGTAGAATGTACGAAATTTATTCAGAAACAAGTGAATGCATAAAGTTAAGGAATATTAAACCCACATGGTATGGAATACAGTTCTTTCACAGGACATAGACCTCCCAATATGTACTTTAAGAAAATAGGACGTCGGGAAAATTGTAAGCGTCATTTATGTAATGTGCTGCAGATACCAGAACACGCACTTTTTGAATGCGAGAAATGTTGTACTCTTCTGGAAGAAGGTACGCAACAATTAGCAGGAAAATCACGAGATCAAACAAAGATTTTGAAATATTGCAGAAGATGATGAACAAGGTATGATCAAAGGCAATGGAGGAGTATATACAAAATAGAAGTAGCCATGAGATTTTCCGAAGAACACAAGATAAAAGAGAACCACAAGAAGTTACATAAAGGAGTCCTACAAGAATTCAGATACAGATTAAATGTACAACAACATATTCATGAGCAGAAGGGAAATTATATAGTTTTGAAACAAAGCAAGATGATCAACCGACACCCCATATAGTAAACAGGGGACGAGAATATTATACTATATCAATCAGAAGACCGGAGTCGGTTAGAAGGAGAGAAGAACATCAGTAGAATGGCAAATAATTGTTTTGTTATTAATACTTTTATTTGATCTACAAATGTATTAAATCAACTGTATACATAAATAGATACATAAATCGGAAGTAAAATTAAAATCTGTGGACACATGTCCTGGTGTAGATTTCAAAGGCCAGGACAGTAGTTCTGCAATTTTATTTTTATTTTATTTTTATAGTTTAAGCCTGCTGTATTTCCATAATTCTCTTATACCTTCAACGAAATATGCAATAAACCATCTCTGCAAATGTCTATTCCGATTCTGGTCATAATTTAACATAAAGATTTTTCCGCAAACAGATCGCATATTGCGACCCACTTTTTAAAATTTGAATAACTTGATTCTTCTGCATCTCTTCTGCAACTACAATGAAATGTGTAATGAAACCATTTATGCAAACGTTTATCTCGATTAACATGAAGCAGATAGTAAACTAAGCTTTTGTAAGGTTAGTTCGCAGAAGTGGTACAAAAATAGTCTACAGAGGTCAGTGAGGGTTTACCACTAGGCTATAGTGCGCCACACGCAGAACAGGTGCCGCTGTTTTAGATTTCATTCATGTCAAACGGCGTTTAGATCACGATTTCAAGGTGGGGAGGAAATTAAACATTTGGTTCAAATGAAAATAGAAACTTTCTGGCACTTCTCAAACTTCACTGAATATGGCTACTTCTTGAAAAAACATATAAAAAAACACAGTACTTGGAAGAAGCAAACTACTTTCTAACACTATTCCACTCATACGTAACTTGATTGAAATCACCCAATCATGTGCATAACAATTTCAAGTTTCAACCAATGACAGCCTTCATTCGCGAAAAATGTATCAAATTTCATTACTAGCTCTCTGAATTGTAATTATCACCTCCTTTGTTTTTCTTATGTTGTGATCAGGTTAGACAATCCTGTTGAACTGTCAGAGTCAAACAGCTTAAGTAATTTGACGCAACAGAGCTACTAAAATGACTGAGTCTTACTTCGATGACGCATCTAATGTTGAAATAGATGAAATGATTCGAAGAAGGAAGCCTCAGAACACAGAATACAACAGGAATATATATTTAACATAAACTGCGTGCGCAAGCAGGAAACTAGGTCAGTGGTATTAATCTTGTAGGCCGTGCCAATGGATTCTGATGTATATGGCCCCGCCGTAGCCGAGGGGTTAGACCATTCGCTTCCTGGGTTCGATCCCAGGCTTCACTCCATGTATCATCAGTGTCACCGCCTGCGGTGCCGTATGTAGTAAAAGCGGGCATTAAACACTACAAAAAAATCTGATGTGTTGCACTCACATGACTTTCTCTATTCTTGTACTAATCATTCTTACAAACTGTAATTCCTATATCTTCTTCGTGTTAGTTGAGATAAACATTTGCAGAAATTATCTTATCTTGTTTCTCTTCTTGTAGATACAAGAGAATACGGGAATACAGTAGGCTTTGAGCGATAGTCAAATCTTTTAAAGCTTTCAGTTTCCGTTCTCTTTGGACGGCTATATATAAAAAATAAATAACGATGTTCCGTTTGACAAACATTTTAAGTTCCCCAAAACTCACACAAATAACAAGGCATATTTCCGAAATGGTTCACTCTACAAAAAAATTAATTTGGACATAAATTGCGTGTTTTAGCCAGTTCTAAATTTTTTGTATAGTAAGATTTTGTCTATCTCTTACGGTTTACGAGTTATTCAAAAGTCATCCAGAGTAAACAGGACTACATAGGCTATAGCCAGAAAATTCAAAATATGCTCTTCATTTGTCATACAGATATCTTAAACATATGTCATTTTAATCAAAATCATTAGAGCCATTTTCAAGAAAATAAAAATTTTCGAAAATTTTCCATGTAAAGGGCAGTTTAGGGCGGGGCTATTTTCTTCAAAATCTTCGTGTGGCATCCTTAAAAGGCATTAAACTTAAGTACCAAATTTGGTTTTAACCGACTTTTCGTTTTCGAATTATGCTGTCCACAGACACACAGACAGACAGACAGACAGACAGACAGACAGACACACACACACACACACACACACACACACACACACACACACAGACAGAGCTTTTTCTAAAAATGCTTTTTCTGGATTCAGGGGGTCTTAAAACATATTTTCGGTGAAATCTCGACATCGAATTTTTGGGTGAAATACAATACTTCCCCTACTTACCAGTAGAGAAAGTAAACTGATACGAAGATTTTGAAGAAAATAGCCCCACCCTAAACTACCCTTCCCATGGAAAATTTTTCGAAAATTTTCATTTTCTTGAAAATGGCTCTAACGATTTTTATTAAAATGTCATATTATTTAGCTATTTTGATGACAAATGAAATGTATATCTTAAATTTTCTGGCTAAAGCCCCTATAGTCGTATTTACTCTGGACGACTTTTGCATAACTGGTAAACCGTAACAGATAGACAAAATATTGCACTACAAAAAATGTAGATCTTGCTAAAATACACAATTTATGTCCAAATAAATTTTCTTGTAGGGTGAACCATTTCGGAGATAGTCCTTTTTATGTGTGTGAGTTTCGGAAAACAAAACTTTCGTGAAATTGAACATCATTGTTCATTTTTTATAGGTTAGTCGTGCAAAGAGAACGGAATCTCAAAGCTTTAAAAGATTTGACTATCGCACAAAGCCTGCTGTATTCTAATATTCCCCTTGCACCTACAAGGAAATAAACAAAAACATAATTTGTACAAATGTTTATCTTAACTAACACGAGGAAGATATAGGAATAAGAGTTTGTAAGAATGGTTGGTACAAGAGTAGAGAAAGTCATGTGAGTGCAACACATCAGATTTTTCTTTTGAGAGATTAGTAGTTACTAGCGCTCGAATGTTTATGATCTAAAAACTCTGAATATGCTTGCATTTATGCTGCAAAATTACCAAAATATAACCCAAAACCCTGAAAATATTACCTAACACTTAATAGAAAACACGAAAAAAGTTTAATTTCAATAGTTACAGATGAAATAATTCATATTATCTCTCTAAATCTTCATTTTTAGCAGATCTGCACTACATAACGACATGCAATTTCAGATGGTTAGCAAGTAGAATATTTTACCCAGAGAAACTTCTTTTTACGTCATATGATGCAATAAGGACAAACTTGAAATAAGAGAAATCATTAGCAGAAAGTTCTGGTTCATTTTCATTAAACTTCTGCTTTTTTGCCACAAAGATGATGCAGCTTTCGAGTTCATAGAGGAATGTTTGCATTTATAAGCATTTTTAAGGACTTGCACTCTTATGGCGTCTTGAAACGTATTCGTGAAAAGAATTTAACAGTTGTTTTCCCTAATCTCAACATCGTTTAAAGAATTTTTATGAGTATTTACCATTTAACGCTAGTAGAGAGCGGTTATTCAGCGTTTTAAAAAGAATAAAAGCTGCCCACAGAAATTCCTCAGATAAGAGATTGTTTTGTTTGGCAAATGCCGAGGTTTTGAAGGGAATTGACATTTAGATTGCAGCCAGGAAGTCTTGACAAAAATATTTCTTCAAAGAACTTTGGTATTTTAATGAAATTAATATGACTTTTACATAATCTGAAATAATAATAATAATAATAATAATAATAATAATAATAATAATAATAATAATAATAATAATAATAATAATAATAATAATAATAATAATAATAATAATAATAATAATAATAATAATAATAATAATAATAATAATAATAATAATAATAATAATAAATAAATAAATAAATAAAGCATAACTCTGCATTTCTTGCTATGCTATTACCTAACTAACCCCTAGCGCAACAACCTTGACAGTCCAAGGCTTACCGCCCGGCCGCTGCGTCTCCACTTCTGCCCACTAATGGCGTCATGAGCGGGATGTAGTACTGGAGAGTGGGACGTGGTCAGCGCCCCGAGCCCTCCCGGTCGGTTTTGCGGCCTTCGCAACCTTGGGTCGCTACCTCTTTATCAAGTAGCTCCTCAATTGGCCCTTCCGGAACCTAAGGCGCCTGAGTGCACCCCGTAACCAAACAGCATTTTTTTAAAAACCTTTTTAAAGGCTTTATTTACCAACTTTATGAGAGAAGATGCTGAAACTGCCTGGGGTAATTTAAAAAATAAAGTGTACAAGCCAAACCCACACACTCTGGAAAAATTAAAACAGGAAATCGCCAGTATTTCTCAACGTGAAGTACAATGAGTGATGGATAGTTTCCTAAAGAAGTGCCAAATGTATGGACGACGGTGGCTGGTTTCAGTATCTCCACTCATAAATTTGGTAAATAAAGCCTTTAAAAATCCGCGCCTTTCTACGATAGCGACAGAAGGCAACGAGCGCCGAGGATGCGGACAGGTAAAACACCGCGCAACCGGTTCGGAACTTTTTTGCTCTCCCGTTATTTTAATTTTAATTTTGAGCCAAAAGCAGTAGCGGTAGTAACATAAGACTTAGCCTACGGGAGCAAGATTTGTAAATCCATTCCTCCTGATAGTGGATAAGGGAAGTCTGTGAACGTAGAACACCAAATTTTCCCCCTGGTATGGGCGTTGTTCCAGCAGGTAGGTAGGTATTGTAAGAAGCCTGCTTGAGGGGGTCGGTGAACCTTTAGAGAAAAGTTCTGCAGCCGCCGAAGTAGTGTGTCTCATGCGATAATTGTTTCAGCGGCAATAAACCTGAAATTAAAAGCTGCGAGAGGTTCATTTGTTCTGTTTGCTTCTTTTGGCAAGGATGCTGCACTTGGCAACGGGCTTTAATGATAGAAAGCATGATACATGGCGTTTAAGCATCCACTGTTACATTAATTACTCACCGTGGCTACCGCGCTCCGTTTATCTAATTCACGTTTGTACCGAAAGCCAGTCGCTGCTCCTGACTGACGCATGCGCAGAGGAGCGAAGGCCACACGGGCGATTGTGAACCACGACCGAGGAGGGTCCGGGTGCTAGCAGCGGGGCAACACCACCCACAACTTCGAGTTTCATTTACAACACAGAGCGCCATGTCTCCTCGTCGAGTGCAGGTATGCTCATTCAACAACGTGACGATTAAAAGCTGAAAACAAGTGACACGCAAAATGCGGATAGTGACAACAATGTCTTTGTGAGACCAAGGCCCCTGCGGCAGCAGTGCGGTGTGAGTGAGTGAGTGAGAGTGTGAAGGTATTTGTGATCAGCTGATGCGAGACAACACACCTCTGCCAGACCTTGTCGACTGAAGCGCTCAGACTACTGCCATGGACTGGTTCAGGAAAAGGAAGCGGAAAAGGTAAACAAAAGACATACGCAATTAAAGTTCTGCGTTTCAGAACGATTAGCTTCTTTGTTGGGAATAGTGCTCATTTCTGAGTTATAAGCTGCAATAAACATAAACATATAAAATCAAGGAGTTTTTAAATAAGGTGGTATTGCTTTTCCCACATAAATAGAGTTTGATAATGCTTAAACACAAATGTATATGACATTCTTTAATTTAACATATCATTGTCATTCTTCAACAAGGAGATCCAGACACAGTTAAGGAACCATTGATTAAATATACCGATACTTACATAGTCACACTTTAAGCTTAACCCCAAAAATACCAACTAAAACTAAACTTGTTTTAAAATTTTCTCAGACATTGTTTACAATGGTGGTCATAAAGTTTGCTAGGATTAATCCAGTTTAATCTGCGAATATACATATTCCCAGAACCTTTATTTTCATAATATTATTATTTCTCTTTTTTATTTTCTCTATCACGTACCTACCAACATAGTCAGTAGAGGAGATATTGTATTTCACCTAAAATTTTGATTTCAAGATTCCTCCGGAAATAAATGTTCTGAGACCAAAAAATTTTAGAATAAGATACATCTGTGAACAGCACAATTCATTAACTTCATATTTAAGTTCATATCTTCCATAGATTCGACACAAAGGTATCTCCCACAAAGTACCATAAATGTTTTTATTTTTTAAAAAAATAACTAACGATTTTTATTAAAATATATGTTTAAGGTATTTTCATGGCAAATAAAATTTATTTCTTGACTTTTCTGGGAATAAACTGTAAAGTTCTCTTCCTTTAAAAGGAATCTTGTATGAATTTATACAACTGAGGCTACAAGAAGAAAAAATCTGATGTGTTGCACTCACATGACTTTCTCTACTCTTGTACTAACCATTCTTACAAACTCTTATTCCTATATCTTCTTCGTGTTAGTTGAGATTGCTTATTTCCTTGTAGGTGCAAAGGGAATGTTAGAATACAGTAGGCTTTGTGCGAGTCAAATGTTTGAGATTCTGTTGTCTTTGCACACTTAACATATAAAAAAATGAACAGCGATGATCCATTTCACGAAAGTTCTAAGTTTTCCGAAACTCACACACATAACAAGGAATATCTCCCAAATGGTTCACCCTACAAGAAAATTTATTGAGACATAAATTGTGTATTTTAGCAAGATCTACATTTTTTGTATAGTATAATTTGGTCTATCTCTAACGGTTTACCAGTTATGCAAAAGTCGTCCAGAGTAAATACGACTACAGGGGCTATAGCCAGAAAATTCAAGATATACATTTCATTTGTCGTCAAAATATCTCAAACATATGACATTTTAATCAAAATCGTTAGAGCCATTTTCAAGAAAATCAACATTTTCGAAAAATTTTCCATGTAAAGGGTAGTTTACGGTGGGGCTATTTTCTTCAAAATCTTCGTGCCGTATCCTTGAAAGACATTAAACTTAAATACCAACTTTGGGTTTTAACTGACTTTTCGTTTTTGAGTCATGCTGTCCACAGACTGACAGACACAGACAGACACACACACACACGGACCTTTTTTCTAAAAATGCTTTTTTTGGATTCAGGGGGCCTCAAAACATATATTTCCGGTGAAATCTCGACATCGAATTTTTGGGTGGAATACAATACTTCCCCTACTTACCAGTAGAGAAAGTAAAAAGCATACTTTATAAAGAATAAAAATTACTTTAAAATGTGCAATTTATTGTGGCATTTTAAGCATTTCAAAGATACCCGTTATTATTGGTTTGAATTTTTCAATAATTTGTCGTTTTTAAAGTGATTTCGCTATTCAATGGTTTCTCGCGATTCGAAAGAAGGATTAAGGAATTTCACTCGCTTTTAAACTTCTGACTGTCTCTAATAATATGAAATAGATCGAACAAATCTAATGTGTTACACTCATATGACTTTCTCTACTCTTATACGAAGTATTGTTAACAACGCCTATTCCTATATTTAGTTCAAAACATCAGATTTTTTAGTCTATAACATTTACTCCCCCATGAATACTTCCAGACAATGGAGAATCGTAATCTACTTAGAGTGAAGTCCCCTATCCCTGCCGGAAATCGATCCATGAGCGTCGGCAGACATTTTTCCAGGTGGGGGGAGGCACATGTTTGAAATTTAGAATCAGATATAATTAATTCATTATTTTACTGTCAAAATTTATAATATTTGTTGCATATAACCATATGAATTTGTGCTATGATCTTTATATTAAAATTAAAATAGTAGTTTAATAGTCAGTAATTGATTGTAGATTAAGTTGACTAACTTCGCGACGCCCATGAATCGATCCCAGTATCTCTGTATTCAAAAGTTGGAACGCTGACCTCTGTACCACAAAAGCAATCTTTAATTTCTGTTCAGAATGTTTCAGCTGATTAACTACTGAAAGTTCATTGTATCTACAAGGTATTAAGAACGCAGACCAAGGAAAACTAAATGCATTTTCAATTGTTAGTTAATGGAAAACTAATGTTTGTTAATAATGCTACAAGAAGTTCCTAATGTGATGTAAACATTGGATCTGAGTCCGTCCACTCTGTGATCTTTGAACCTTCTATTTATTAGGACATTAAACATTTGCCTTCATATGTACATTTGTGATAAGGACTGTAACCTCTCGCACCTTTAGTACCATGGACACACGCACAGAGTTATTTTCTTTATACGTCATTTTAATCGAGATAAACATTTGCAGAAACAGTTTCTTTTTGGATACAAAGAGCACAGCGATAGTCACATGTTTAAGAATTGAGCGCTATATCCTGGCCCCAAAATTGCTTACTCTTTCCGTGTATTTCCGCGAAACAACTGAATGTCGTTTTAAAAAGTAACGTTTGTGGCGGCGGCCGCGCATTAAAGGAGGCTCAAGGTCAGCTACCTCACACCACTGCGTTACTAGACAACCACGACAATGGTAGATAACAACAAAGCCGTTTCCACACAATTCTAGAAGCTTCTAGTGCAGGGCTTGTTACGAAAAGCTTCGCGAAACGTTGATTTCCAGAAAAATCGCCGCTAATTTTCGGCTACATAAGCTAGCCGGCATAGACATAGAGTTAATTCAAGCTTAGTTTTGAGTGAGCTAATTGTTATAGTCAGTTGAACAATTGTGCAGTGTTTGTGTCACAACAGAACAGCCTCAAAAATGGCTCTAATGGAATTTCATAATGACCAGCTTTTAAAATATTTGAAGTCGCTTAAAGCCTACCGTATTCGCATGTTTTCATTGTAGCTATAAGGAAACCTAGTGTTTCCGTGGGTTTTCCTTGTCACTTAGGCGAAGCATTCCACCGCTTCCCTTTCCTTTCCTTTGTCATTTTATTTCCATTGTCATCTTCCAGATCCGGTTGTCGATGCACCGGGAAGACGATGCGCTCTATAAACTCTACTCCCCTTGCCCTGCTTATGGTAGCTGCGTATCGTTGCCTGAGTCATAAGGGTCGCTTCGATCCCCTCTCTGGATAGCGGAGAGAAGCTTCAGGTGGGTGACCGGTAGCTCATCTGCTAGGGACAATGGCGCTGCCTTCGCCACTCTATCTTGGGGTTGTAGTATCCCTTCACCTCTTCTCTCCCTCTCAGGGGATGGTAGCCTACAATAGATCCGCGCCGGGTTGTAGTCGGCGAGGTGTGCCCCTACGTTCCAGCACCTCATACCTCATCTGTAAGGAAATATGCAATAGAAATAATTAATCAAATGTTTATCTCAATCAAAAGTAAATAGAAGAATAAACGTTTGTTAGTAAGTTTGTACAAGAGTAGAGTTTGTACAAGATATGTGAATGCAGCATATCAGATTTTTTGGGGGGGGAGAGGGGGACTAAAGAATTATAACCTACCGAGTTGTTTTACGACCGCCTCCGTAGCGCAGTGGGTAGCGCGCTTGTCTCTGGCGTGGTCCCAGGTTCGATCTCCGGTACCAGCATGGGGATTCTTCCCTCGCTGGGAGGTCTGGCACGGGGTGCACTCAGTCTCGTTAGGTCCTGGGGGGACCAATTGAGCAGCTACTTGATGGAGAAGTAGCGACCCCAGGTCGCGAAGACCGCATAACTTCCCGGGAGGGCTCGGGGCGCGGATCACGTCCCACCCTCCAGTACTGCACCCCACCAATTACGCCTGTAGTGGGCAGAGGTGGCCGGCAAGCCTTGGGCCTTCATGGGCTGTTGCACTAGGGTTTAGGGGAGTTGTTTTACGTTTACTAACCGTAGCAAGTATAATATGGAAAGCAAAATATATAAACCGAATTAAATTTATGCACTTTTTTCCGCACCCCCAAAATAGTAGTTAGCATCCATTAAAAATTTCCGAAGTGTTTATTTTTCTTTTTTCTCCTTTATCTCTCTCTGTCTATTTCCATTGGGCATTCTACTGCAATGAAACTATTACTTTTAAATCTCCAAATCCCCTCAAATGTTTAAAATTATTCTCAAACATAAGCGACTCTGAAGGGGGGTGGAGATATAGCCGCAGAAGTGTGCAAAGAGGGTCCCAACTTGAATAATTTTGGAACCAATGGAATAGAAGATGGAGGCAAATTCAGGGGAAGGAAAATGTCTTCAGACATCAGAGTTCAGTGTTGGATTCTATTAAAGTTACCATTAGTTCTGTGAACGTTATGTTTGGTTCAGTGAGAAAGCAAACATATCAGTAAAACGTGACTTCGTGTGTTATCTTTGATAACGATTCAAGACGTAACTGACATATCGCAGTTTGTGGAAGCTAAAAATACTAGGTCATCGACCACTTCAACTGGTTGTTTCTGTGACATTATTCATAAGAGAAAGAGTTTACTGTTTTTGATACCATTAACTCCTTACCTTTTAATAGTATATTATTATGCAACGAGACTATAATGGTAGTAATTAAGACGCGAATATATATTAGGAAACGAGCGAAGCGAATTTCTTAATTTTCATACGAGCGTCTTAATTACCATTACAGTTAAGTTTCATACGACAATTTATGCTCGACCATATACCTAATTTTGTAGTTGAAATATTGTAAAATGTTGTACACTCACCAGGGACAATGAGCTACATATTGCATCAGCTGATATTTGGAGTTCTGCGCAGGCGCTAAACGATCGATTCGTTCCCAGCACGTCACAGCTGCATGATGAAAATAATAACCTTGGAATGCTACGTAACATTGAAAAATAGAAGGAGATTGAATATATTGGTTTTCAGACGAAACTTTATTTCATGTATAAGTTATTTATTGTACAATTAGTGAAATTAATTTGCGGGACTGTGCTTAGTGCAATATTCTTGGAAGTTGGTGTTGTGTTGAGGTTAATTTGTGTGTTTTGTGTTTGTCCGACTTTTTAGCGCTTTGTAAACTCGCGCTAGTTGCGTTTCGAGAATTAATCGATATTGCGATTTGCTATTGCTGCATGGGAATTTTCTGATTGGTGGAACACCTTTCCTTTAATGAAAGTCTGGACTTAAGGAGGTTCATTAAAGGATCGCTATCAGACTTACCTATAATTAATATATTTGGGTGTGGTCCAGCATAAAATTTATAAAGACATTCTTCTGTCTTCGTGCTATGAAACAAAAACGGAGTGAGATGGCTCCGTGATACTGTTTAAGACTTGCCTTTAGAAGGTCGTGGACTCGATTCCCGTGACCGACCTTCCTAACCTATGGGTTTGTTTCGGGATGTTGTTTACAGCATAACACTTTCGTCAGTGGTGCATGATAAAAAAGTACAAACTATAGTGAAAATGCTCTGTTATCATACTTTGAAAATAGAACCAAAACAGTGTAACAGAACATGTACTCAAATCTATTCCCACCTCTTCCAACAAAGGAATTGCCATTTTAAATTGTAATAATCATACAATCAAAATTTCTGTTTACTATAAGGACTAATAATGGTTAATTACAGTTTCATTATCCTTTTTACCATCAATTTATTATTCACATAGACTTCCTTTATGATTAGTTTTTGTTTTCCAACTCATGTTTTCAGCTCTAAATTTAAAAAAAGAAACAAGTGATCATCACAGCCGCGCTGAGCAATCAAATCGTGTTTAACTCTGGCATCATGAATAGCTATTAATTCGGTTTTATTATTACGTGATATCATAAAATGTTGATTTTTTTTCCCTGAAGATTACGCTGTGACAAAAGATAAGCAAGGTGATTGTCACTTATCTTGCTGCGATGCTCACTTTTAACGTAGTTCATATTTGAAAATGTTTGTTCGCAGATATAAGTGGAATCAATGATTGCCATTAAACTAGATGCAAACAAACGTAATATGGGATACCCACAACAGGACAGAGACCTAAATAATTCGCACCCTTCTTTCTCAGAACTTTTACGGTCGTGGAATTCTGCAATGCAAGTAGTTTCATATTTTGTAGCCTCACTACATGGAAACTTCAAAAGTGCAAAATAATTGGATTTTGGTTTCAAATGTTTTTAGATCTTCAAATTGTGAACAGAATGTGTCGTAACATTGCTTCAAAAGATCGTTGTATTTTTCCAGTAGAATAACATTTATCGTGACACGGAACGTAAGCAAGGGAAATGATATAACTTACAAATCAAGCACTTAATTTTATCTTCATCTCGAAAACAAAAATATTCGTATTCCCATTGAATTGTGTGTACTGCGATACTACGCACCATCCACCTCTGATTAGCAGGTCTGGCTCTCCTTGCGTAAATCAGTGGTGTGGGGAAAATATCACGTGTGCTCGTTGAGAACCCCTGGTATAGGAATAGGAGAGTACGAGAGATACGGAGGGGGGGGAGGGGTTAGCACTGAAGCTAGGCTTACTGCACCTGTGCCCCCAAGGGAGTATCCCGGGGAGGAAGGATGAGGTGAGAGGAGATACCGGGCGGCCAGATCCAGACTAACCCTACAGGCATTGACAGAGGTCCCTAAGTTTTCCCAAGTTTGATGACACCTCGTAATATTTAGGTGTTCCGAGGCCTTCTTAGGGGACCTCGGCGGGGACCAACGCCCCCTATTCAGCGACCTTACCCTGATCCCACGGACGAGGGACGTACGCATATCATCCCTGCCAAGCTGCACCTAAAGTTTCCTCTGACACTTGCGAGCCTGAAAGAACCAACGGAATGAATGATGCATGAAATTAATGAAGTGAAATTAAAGGATAGGAAATTCGGAGCTTTAAATTCCATTTGTAAATGAACCCTTTCTCACATGTCTTGGACAATTTTTGGACCAAGGACAATAGAGTGCATTATCCGGACTCCCATATGTATGTACTTTGTCCTTGGGACACTTAAATTGGTGCAATAAACATAGCTTACAAAAAGTCACTTGGGAATTACTGTTGCAGTTGTTGAAGGTCTTTGTTCAGCATGTAAATGCTGCAGCAGCATGCTTTCCGGTCAGGAAAACCTTCTTACTAGTATATATCTATATACATAATAATTACAGTAGCGTAATAAACGGGGCGGGGGGATGGTAACGAGACATGAAAGAAACAAAAATGCAAAGATATAAATGATGTGTATAGCTACCTATAGAAACCCAGTGTAGATCCGGAATGATACCAATCAATAACGGACATATGTACATAATAATAGAAACGCAAACGACCCAAACGCTGTATATCGCACTAATAGTCCTTCAGACTAACAAGAATGTAAACGCACTAGGTTGGCAGTGACAGTTGACTGGAGTAATGCCAACTTAACGGCGGTAACATTTCCTTTCTTTTTTTTTTTTTTTTTCTTTCTCTCTCTCTCTCTCTCTCTCTCTCTCTCTCTTCCTTCCTTCCTTCCTTTCTTCCTTTCTTCCTTCCTTCCTTTCTTCCTTTCTTTCTTTCTTTCTTTTGAGAAAGGGAATATCTTTTCCCCAAAATGTTTGCCTTTATAAGTCTGTATTTAGTACAAGGGCTTTCTAAGTTCTTTTAGTATTTTACTAATTTATGAATTTAAATTAGAAACTGTTTTACAGCCGATGTCGTCAGAAAGAATGGGGATTTGCAACGGTGAAGGAATTATCCAAAGCGGTTGTGTGTTTTTTGAAGTTACATGAGCGCATGCGCGCGCACATTACTGCGTTACTTGTGTAGTTTCCAGTACAGTAACATTTTTAACAGCAGTGCGACATATACCAGTACACAGCTACGGAAATGGCCGACATGAGCTCCAGCACACTTTGATCTAAATGTGCGGAATCGCCTTAACGTCGCATATACAAATCGATGGATTGGTAGAGGTGCACCAGTTCCATGGCCAGCACGGTCACCAGATCTGACACCTCTCGACTATTTTCTGTGGAGTTGTATGAAGAGTATGGTTTATGGCGTTCCTGTAGTGTCAGCGGAGGACCTTATTGCTCACTGACACACAGACAGACGCTCACACACACGGAGCTTTTTCTAAAAAGACCTTTTTTATTCAGGGGGCCTCAAAACATAAATTTCCGGTGAAATCTCGACATCGGATTTTTGGGTAGAATACAATACTTCCCCTACTTACCTACTATACGTAGTACACAAAGTAAAAATTTAGATCTTATTAAAATACATAATTTGTCAATTTTGTGTAGTGAGCCATTTCGAGATATTCCTTATTATTTTTCTGAATTTGCGAGTATTTTTACTTTTCTCAAATGGGACGTCGTTATTCATTTCTTTTTTATCTCTTGACAACTCAAATTTAAAAACACCAGTAGCAAGTTTGTTGACATAAATAAATAATAACAATTCAATACTGTTACGAACTCGTTTCAAAAGCCAAAGACGAAAGCTTTTGTTATGTACTTTCATACAGAATCTCTGACGAGTATCCCTTCAAGTAATTAAAGCATCTGCAATTAAGCAACGTCTAAAGAAAGTAAAACTACTGTACAAAGAGAAAGCTTTATGCAGCGTTTTTAGTAGAATGACCTGGATTCGATTACCGGCGAGGACTGTGAAATTGTGTTGCAGTTTGCGTTTCTCTCGGTCAGTAAGAAAGATGACAGAAGAAGAGCGAAAGATTTGTCGCTTTGATGCTATGAAAACGAGGTCAATGCCCTGCATTACTTGTGTTATTTTTAGCACTAATAGGGATTGGAACAGAAATGCAGAATGATTTGTATCACTTTGACACGTGAGAAAAGGATTTTTCATGTACCAGTTGTCCTTTTCTATGACGTCATTACATTAAGAATACTCATCTATGAAAAAACGTCAAACTGTTCCAAAATTGACAAATATGGATTTTAGTGTTATTAAATGGTATAAACTATTAATTGGAAGTATTGTATTCCACCCAAAAATTGAATGTCGAGATTTTTCCGGAAATATATGTTTTGAGGCCCCCCGAATACAAAAAAAGGGCATCTTTAGGAAAAGGTCAGTTTGTGTGTGTGTGTGTGTGTGTGTGTGTGTGTGTGTGTGTGTGTGTGTGTGTGAGTGTGTGTGTGTGTCAGCCTGTCAATCGGTTAATCTGTGGGCAGCATAAAATTTTCGAAAATTTTGATGTTCTCAAAAAATGGCTAACGATTTTGATTAAAATGCCATATGTTTGAGATATTTTCTAGCAAACGAAATGCATATTGTGAATTTTTTGGCTATAGCCCATGTACTCCTGTTTACTCTGGATGACTTTTACATAACTGTTAAACCGTAAGAAATAGACCAAATCTTACTACACAAAAAGTAGATCTCGCTAAAACACACAATCTATGTACAATATATACATATATTTGTAGAGTGAACCATTTCTGTGATATTCCTTGTTATTTGTGTGAGTTTTCTGTCAAATGGAACACCGTTATTATTTTTTTATATCTTAGCCGTGCAAAGAGAACGGAATCACAAAGTTTTAGAAGATTTGACTATCACTCAAAACCTACTGTATTCTAATATTCCCCTTGTACCTACAAGGAAATAAGCAATAAGATAATTTGTACAAATGTTTATCTTAACTAGCACGAAAGTCATGTGAGTGCAACTCATCAGATTTTTATAGAAAGGTTCACGTGTTGTGTGTGAATCTCTAAGCTATCACATAGCGATGAATTCTTAAAGCATTTGGCTATCGCTTAAACCTACTTTATTTTCCTACTTCCATTGTATCTACAAGGAAGAAATAGTTTCTGCAAATGTTTATTTCGATTAATATGCAGTACATACATTGTAGATAGAAGATGCGTTTGTGACTATAGTTTGTACAAGACTGAGGAGAGAAAGTCCTGTGAGTGCAGAACAACAGTTTGTCTCAGTGCTTCTTTATCCTATCTTAGCTTTTTAAAAACTGCGCAAATCACCTCATGCAATTTTTCTGTCGCTATTAATCCTTCACAAATGTTACTTTTGTTTTACATTATCATTCCCTCAATTCTTTATCCGTTATGTTTTTCTTCAAAATGCTATACGTTTCTAAATTGCAAACATACAAATGCTAAAATTCAACATCTCTGTTAATTATATGCGAGTTTAACTTTGGACTATTTTCCCCCGTTATCTGTATAACGGGTTTCCGTGTTTCACAGAACGCTGCTTTAGAACAAAAGAATAACTTTATCGGTTCAGAACAGGACAAAACACGGTGATTTCACGCGGAGGAAATGACAATGTATTTTGATGACTAGTGCAAGGAAATAAAAGAGACCGGAACAGTCGCATGACGCATGTCAAACACAAAGTCCGTGCGGTGTATGTATGTATGACTATGTATTGTGTTGGGGTATCCTTGGACCTCACTTAACAGACCCTTTGTTGCCAGGTACCTCCTGCGAGCGGGCGGGCGGGTCAATGAAACCGTTCGCCAAATTAAATGCAGTTTCAAATTACTCTGGAGGTGCTGTAGCATAGGCTATAGCCAGACAATTCAAAATATACATTTCTTTTGCCATAAAAATATCTCAAACATAAGGCATTTTAATCGAAATCGTTAGAGGCATTTTCGAGCAAAATCATAAATTTTGACAAATTTTCCATGTAAAGGGTAGTTTAGGGTGTCGCATCCTTGAAAGACAAACTTAAAAAGCAATTTTGCAATTTTGCAACTTTTAATTACCTTCTCTACTGGTAAGTAGGGCAAGTATTGTATTCCACCCAAAAATTCGATGTCGAGATTTCACCGGAAATACATGTTTTATGGCCCCCTGAATGCAAAAAAAGCATTTTTAGAAAAAGGTCCGCGTGTGTGTCTGTCAGTCTGTGGACAGCATAACTCAAAAACGAAAAGTCGGTTAAAAACCAAAGTTGGTATTTAAGTTTAATATCTTTCAAGGATGCGACACGAAGATTTTGAAGAAAATAGCCCCACCCTAAACTACCCTTTACATGGAAAATTTTTGGAAAATTTTTATTTTCTTGAAAATGGCTCTAACGATTTTGATTAAAATGTCATATGTTTGAGATATTTTGATGATAAATGAAATGTATATTTTGAATTTTCTGGCTATAGCCCCTGTAGTCGTATTTACTCTGGAGGACTTTTGCATAACTGGTAAACCGTTAGAGATAGACCAAATCATACTATACAAAAAATGTAGATCTTGCTAAAATACACAATTTATGTCTCAATACATTTTCTTGTAGGCTGAACCATTTCGGAAATATTCCTTGTTATGTGTGTGAGTTTCGGAAAACTTAGAACTTTCGTGAAATGGGTCATCGTTGTACATTTTTTATATGTTAAGTGTGCAAAGAGAACAGAATCTCAAACATTTGACTATCGCACAAAGTCTACTGTATTCTAATATTCCCCTTGTACCTACAAGGAAATAAGCAATAAGATAATTTGTACAAATGTTTATCTTAACTAACACGAAGAAGATATAGAAATAAGAGTTTGTTAGAATGGTTAGTACAAGAGTAGAGAAAGTCATGTGAGTGCAACACATCAGATATTTTTTAGTTATGCTGTTCACAAACACACACACACACAGACACACGGACATTTTTCTGAAAGCTTCTTTTTGGATTCAGGGGACCATCTATTTCCGGTGAAATCTTGACATCGAATTTTCGAGTGAAATACAATACTCCCTCTACGAGTAGAGAAAGTAAGAAGTCATAACCATAAAGTATTTAACAATATTCAACAATATTTGATTTAAAACTCATATAAAGTATGCTGTTTTCCTGCTGCAGATATTCCTGTAAATGCTCGTGTGTGTGATTTTGCCGGCGTCAAGTGTTGATGCACACAAATCTAAGGAAAACGCGACTATCTGCTAAATGTGACAACGGCTGTTGGAAATAGCTGTCTTTTCTTATCACCACTCTAAAGCGAGAGCACGTGTGTGTTTTGTTTTTGACACGTGCTGATCGATAAAACACTATTTTTCTGACAAACTGCCTTTCACCTTACACAGTAAAGTGTTCCATCAGTTGAAAACCAAGTTTATTAACGTAAGTTTGCTTTTCAATGAATGACTGAATTTAGGACGTCACTAAGTGATTTCTGTTTTAATTAGACAGTAACTGACATCAATGTTTTTCCTACAACACTTTCTGAATCTGGAGAACCCACTTTTAGAGAGAAGTACTTCTTAGAAGTATTTACGTCAACAAGAAACTTATTCTTTTTTCCTCTTCATATTTATCCAGACAAACATTTGTATAAATGATTTTATTACATATTTCCTGTAGATACAATGGGAATACGAACGCGGTAGACTTCAAGACTTGATCGTCATGCGACGGCTTTGATGGATAACGACTTCCCATTTGAGAAAAATACAAGTATTGGAAAATTCAAACCAATAACAAGAAATATCTCGGAAATGTTTAACCCCAAAAACTGTATTTCACATAAATTGCGTACTTTCACGAGATCTACAATTTTTTACTTTCTCTACTAGTAAGTAGAAGTATTGTGTTCCACCCAAAAACTCCATGTCGAGATTTCACCGGCCCCTGAAAATTTAAAAAAAAAAAAAAAAAAAAGCATTTTAGAAAAAGGTCCGCGTGCGCGTGTGTATGTCTGTTAGTCTGGACATGAAAACGAAAACTCGGTTAAAAACCAAAATCGGTATTTAAGTTTAATGTCTTTTAACGATGCGACACGAAGATTTTGAAGAAAATTACTATACCCTAAACTACCCTTTATATAGAAAATGTTTCGAAAATGTCTATTTTCTCGAAAATGGCTCAAACGATTTTGATTAAAATGTCATATGTTTGAGATATTTTGATAACAAACGAAATGTAGGTATATCTTGAATTTTCTGGCTATAGCCTATGTAGTCGTATTTACTCTGGGCGACTTTTGCAAAACTAGCAAACCGTAAGAGATATACCAAATCTTACTATACAAAAATGTAGATCTTGCTAGAATACACAATTTATGTCTGATTTTTAGAAGTTATGCCTTGTTATTTGTCTGAGTTTTGGAGCACTTATACTTCCGTCAAATAGAACATCGTAATTCATGTTTTTTATATGTTAATCGTGCATAGAGAAATGAATTTCAAAGCTATAAAAATCTGACTATCGCTCAAAGCCTACTGTATTCTAATATTCCGCTTGCACCTACAAGGAAATAAGTAACAAGATAATTCCTGCAAATGTTTATCTCAAATAACACGAAGAAGATATAGGAATAAGAGTTTGTAAGAATGGTTAGTACACGAGGAGAGAAAGTCATGTGAGTGCAACACATCAAATGTGTTGTAGTTTTTGTATACTAGTAAACGCAAGAGATTTGCTCTATCTCTTGCGTTTACTAGTATACAAAATCCATTCAAAATGAAGAGGACTTTATAGGCTGTTCCCACAAAATTTAAGATACTGTTGCCCATCGCATTATTGTCGGCACTACCGCAAAGGAGCCGAAGGGAAGAGACAGATAATGGCCGCATTGTTGGGGCCCTTGCCGAAAGAGAGAAAGGGATAGAGACTTCTGGAATTTTCTGCTTTGTATTTCACCGCAATAATAACTGAACTTTCCTGAAGTTTCGAGAATAGTGCCTGGGAGATATAAATAGCGGTAAAGTGTGAGAAGGGACAGTTTTTGTGTTACTAATTCGGAGTTGGTGAATCGGTAAAGACTTTCTTGCTGTTGCAACGAGTGTACAAAGTTACTGTTTACGGAAATAAATGTGTTTCTTTATCTCGACTACATCTGTCTTCTTACTTTACACCCGCCAAAGTCACAATACGTTTAATTCGTTTGTCATCTTTTTTTTAACTGATGATAACTTAATTGTACACTTAGTAATTTACAGTTATGCTCATAAACATGACAATTACATTACTTGAAATATGGTAAGGATCTTATCCAATAATACACTTCATTTATTATATTGTCAGGTGTGAATGATGTTTTCTTTTTAATCTTGTGTCTCTTCGAGCTTCTGGCAGGTGTTGAGTAGTGGATTGGAGTGGTTGGTGAACTTGCAGAGCTGGTGTAGCAGTCGTAGTTACTGAAGACATCTGAAGATCCTGCTGGACGATTGTATTGCGGACGTACCACGGTGCATTAGTTATGAATCTAAGGAAACGGTTTTGAAGCATCTGTACTCTTTTTATCTGTGAATCAGATGCAGACCCCAAATGTCACACCCATATGTCCATATAGGTCGAACCAGGGAGAGGTATATCATTCTTCTGTACTTTGAGAGGTAACTTTTCATGCATTAAATACCGTAACTGGCGATTTCTGTTTCTAATTTTATTTATTACATCAGTTATGTGTGTGAAAATATCTTAAATATATTATTGTCGCGTTAGCAAAGAAGATTCTAGGTCAGCTACCTCACACTACTACGCCGCTACGCAACAGGTGATAATAGCCGACTTAGAACAAACGTTTAGAAGAATTCTAATTCCCTGGTTTGCTTACGAGAAGTTTCAAGAAACGTCAATTTTCATAAAATTCATCAGTAATTCACCTGGGCTATATAAGCGAGTCGGCACGAACCGAGAGTTAGTTTTGGTTTTGATCGAGAGAATTGAATTGAGAAGAGTGCGTTGTTTGTGACAAGGACAGTCAGACAGAACAGCTGTAAGGTCGTGAATTGTAAATTGTGTTACGATGTAACAAAACAGTTGTGAATTGTGATGTGTAATGGTGCTAGCTTCGCTAAACATTTAAGAAGAAATAAAGTGACATAAAAAGTAACCGGACTTCTCATTTGTCACAATATTTTATATCAATTTTTGAGATGATCAAAACTTTCCAAAAATGTTGCATGTAGTAGTTTGGGACGGAGAGATTTTCATAAAAATCTTCGTGTCGTGTCCTTGGAAGATGCTGAACAAAAATACCAGATTTCATATTTAAACGACTATTCGTTTAGGAGTTATGCTGTTCTCACATATAAACACACACACACGCACACGCGCACACACACACACACACACACACACACACACACACACACACACACACACACACACACACACAAACACACACACGGAACTTTTTGCTCCTTATGCTGCTTTCGGATTCAGGGAATCTCAAAACGTACATTTCCGGTGACTTCTCGATATAGAACAAGGTGTCCAACGTTCTCTCTTTGGAGAATATTACACAGTGAGCGGCAATGCCTCACTACACTCCTCAGTCGGGGGGACAGACGGTCAGTATCCAGTGACAGACACAAACAAGCGATTCCATGACAGTTTCTAAATCATACTTTGAATTTTCTGGGAATGTTCTCAGAAGACCTCTTCATTCTGGATGATTTTTGCATAAATGGTAAACAGTAAGAGACAGACAAAAGCTTACTAAATAAAAATGTGTATCCCGTTAAAATACACAACTTATGTCAAATACTTATTTTTCCTTTGAGTGAAACATTTATGAGATATTCTTTATTTATTTGAATTTGCCAATACTTATAGTTTTTAGTTCCTCTACTGGTAAGTAGGGGAAGTATTGTATTCCACCCAAAAATACGATGTCGAGATTTCACCGTAAATACATGTTTTGAGGTCCCCTGAATCCAAAAAAAGCATTTTTAGAAAAGGGTCCGTGTGTGTCAGTCTGTCAGTCTGTGGACAGCATAACTCAAAAACGAAAAGTCGGTTAAAAACCAAAGTCGGTATTAAAGTTTAATGTCTTTCAAGGATGTGACACGAAGATTTTGAAGAAAATAGCCCCACCCTAAACTACCATTTACATGGAACATTTTTCGAAAATTTTGATTTTCTTGAAAATGGCTCTAACGGTTTTGATTAAAATGTCATATGTTTGAGATATTTTGATGACAAATGAAATGTATATCTTGAATTCTCTGCCTATAGCCCCTGTAGTCGTATTTACTGTGGATGACTTTTGCATAACTGGTAAACTGTTAGAGATAGACCAAATCATACTATACAAAAAATGTAGATCTTGCTAAAATACACAATTTATGTCTCAATAAATTTTCTTGTAGGGTGAACCATTTCGGAGATATTCCTTGTTATGTGTGTGAGTTTCGGAAAACTTAGAACTTTCGTGAAATGGAACATCGTTGTTCATTTTTTATATGTTACGTGTGCAAAGACAACAGAATCTCAAACATTTGACTATCGCACAAAGCCTACTATATTCTAATATTCCCCTTGCACCTAAAAGGAAATAAGCAATAAGATAATTTGTACAAATTTTTATTTTAACTAATACGAAGAAGATATAGGAATAAGAGTTTGTAAGAATGGTTAGTACAAGAGTAGAGAAAGTCATGTGAGTGCAATACATCAGATTTTTTTCAAATAGGAATATGTTGTTGTATGTTTTTTTTTTTTTTTTTTTTTTTTTTTTTTTTTTTTTTTTTTCCATTCTTTGGCCTTGCAATCAGAAAGGTATTTCAAAGGCATCGCATAGCAACCAGCTCTTAAAACATTTGACTATCGCTTAAAGCCTACTGTATTCCTATATTCCCCCTGCACCTACAAGAAAATTCGCAATAAGGTAAATTCTTAAAAAGCTTATGTTGATTAAAATGAAGTAGATAGAGAAACAAACATTTGCAAGAATAGTGTGTATAGCGAGCAGAGCTTCTCCAAATTGAACTATACTAAAAATCTGTATCGCAATATGTTACGCGACGATCACTTGGTGTATCTTCTAAGACTATGCCAAATATTGATAGACTTCTTAAACGTAAGCAGTACCAAAGAAGTCACAAATGAACAGATGTTTATCGTATAAGATTTGAAAGTGCTTTAATCAAACGCAACGTACGTGTCACCAACCCGCCACTGCAACAGAATGCACGGTAGGGGGTTAAAGTCCGCGTATGTTGGAAGGAGGTAAACCCACACTCCCCTCTTTCGCAAATGCCCAAGAGGTCTCCATGATCTAAAACTTATGTAATTGAAAATAAACTGTGAAGTTTAAGTCCATTTAAAAAACCAAGATATTGAAATTTATGGTCCGAATAGGCAGCTAGACCTAAAAGAGGCAAACTTGGGAAAAATAAAAACTGGTTCCATTACTTCCATTTTCCTCAAAACATGATTATAGTTGCATAACTTTCTGATTTATCACCACCAGCAAAAACACATTTGTCCTAATGTCCGGGCTCTAGTCATGATTAACACGCTGTAAATAGAAAAGTGATATTCTTTGTTTGAAAAATGTCCTGCATAGACTTGAAGTTAAATCTAAATGGTCAGAGACAGTCACATGATGTTTACAAAATGCGAGTCCTTTGGAACAAAACTTTGGAGTTATAAAACCGGTTTCCTCGATCGCAGCAAATATGTTTGTAAAGCACATTAACATTAAAAGCAAACAACGAAGAGATTTCGGAAATAAGTAAACAGAATAACAAAGTTCAAGGTGAAAGATGTAGGTATAACTGGAAAAGTTATCAGTCATACAGTTAATAGGTTAAGATGCCGAAAACGTTATGTTTTTGTCAGGACAATAATGGAAACAAAATTAAATGAAAAGTGTATATGAGTTTAGAGCTTTGATTATTTTAATCATTGAGGATAAATTGAGTTCAGGACAAGATAAATTATAAATGTGCACAAGCTACGTAGGTTAGGGAAAAATTATAAGAGAAATTATATGCGAAAGGAATAAGAGTATTAGAAGTAGAGAAACAAAGCATGAAGAGTACTAAACAAATGCAAATGTTATATAAACTTAATTTGGCTTTAATGGTAGAAGACACAAAACGATTAAAACAAACACAGGTAATGTAGAGGCATGTCTGCACAGTTAATAAAATATAGTACAAGAAAATTATGGAAAATAAGGACAGTTACTTGAAAGATATTTAAATCATGAGAATATACGTGTAGAGAAGGTTATTTAGGTATCTACGATACATAAAAAGAGAGTAAAAAGCTATTGTAGTAATTACAGGAGTAGAATGTGGCCCCTAGGATGAAGGCATGAAGGCAGAAAGGCTACAGAGACGCGCAGAAGTCCCTAACAGTTCTCTTGGGCCAAAGACCCGTCCCACTGCTGGAACTGTCTAGAAGGGCGATGAGCGACCCGTTGACCAAGCAGCCCTTTAGTATCCACGGACTCTTTCCTTTAAACAAGCATACTCGACATCTGTCCGGCACCGCCACACACCACCAAACCTAGCAAGATAAGAAGGCAGGTTATGGAAAGGGAATCAAAGTAGATCAGAAAGCACTTGTTCTTGAAAAGCTGGATTTGTTCTTATAAAGACATAAAATGACTTAAAATTAAACAGCCCATGAAGGACCAAGACTTGCCGCCCGGCCGCTGCCCCAACCTCTGCCCACTACAGGCGCCATGAGTTGGGTGCAGTACTTGAGGGTGGGACGTGATCGGCGCCCCGAGCCCTCCCAGCCAGTTGTGCGGCCTTCAAGACCTGGGTTCGCTACTTCTTCACCAAGTAGCTCTTCAAAGGGCCCACCCCCCGGGCCTAACGAGGGATCGAACCCGGGTCCTCCGCACCAGAGGCAGGCGCGCTACCACTGCGTTACGGAGGCGATCCATAAAATAACTTACAACCTGTAAAAAGTGGTCATCAAATAAAAATGTCTATAAATGCACAAGAAATTGCCTTTAAAGTGGTTTAATGTCGCTCAAAATGTCATATTTTCCACATAACACCGCTGTTCATCAGAAAAAGAAGTTACAAAGTATTCGAAGTTCGGACTCTAGTAATCAGTAACAGGGCAAAAATGTATACAAATAACTGTTAAAGTTGCCCTTACTATCCCCAACTTCTGATACGAGATGCAAGAGAAGGAAATACAAACGTTTAAGAATAAAGTGTACATCATGTGCAATATTGGTATTCATAAGTGAAAAGATCACCATGTCATGACTTATGGGATTGAAAAGCGGAGAGCAAGCGACTGGTTCAAGAGGTCAACAGTGCCTGTTCATTCCGGTTCAAGCAAGCAATTAATCACTTCCTCAGCTGCTTTATATCTCCACAACTAGCTACTGAGGAATGAAACGAAAGGAGACAGGAATTGTTAACTTGTTCAGAAAGAAGCTAAAGTTCTTCTATAAACTCGTGACAATACAAGTTGATGACTATGTTGTTTTAACAACTCATTAGAATAACAGAACACGGCAATGAGGAAATTAATTCCTTCTTAGGGTAGGCCATGCCTCATCCAATGTCTATAAGTTCTGGTATATGTTCTCCTTTTATACAGGATGTTTGCTTCTTCATCTTCCAAAACACATTCGTCCTGTAACGCAAGAGGGTAGAGTCTGTTTAGTCAACGCATGTGCAGTTCGCCGCCTCCTTTGAGGAATCCATATAATCGTTTTACAACATGGGCCCTTCCTTATCAGTTGTTTTTTTTTTTTTCTGTAGCTAATGAAGCAAAAAAGAAAAAGAAAAAATCTGATTTGTTGCACTCACATGACTTTCTCTACTCTTGTACTAACCATTCTTACAAACTCTTATTCCTATATCTTCTTCTTGTTAGTTAAGATAAACATTTGTGCAAATTATCATATTGCTTATTTCCTTGTAGGTGCAAGGGGAATATTGGAATACAGTAGGCTTTGTGCGATAGTCAAATCTTTTAAAGCTTTGAGATTCCGTTCTCTTTGTACACGTAACATATAAAAAAATGAACAACGATGTTCCATTTCACGGAAGTTTTAAGTTTTCCGAAACTCACACACATAACAAGGTATATCTCCGAAATGGTTCACCCTACAAGAAAATTTATTGAGACATAAATTGTGTATTTTAGCAAGATCTACATTTTTTGTATAGTATAATTTGGTCTATCTCTAACGGTTTACCAGTTATGCAAAAGTCGTCCAGAGGAAATACGACTACAGGGGCTATAGCCAGAAAATTCAAGATATACATTTCATCTGTCATCAAAATATCTCAAACATATGACATTTTAATCAAAATCGTTAGAGCCATTTTCAAGAAAATGAAAATTTTCGAAAAATTTTCCATGTAAAGGGTAGTTTAGGGTGGGACTATTTTCTTCAAAATCTTCGTGTCACATTCTTGAACGACATTAAACTTAAATACCAACTTTGGTTTTTAACCGACTTTTCGTTTTTGAGCTATGCTGTCCACAGACTCACAGACTGACAGACTGACACACAGGCACACACACGGACCTTTTTCTAAAAATGCTTTTTTTGGATTCAGGGGGCCTCAAAACATATATTTCCGGTGAAATCTCGACTTCGAATTTTTGGGTGGAATACAATACTTCCCCTACTTACTAGTAGAGAAAGTAAAAATAACTAGAATTCTGAATTTTGACTCTTACACCCTTAAAATCAGGGTTACTATTGGTCTATAAGTCCAGGGATAGAGGTTTGCCTTTTCTGAAGCGTGCACATGGATTTATGGCAGTCATTAGTTTATGGAAAATTTACTTTGTGGAGCAACTGCACTCGCGTTCATTAAACATGCTAGAATCACTAGAGCAGACATATTCAACCTGGGGTACGCAAAGACTTCTTAGGTATACGCGCGATTTAAAATACGCATGTAGCGAGTACATGTTTCCTGAATTATCACAAATAAAGAAAAGTAGTACAATTTAAGCGCGCTTGCCGCTGGCGCGAAGGACCCGGGTTCGATCCCCGGTACCAGCAGGGGATTTTATCCCCTCTGGGAGGTCTAGCACGGGATGCACTCAGCCTCGTTAGGTCCCGGGGGGACCAATTGAGGAGCTACTTGATGAAGAAGTAGCGGCCCCAGGTCTAGAAGACCGCATAACCGGCCGGGAGGGCTCGGGGCGCTGACCACGTCCCACCCTCCAATACTGCACCTCACCAATGACGCCTGTAGTGGGCAGAGGTGGGGGACGCAGCGGCTGGGCGGTAGGCCTTGGCCCCTTGTGGGCTGTCGCGCCGGGGTTTAGTTAGTACAATTTAATACTCCTGAGAAAGCAAACAGTCTTATAAGGAATGTTTATTTTGAATTAATTACGCTAATAAACGATTATTGCAAGTTTTCCAGTTGTGTTGGAACATAGTGGACAAAAAAGCTGGTACTGGTGATGGACTTTTAGAAATAATGAAATTCCACCTACAAAACCTCAGGTTACAGTTTTTAAAGTAGGTACCTCTAGAAATTGAGAAAGACGATAATATACAAGAATGGATTACATATCCGTTTTGCACCACCACCATCAATTCGTATGATCTTCCCATAAAATTAAAAGAAAGTATTTTGGGAAAGTCTTGGCAGTTCATTGAAAATATAGATCGAAAACATGTTAATTTGTGATTTCTGGTGTTATGCACGCAGAGTACACTGAACTTAGAGACACTGTCTTATCCCATTCCACTCTACTTACTTATGTAAACTGGGTTTCTCTGCATTGATAGCAATCAAAACGAAACAAGAAATTGCTTGAATTCAGAATCACCAATGATACTCGCACTAACGAAGATTGAGCCATGAATAGTGTCTGGCGTCCAAACAAGTTCAGCTACCTCATTAATGGGTCAAAAACTTATACAAATTCTATAATTTTTGTATTTTATACATTTATAGCATAATTCTCCTTTTTGTAGTATTTAATAAGTTATGTTATAACCAGTTTTAGAGATGGTTATATTTATGGTGAAGGATAACTTTAGGGCTAGGCTTGAATGTACAGGCTGGAATGGAAAATTGCTTTTGGGGGTATGCAGAGAAAAAAGGTTGAATACCAGTGCACTAGAGTATGTTTGTAGGTACGTTGGGAATACGTACGTATAACGTGTGTGAAGCGTGTTTCCTCCAGTTCATAGCAGACTCGGGCTAAATGGACACCTTTAACCTCAACTTCTAACCTCAGGTATCAGAGTTACTGTTTAAGTTTACACTTTGACCTCTTTGTTCTAGTCGTGGTATAACTTGACAAATTGATGGCACTGTGATTGTTTTGAGCCATGTTCAGTTATGGAACTGGTTGCGTTTCCACATCGGCGTCTTTGATTCTAGTTTTGGGGTAACTTTACCATTTATGACACTGCTGCCTTAGTTAAAGCAGTTTTGTTCACTGCTTCTTGGAAAATATACCATATGTAGTAACTTTCACCTCAGAACTAGTTTCACCGCGTGAAACTAGAAAGCCGATGAGTGTCCTGACCATAACTATCATTAATACTAACACTAGCGTACTTAGTTATTTAGAAATTGCATAAAGTGAACCTACTGAGTATCAGGTAATCGTTTGCGAAGCTCATGATGGCATTCCATTAAAGATTATGTCTACGCCATTGCAAAACTCACTTAACCAACAAACATACGGCTTGTTTTACAAATTTCCAATAGCTGGGTACGCATATACCTACGTAAAAACTAACAGCGGAGAAAGTAACGCAAAATGTCCCCAGATTACTATCAATGATGTTCTTAATATGCGACCCCTATTGACTAAGCACAAAAGAGTCGTACTGTTGAATGTTTCTCCAGTTATTCCCAATAGCAACCCAGAAACTTAAGTGACATCCCGTTATATGCACCCGACTTCTGCAATTACACATATTAGAGCTGGAGTGAGTGTTCCAGGGTTTATGCTATACCTGAGAAAATCGTCCGACATCCTGACAGTTTTCAAATGTTCCACTGTTACAACGGCCTCTAATAGCACTTCAGAGGATTTTCTTCATCAGTCTGCCCAGCGGTAACTTCTGAACTCTCAGTCTGCTATTGATGACCAAGTACCATCCTTAAACACTGAAATGGGGCACTCTTCTCAAACAGTAAGCAACACAATATTAGTGCCACCTTCTAGTGATGATGTAGCTGCTTCTGTTGACAGTCTACTGTACCACATGAAATCCCCCATTTTCTCAAATGATAGCGATTCAGACCACCCACTTATTCAACGCTTGAGTAGAATCACTCTAAACTATTATCCAGATCACAGGAGGATTTGCGACACAATCCTCCTAAAGCTAATCCAGACGAACCGGTGTCCCGCAGGATCTGCAGGCAGCGCAGCAACAGTGGCCTTCAGCGATAAGGACCACTCGCATCCATTCCGTCCCAGGGACCAACATCACTCGTCAGAGTAGAGCTAGGCAGTCACGCCGACCTGGAAGCTGCCTTGGCGTCCAGCCTGCCCTTGTTAGGGCGGATGCTGTGCGTTGAGACTTGTAAATAGGACCACCCTGCTCTATGCTGCCACTGCCGTGCCCACGGTACTCAGAGGACAACTGCGCAGCCCCGCCGAAGTGCCGCTTGGCGCTTCTAGCCTCACATCGGCCTGGCAGCAACACAACCTTCGCCGATGCCGCCGCTATTGTGCTAGTTGTGGAGGAACCAGCAACTTCACCGGCCAGGCGCTCTGCCCACTGCATCCTTGCAGGAAGACATCCCTGTCTGGCCATCGCAGCCACAACTTCAGCCGCCATGTACACCAGCACCAGCCCTGGTTCATCATCAACATGTTGAACTGGAGCAGCGACACGGGACGCCATCCAGGCTGAGCTGTTGACCATCGGTGTCCGCTTAGTTGCCCTGGAAGAGATCACTTCATCCATCGTTGACAATCTCCAGGACCTGCAAGCAGCTCTCAACGCAGTACACCTCCGACAGGAGAGTACTACCACCGAGCTGTCAGTACACATTGACAGCATCACCACCCACTTGCAGGCATCGGAAGCTCAGTCGGCACCATCACTACTACAACAATCACTTCAGTCGCAGCCCTTCGTGATGCCTCCAGAGCACCGGCTCTTCCTCGACCAGTGCCTTGCGCTCCAGGGAGGACGACCGGTGGCGGTTTTTACTTCCTCTACTGGTAAGTAGGGGAAGTATTGTATTCCACCCAAAAATTCGATGTCGAGATTTCACCGGAAATATATCTTTTGAGGCCCCCTGAATCCAAAAAAAAGCATTTTTAGAAAAAGGTCCGTGTGTGTCTGTATCAGTCTGTGGACAGCATAACTCAAAAACGGAAAGTCAGTTAAAAGCCAAAGTTGGTATTTAAGTTTAATGTCGTTCAAGGATGCGACACAAAGATTTTGAAGAAAATAGCCCCACCCTAAACTACCCTTTACATGGAAGATTTTTCGAAAATTTTGATTTTCTTGAAAATAGCTCTAACGATTTTGATTAAAATGTCATATGTTTGAGATATTTTGATGACAAATGAAATGTATATCTTGAATTTTCTGGCTATAGCCCCTGTAGTCGTATTTACTTTGGAAGACTTTTGCATAACTGGTAAACCGTTAGAGATACACCAAATCATACTATACAAAAAATGCAGATCTTGCTAGAATACACAATTTATGTCTCAATAAATTTTCTTGTAGGGTGAACCATTTCGGAGATATTCCTTGTTATGCGTGTGAGTTTCGGAAAACTTAGAACTTTAGCGAAATACAACAACGTTGTTCATTTTTTTATATATTAATCGTGCAAAGAGAACGCAATTTCTAAGGTCAAAAAGATTTGACTGTCGCACAAAGTCTTCTGTATTCTAATATCTCCCTTGCACCTACAAGGACATAAGCAGTAAGATAATTTGTACGAATGTTTATCTTAACTAACATGAAGAAGATATAGGAATAAGAGTTTGTTAGAATGGTTAGTACAAGAGTAGAGAAAGTCATGTGAGTGCAACACATCAGATTTTTTAGTCGAGTAGTGCCATAATGGCGAAGCCGACACTCCCCATTGTGCCCTCCAATACAGTGGCAGTCCATAAATGGATTTTTCCTTCACTCAAAAAGAAAAAAAGCCAGAAGACTATCTTCTGACTTTTACACAACTTGTCATGTTTGTTAAAACTCAGTGGGGTTCTCCAATTAGGCCACTTCTTACACCACTGATAATCATGCGTCAGCACAAATGCTCAAAAGATAATATGTTAGCCAAAAAAATTCACCCGGCTTGAAAATAAATTAATGCCGGTCACTACACTATCAATGCACAATTTGGATACATAGGTGTCGCGAAGGGGGGCAAGGGGGGGGACTAGGGTTCCCCCTTTCGAAATCAATGAATTTAATGTGCAATTACTGGCTATAAGACTATTGTTTTCATTTTGTTATAAAGAACAGTTTTTCCTCAGGATAGTTGTTTTATAGTGCCTGTGTTACAAACCAGCTCGCCAGTGATGTTATTTAATTATCATGTAAATAAGAAATGCATTATTTTCGATTAGAAGCTGCATATAGATATTTACTATTTGTTGCCGGCAACAACGCGTATTCGTTTCTGCTTAATTTGGTGCTTATTTTCATCATTTTTCGTGTTTATTTGCTTGCTTATTTTACTATTTTATCGTGCTTTAATCATTACACTAAATACCATTAAATCGCATCGACTCTCACGGTGCCAGTGGTGGTGTTGCAACATATATACTTGAGAACATAACACAGAAAGAAATTGTGCCTCAGACCGGTATGAAAGCTCTGGCTGCGTCTGTTTTTCTCACTACTGATATCTGTATGCATTTGCAAGTTGTATCTACTTGACAATGCCAAATCGACCTCCAAATACTCACACATTTGATTGAACAATTACCCCCACCTGCACCGCCTCCACACTAGGCTAATCACGTGTCAGTATTAAGGAGGGCATTGTCTTCTACCAGAAGCCCTCACAACAGTACATAGGCCATTATCAGCACGCAAATTTGCGTGATAGTAAATTCAAATATGACGAATTAAATATTAAATTAATATGTTTTGAGGACACCTGAGTCAGAAAAAAATATTTCTGATAGAGGTCCGCGTGTGTCTGTCAGTCATTGAACAGCATAACTAAAAAATCTGATGTGTTGCACTCACATGACTTTCTCTACTCTTGTACTAACCATTCTTACAAACTCTTATTCCTATATCTTCTTCGCGTTAGTTAAAATAAACATTTGTACAAATTATCTTATTGCTTATTTCCTTGTAGGTGCAAGGGGAATATGGGAATACAGTACGCTTTGTGGGATAGTCAAATCTTTTAAAGCTTTGAGATTCCGTTTTCTTTGCACACGTAACATATAAAAAATGAACAACGATGATCCATTTCACGAAAGTTCTAAGTTTTCCGAAACTCAGACACATAACAAGGAATGTCTCCGAAATGGTTCATCCTACAAGAAAATTTATTGAGACATAAATTGTGTATTTTAGCAAGATCTACATTTTTTGTATAGTATGATTTGGTCTATCTCTAACGGTTTACCAGTTATGCAAAAGTCGTCCAGAGTAAATACGACTACAGGGGCTTAGCCAGAAAATTCAAGATATACATTTCATTTGTCATCAAAATATCTCAAACATTTGACATTTTGATAAAAATCGTTAGACCCATTTTCAAGAAAATCAAAATTTTCGAAAAATTTTCCATGTAAAGGGTAGTTTAGGGTGGGGCTATTTTCTTCAAAATCTTCGTGTCACATCCTTGAAAGACATTAAGCTTAAATACCAACTTTGGTTTTTAACCGACTTTTCGTTTTTGAGTTATGCTGTCCACAGACTGACACACAGACTGACAGACACAAACACGGACCTTTTCCTAAAAATGCTTTTTTTGGATTCAGGGGGCCTCAAAACATGTATTTCCGGTGAAATCTCGACATCGAATTTTTGGGTGGAATACAATACTTCCTCTACTTACCAGTAGAGAAAGTAAAAACGAAAAGTCGTTGAAAACCGAAGTTGGTATTTAAATTTAATATCTTTAAATAATGCGATTCAAATATTTTGAAGAAAATTGCTCCACCCTAAACTACCCTTTACATGGAAAAAGTTTCGAAAATGTTTACTTTCTCCAAAATGGCTCTAATGATTTTGGTTAAAATGCCACATGCTTAAGATTTTTTATGACAAATGAAATGTATACTTTCTGGCTATAGCCCATGTAGTCTTATTTACTCTGGACGACTTTTGCATAAGTAGTAAACCGTAAGGGACCAAATCTTACTATGAAAAAATGTAAATCTTGTTAGAACACAATTTATGTCCAAATAAATTGTTTTAGTGAACCATTTCGGAGATATTCCACATTTGTGTCAGTTTTGGAAAACTAACATTCGTCAAATGGATCATTGTTGTTCATTTGTTATATGTTAGCCGTGCAAAGAGAACGGAATCTTAAAGCTGCGTACAAGGAAATAAGCAATACGACAATTTCTGCAAATGTTTGTTTTAACTAACATGAAGAAGCTATAGGAATAAGAGTTTGTAAGAATGGTTAGTACAGGAGTAGAGAAAGTCATGTGTGTGTAACACATCAGATTTTTATTTTATAGTTTAAAGAAATGCGATGAAACAACTTCCGTTGCAGTTCAGAAACGTCGGGAAGTATCTGTAAATACAATGCCACTCATTTCCAATCTGTTCGTGACGTAAGGAAAGAAATGACTGGCCCGGAAGGAAAAGCTGCTCTGCCACGTGAAGGTCACACTGACAGGAAACTGAGACTCTGCTCTGCTTCAACGCTTCAGTGCAGGCAAGTCTAGGGTTACCAGATCTAAAGCACCCAAGCACAAAATACAGAACATGTCTACCAATCCCATGTGTTTCATTCACTTCGACTTCTCTACTCATTAGCGTTTTTTTTTATCTCTGTATTGGTATGTGTGTATGTGTGCGCGCGCATATGTATGTATTTTCCACATTGTCCTAGATCTTCAGAAAACATATGCTGTCATACAAATGCAGGCCGTATTAGTGACCCGCTGTTGTGTATTCACACACGTATTTCACACTATTTTTGCATGGATATGTGCTCTTTATTTGGAGTGGATTAATAGTAAAAGTTCCAAATCAATCTGGGCAATGTTACTTTGGATTTCCAATGTCGCAATGGTACCAACTCAACAGCTGTAATTCAGGGCTGGGCAACTGATGCTCACTGAGCGCAGCCTGCTCATGGGCTTGAAGTGGGCTTTAGTTAGTAGAAATTGAAGGTCGCTCAAGGTATCCGCGAGTCGCCCCAGACTCCTCTAATTCATGCGATGGCCTTTTGTCTTGTCTTTTCCGATTCTTACCGGCAGTTGTTTTTATTACTTGTTACTACTGCTTCACACCGATTGGTTCTAATTGAGGAGTGTTTTTTCAAAACTCGATAGATGCAAAATTTTACGAAATTGGGTTATATATAGTATCGGCATAATTTTCACCTTCTGCATCGTTCTGTGAAATCAGATTTTGCAAAATTCGATTCTTGTCCTGTGTAGAAGCTAGGGAATATCAGCAGTTTTTTCAAAACTCGATAGATGCACTTGCTCAGTTAAAGCAAAGGTCGATAGATACAATTTTATGATTTTATAATCCAAAGTGTGCAACCTCAATTCTATGAAACGCATGTTGGCATTGACTGTAATCTCAGTGTTGCTATTCGTGGAATTCTCAATCATTTCTACAAGCTTTGTACACTGCTGCTTCGTTGGAAATAACTGCGAACTCAGGTTGTGCGCTTGGATTTCACATTAATTTCTGCAATCTTGTTGTTCCATTTATATCCCACCTTTAACTGCAGAGGTCATATTGGCGACCTTACCTATTGGCAATAGTGTTACTCGTTTAACAGTGGATTTTTCTGTCTTTGAGGGTTTTTATATGTTGAATTCACACGCACATTCATACTTCCAGACTCACGGAAGGATGAAGAATAATCTTGGCTGGAGAAAAATGTCTACCCCCCTGCCGGGAATCGAACCCGGGACCCCTTGCACAGCAGGCAGGTGCTTCTACAAGCATTGCTATACTTACATGACATTTTTATTCTTAGTTGAGCACTGCATTGTACTATGCACAATGGACAGGAGCTCAGATTGTGAAACTGTACCAGCCGTAGAATGCGCTGGAGGTAGGAATTGCAAAAACAAGTAAAGGAAATCAAAATGCAAGTCGAGGAAAACTCATACTCCAGCACTTACATGTTCAGGTAGTGCACTCCACGAAATCCTAAAACTAAAGCTTCCAAGGAATCACAGAAGTGTCAAAAATTAGATTATCTCTCCTGGCTAGAAAATTTCACTTATGTGGGAATGCACCAAAGGAACCAGAAGAGGTGACAGAACAGGAATATTACAGAAGGGCATTACTGCTGCTACAGAGCAAGACATTAAGAAGTACAGATGTAGAGAAAGTCACTGTGGAAGAGCAAAATCAATTAGAGGATATTTACCTCCAGAACTTAATATCAGAAAAATGTGGACCAACTTCTGCAACTAAAGAAGATTAAGAAATCTACCAGTCTGCTCATTGTCAAAATATAAAAACATATTTTACAACTTCTTCAATCTTTCATTTCGTACACCACACACTGACACATGCTCAACCTGCAAAATGGAACTGATGAGTGAGTGAGTGTCGGGTTTAAGGGCTCGTCGACAATTTCGTCATTAGGGCCCTGGAACTGATGAAGATTAAGACAGAGGCAGATGTTGAAGAGAAACGAACTAAGAACCATGTACAGACTTCACAAGCACTAATAAAGGTGAAAGCTTACTTATTCACATTGTTTGAAATTTCTCTGTGTGTATTCAATATGTTTGTTATATAAATAAAATATATTGTTATTGTGAATGTAGCAGTACTTAGTTTCCAAGTTTATACCTAATAAAATAATCGTTATAAACATTAATATGTTGGTTGTATAGTACATTATATATTATAAAGAGGTAAAAATAAAAAAAAAAATAATAAATGTATAAATAAAAAGCAACAGAAACAATAAATGACAAAAATAACGAAATTTCATGTCTTAATTTCTCGCTCACGCAGAAAAGTTTTTTCAGCATCTATCGGCTTTTGAAAAAACTCCGCATTTTCAAACCCCAAATTTGCACCTATTAAACTATGCTATTTGTTTCTTTTCACATTCAATGAGAGAGTAAGGAAGAAGAATTGAATGATTAATATATTTGCTGTGCTAACCAATTAGTATTGCCAATAAGTAGAAAATACCGTTTTTCTCAGAAGCGCATTTTGTGCATCTATCGAGTTTTGAAAAAACGCTCCTCAATTATCATGTGATGTCAAGCTTAACGTGAGAACTCCATCGGTAAACTTAATCAAGTATCATATTTCGCGTTCCTGGTCACAGAATGCTATATACTTTGTCATATCCTTCTTGACGCTATAGCTGCTGCAAACTTTAGAAAAGGTTCAAACCGTATGCTGCTTGAAAGAAGTGTTAAAAAGTTGTATTCTTCGTTGACCATACTGATTTATGAGATTTATTTTGATTGCACATTCCATTTCATGCAACGAAGACACACCCGCGACATCACAAGTGGTTTGTTGAAAGTTCGCGTTTATAGCCTATTACAAAGATGCGACATATCCTTTGTACCTTTTCTAAATTTTAAGAGAAATATAGAAGACGTTCACGGAGGTCGTGACTTGAAAAAACAAAACCAGCATGACTTCCGCAACTGCAAATATTTCCATTCTCAATTTCTTTTAAATCACAAACAGAAACGATATCCTTTTATTTTTCTTCTTTTGTTTTAAATAGTTTATAAGTTGGCTAACCCGCATTCAACGAAAACAGATTTGGTCAGTCCAAGCAAACGATATCCAAATCACAATATCGATTTCGCATGTTATCGATATACTAATTGATTAGGCACATTCTCATTCCCATGTTCAGTTCATTGTAAATTAAAATCCCTGAATGCTTAAACTTATTAAAAAGTCAAATTAATTTTCAGACAAAGGAATATTATTGTGGTATTACAACCAAAATTTATGAACAATGTCTGAGGAAAACCAACAATAATACCTAGGAATCCGGGCTAAGGTAATTAAGTCGCAAGCTTATTGTGTTATGAAAATAATATCCTGGGAAAAACTTCGTAGCATTGCTATTTTAATTGCTAATCATGTGTAAATAACCTTTTAACCTTGACAGTTGTATAATGTAGTAGAATTCTTTTAGCGAAGTTGTTGACTAGTTAAAAAATGACTCTCAGCTGACAACGCTTGCCAAACACAACGACATTGCACTGGCCTTATAAAGCGTTTTATCGCTAAGCAGCAGTTCCAACCACATTAATCACTGTAAAGGTTTCCTGCAATGACGTGTTCTTCCTCTGCACGTGCAGATACTGAGACAAACACACGTGGTGCATTTGTAACAAGTTGCACGATGTAAATGATAAGTCGAAAACCGTATAAGTATTTATGAGTCCATAAATACCTGAATACGTTTTGCTCTTTTCTGTGAACATTAATACTATGCTTTCTATAAATAGGTCTCTCCTAATGAATAACTGCATAATATACATTTGCATATTTGTAATTCAGCTAAATATAATACAGTCTCACAAAAATGGATATAACTAAGATTCGACAGTTGGGACCTTGTGTGCCTAAGAGTCTGATATTCACAGCCAACAAGTACCTCTTACCCGAGCCGTTACAGAGATGCCGTCAGTCACTGATATTGCTCAGGATATTTGTTTACATATGTATATACTCTGTACACCGATTAGGCAGAGCCAGGGTTGCCAACATTTAAAAGTAAAATTATCGTACCAGCCACTCAAAATTATAAATTTGGATTCAAAATTATCGTACATCGTAAAGCAAACGCTACAATAATAAAAATATCAGTATAATAGTTATGAAAATATAAGAGTAATGATGTTTATTATATCCACTTACAAGATTGATGACCTCAACAAATATTACAGCTTTAGGACTTATGTTTCTCGCACTATTCATCTGAAAGTTCAGCTTCCTCAACCGTTGCAGCATTGTACAAATTTGTTGCTGAGATAAACCTTAACATCTTCTCGCTGACTTGCAGATTTTAAGATCTACCACGTTCTTTCATAAGTTGAGACGACAAAATGAGTTCATTTACCGTATCTAGTGCCAATCTATTTCTAACTTTGGTTTTTATTAAACCCAGTTTAGAAAAAAACTCCTTCACAAGAAGTGCTTCTGTAGGGCAAGGAAACCACTGATAATGCAAAGGCCGCTAGTTCTTTGAAATCAGTATTTCCACCAAGGTGACATGTTTAACAGCACTCCAGAAACTGTCAGGTTCAGGCATGTTCTTTATTTCACACGGAACAGCACGTATTCCGAGTTTTCTACATTGATCGTCAATTTTCTGAACAGTGCCTTCTTCATTGAGATTATCAGACCTGGGCACACTGGCAATAAGAGGTTAAAGAGTAGCAGGCTTAGTAGCTATGGGGTGGAGACAGACAATGACGACAAAAGTGGTGTTATTTGTAATTAGTTTCACTTCGCTGGAGTGACAAACCAGTGAAAATGATATTTCGCCGATATCGAACTATCATACATTCAAATTATCGTACACCCTCATAATTATCGTACGGGTTGACAACCATCGTACAAACATTCAAATTATCGTATGCCCCCATAATTATCGTACGGGTTGGCAACCCTGGGCAGAGCCGGGACCATGGGTGCTGGCAGAGCACCCGTAGTTACTCCGTTGGCCGCAAATAAACAAATACGTACAAGGCTATCTGTTCTGAGCAACATGTGTTAGCTTTGTTTACATTATACTACTTAGCCAAATGACCAAGCATATTGAACTTGGTTGTCGAGCGCTGCGATCGCTTGTTATCTTGTTTACTTTTTAGAACTTGGCGTACAGTCAGTAATGCAGTGCAAATGAATAATCTCTTGCGCCTGCCGATATATGAGAGTTGCTGTCCTAAAGGCCTCGTATCTGAACAGAGTGTATAGTTCGGCCGAAAGTCGGCTTTCCAGTTTCTTACAAAGCGATCGCTTTATTAGCTACCGCAAAACTAGAATCAAAGAACCCGAACTGGAGACACAAATAGCCCCCAACTATACATACACTGTCTCGCCGTGTATGTGCGATAAGGTCACGTAAATAACTCCGCAGTTTCACATTCTTTCCGATACGTGTCATGGCTTTGCCAAGTAGTACCTGAGCCCCATTTGACCGCAGGGCACACGTGTCTCAAGTTTCGATTCTTAGATGTAACAGTCTATGAAGTTTTCGTTGTACTCTTTGACAACCTCCCGAAGAAGCAGATTGCTGCCATAAGACCAAGCGAACTCGGACGTCTCAACCCCAAAAAGGCTGCGGGACTTGACCCCTGGCATGCTCCACCTTCAGGGTCGTGCTCTTTCTCATAAGAATCTTTAACATGAGTCCCATCTTGTGTCACTTTCTACGCTAATGGAGGAAGGCCCGGGTGATCTGCAACTTGGAGTCAGGGAAAGACCCGGTTCATCCCGCTAACTGCGTTCCATCAGCCTCCTGTCAGTCCTCTCGAAAGTTTTTGAGAGGTTTCTGTTGGTCCACTTTTGGGTGATATTCAAAGCATCCCTCCCCATCAGTTTGGTTTCCGTCCTGGGCACTCAACGCCTCATTAATACATACTTACAAGGCCGGGTATAAAGTACAGAAATAATATGTAAACTAAACCAAATAGAAACAAAATATGAATCCTCATTAGCAACCGTTAAATTTGGAGTCCCACAGGGATCTGTGCTTGGGCCTTTACTATTTACATTGTACACTAACAATTTATCTGTGATTAATAATGTGAAAACTGTATCATATGCTGATGACACATCTATAATTTGTTGGGGAAAAGATCAAGACAACTTAACTAATAATATACACTCAGGTACAGATGTAATACTTAAATTTTTTGTTGATAACAACCTAGTTAATAATTTAAACAAGACAAGCATAATATATTTTAAAATTAGTAATTGCATGTACAACAATATGAAAATTAAAATTGGAAATGAAGAAATAGATACAACAGATGATCACTTATTTCTAGGACTGCATATTGACAAAAACTTATCATGGACAAAACATGTAAATTATATATGCAAGAAAATGAGTAAGGGTATCTATCTATTAAATTACGTGGCACACTATTTGGATAAACCTAATTTAAGATTGATTTATTATGGAATAATTCATTGTTATTTGAATTATGGTATTGAATTATTGGGTACAGCGTGTAAAGAGAATTTAAAACGATTATTGGTATTGCAGAAGAGGTGTGTAAGGATTGTTTGTTCACTAAAATCAAAGGACTCATGTAGAGAAATTTTTAAAAAAGAAAGAATTCTTACAGTGGTTGCATTATATATTTTTATAGTTATTTTACTAGTTAGGAGAACTACAAATATAAGGAGTAACAGCAGTATACATAAATATGACACAAGAACTAAAGAGAATATGTATAGGGAAGTGAAGAGTAAGAAATTCTTTGATAAAAATCCATTTGTAATTGGGAAAACTTTATACAATAAGCTGCCAACCAGAATTAAACAATCAACTGGTTCCAAGTTTAATAAATGCTTAAAAAATTACTTAATTGAGAGGGCTTTTTATGACATAGATGAATATCTGCAATTGTGGTTTTGAAGATTTTTTACCATTAAGATAGTTACTTTAGCATTTTATGTAACCTGATATATCCAACAACATGTATATGTTCTAAAAGGATGAATAAAGATAAAGCAGATACTGCACTTGGAAATCAGGACGGTGCATTCACTGCGACTGTATCTGCGGACGTCGAGAAGCCTTTTTCCATGACCTGGCATGAGGGTCTCCTGTTGAAGCTCATTAACCTGGAGCTCCTACTCATATTTCACACCTCCTCAAACATAGACGTTTTCGGTTACAATTGCGGTAAACAAATCTACACAAAGGCCAACAAGAGCGGACTCCCCAAAGGTTTTGTTCGATCTCCCACCTTTTTAGCGTTTACATGTCCGACCTGCAGCACGTCAACATAGCACAGTAACTGATGATATGCTGATGCACTCAACAAATAGAAACCTTCTACCTATTCAGAAGACTATGTGTGAAGCTAGATAAGAACCTTAACTTTCGGGGAACACATGAAGAACCTGGTCAGTGGTATCTCGAGCTCGTTGTACTCCACGGGAATGTCCGTTCCCTTGAAGTTATCTCTCTTTCGGGCTACTACACCACGACGAAGCTTCATCTCTTCCATTAAATGAGTTAGCGACTCAAATCAGTATAGCAGAAAGATCTTTAAGACAAACTGAACAAGAAAGAAATCTCAGAAATTTGTATAGACCCGCAACGACTGTTGTACCATCACCCCGTCGATCGTTAAGATTGTCAAATCAATATAACCGAAACCAAGTGCCCCAAACTCCTGAACCTGTTATACCAAGAACAATTACATAGAACAGAAGAAGATTTCATTGGATCACTGGACAAGTGTAAGCAGAAAGGAGAAGAACGAGAATGAATGAATGAATGAATGAATGAATGGATGGATGGATGGATGGATGAATGAATGAATGAATGAATGAATGAATGAATGAATGAATGAATGAATGAATGAAAAATGTTTATTTTGGCATGTTTACAACATGCCCGGGCTGTTTAGGGAAACCCCTCTTCAGCCTAGTGTGGTATTTGTTTCTTTTTCGGGTTGGGATTTCCCTCGGCTTTGGTGCGTATTTGTGTTTATTGTGTTTTTGTTGACATTGTGTAGTGTAGTGTGTTGTAATTTGTGTATTTTGTGTATCTGTGTCAGTTCCCGTGTTCCACATCCATGGCTCCATTCATGTGCTTCTGCCTAAAGAAGATCCTAAAGTTTTGTTGCTTGTTATTTTATTTTGATGCTGCTGCATGGCTCATTGGTATTTTTATATGTGTAGTTTATCTTTGTATGTTAGGGGTTTTTTAGTGTGTGTTTTATATTGTGTGTCTAAATGTTTTGAAAGTGTTGTAGATGGTCTCGTAGTTTCTGTTCTTCTTGTTCTTGGTACTTGTCGTAAACATGTATGAGTGTAATAAGGGGAGGGTTTTTGTCTGTTGGTGTTTCTTGTATGGTCTTCATCTTTTGTGCAGTGCTTATAAGTGTTCTTCTGTAGCTTATTGTGTATGCATTATGTATGTATTTTATGAATTGTTGTGCTATGTGTGTGTCTATGGGTGGTGTGTTTGTGTATTGATGTACAATGTTCGATTTAAATGATGGTGAAAGTTTGTGAGCAGTCTGTAGGCATTTCCTTTCAAATGCTTTTATTTTGTTCATCATTGTTGTTGTGATGAGGGGCATTGTGGCTACGGCTGCATATGTGAGTTGTGGTCTGATTAGTGTGGTGTAGAGTTTGTGTAATATTTGTGGTGTGAGTCCTCTTTTGTTGAGTCTGGCCAGATAGTTTAGTGTTGAGTGTATGGGACGTGCTTTATTGAGTAGTTGTGTATAGTGTGGTTTTATTCTGAGTTTATTGTGTATGCGTACCCCCAAGTATTTTACTGTTTTTTTACATGGAATTGTTTGTTTGTTGAAAGTAAGTGTGGCTGTTCTGTATGTGTGTTTTCTTATTTTTCTGATTACAATGGCTTGTGTTTTTTGTATGCCAAACCGACAGCCTGATGAGACTTGCACAGCCTATCAGAGACGAATAGCAGCGGCTAGGGAACAATAAACTGCTTGAATACTATGAGATCACATATAACTTTACAATATCACTAATTTTCCTTATTGTTATTTAGTTTACTTTAGGTTAGTAACTTCTGCACATTCTATTGTGAACAAATTGTAATTAATAAGTTTAAATAAATCAAAATACCCGTACACTACGTCCAGATATAAGAAATTAGGTATCTGGACATAGCTGCCAGATATTTTATTTTTATTTTATTTTTTGTTTGTTGAGGATGAAATTACCACTCTTTGCCATTCGATCGGTGCGATATTTAAAAGATCTTGAAATGCCCTAAAGCAATATTGTTCTGCATTAAAGGGAGATAACTTTTGTTCTAGCGGCAACAATTCCAGCAGTTTCAAAATATGCAATTCAATACTAACCTAAAATCAGAAAAAAGCAAAAGGATTGTCTTACATTTGTACACCTCGAATCGTACGATAAATAAATCGAGACATAAGACTGCAGTATAACTTCTTCCAGTGTGGTTATTATTATTACTAATATTATCATCGTTTTTGTTGTTCTGTTGCCTTTTATATCCGTTCCTGGTTTAACATTTGAAATGAGTGTATCTATGCTCAGTGACTTCTATAGCCCAACTAGTAGGGTTAGGTTAGTGAATGCCAAAATATGGCATTTTACGCTTTATACAACATATCGTGCTCCACTTTTTCAGTAAACAGATGAAACACCCAGCTTTATGTGTATTTACATACAACTTTCATTTTTCTTTCTTGCAGAGAGGTGATTGTGGATGATGGCTTAGAAAGTCCAGAAGAACGCAGAGAAAGATGGCTGTCTATTTACATAATTTATTTCACTATGTTTCTCATGTCCCTTGGATTCAGTGTTGTTCTCACTGGGGTGTGGCCTTACTTAGACAAGGTAAGTCATGTAATTCAATATGTTTGTAACCTTGTACTCAAGTCTTTGCATGGATAATCCCTGGAGTTGTCGCTTCTATTGCTCCTTGAAATTACGTGCATGAAGATGACACTCACAGGAGTCATTGTGAAACAGGGAATTATGTTGTATGGTGTTACTATATACTTATATTTTGTCTTTCATTTGTAATAACTAATAAGTCTTGAGAAACATACATAAAATAATGTAGATTAAGAAGCTTCTTCTTTGCCTGATTACCTCCCCTTACGTAGAACTTACAAGCCAGTGTCTAGGGTCAGACGCCTGTCGGGGAGCAGAGGGAATTATGGACCGGACAGACTGAAGACCTGGACGCGGGTGGTCAGCCAAGCACCAAGTATGAGAATGAGGAAGAGAATGATATGAAATGTGGGCGAAATCGATGAATGGAAAGGTGATGATGGAGCAATTGGTGGAATGAGTGGAGGGGAAAATCCCGGAGAAAATCCGCCCAGACGCCGCTTCGTGCACCACGAATACCACACGTGGGTCCCTGGGATAAAACCCGGGCCGTCCAGGTGGTAGGCGAACGATCTAACCGCTTGACCACGGCGACACCATATTGATTAAGAAACATGTATAAACATTATGGAGGTTTGTTAATTTAGTGATCTTTGAACTCGTGTGTTCAAGAATACTGCAAAGAATACTACACCTTCCTTTGAGTAATATTCGTGTCATCTGTACAGCACTGCCACACGCCACGAAACTTAGAAGCACGTCAAGATGAGAGGGAAATGAATAGGAAACCGTGGTAGATGAGTAAGCAATTTGACATACGCCTTCCGACAAGCAACAAACAAACAAAAACAAGGTTTAGGGTGGGTAGTCTACGGAAATCGAACCCTGGATCTCCCGAATACAAACCTCATACCTTATGGCGGAGCCATCTATCTCATTTTGAAGTGACGAGCCGCTGTTCTTGTTGAATACCGCAATTTTTAACAGAACAGCAGAAAGTAGCTTGCGTGGTATGCTAAAAGAGAAGTAAGGTCTTTCAAAATCTTACAGGAGATGAAATACTACTCTGATACCAAAATAAAACAGCAGTTGGTGTCAGTGACGTAAATAACGGCCCTGCAGAACCCGGTCTTTAGGGGCCCCCAGACTGCCTTTAGTAGTTCTCTTAAAAAGGACATTTTATATTCAATTTACTCACGGAAACTCGCTAGGGAGAAGCGCTAGATCAGATGCAGCTCACTGATGAGTGATGACATACTGACAACAGAAGTGTACCATGTAAGCACTTCCCACCCTTTCTTGCTTAAACGTGTGAAGCAAGCTATTTCCAAGTGTGTATTCTCTCAGAAGCATTCACAATCATGTAGGGAAGTTCATTAAAACACGGTATTTAATTCAATATGGTTGTTATAAAAGCCGAACAAACTACATAGTAAACACCACTACTACCTGTGCGAAAATGTGGTGATTGGTCAATAAATTGGATTATTTTAGAATTTGGTCATAAGGCATAAACATAAATATGTGTTGTTCTAACCAATTGTTCAGTGTTATTGCTGCTGAACGTTATCTGAGGTGCTACATATAAGTTTGCTTGGGTTACAAGAGTAACCCAGAATATTGACAGGTAACCATTCCGTTCCATCTATGTGCATTATGCGTTTAGCGATTGTTTATTGAGGAAAAATAACCATTAGTGTTGGTAATCAGGGAGTGTTATTTTAATACTTATTCTATGTGAGTAAATATGTAATATTTTAACCTCTCCATTTTTATGCTTTATTAGTAAGTAGGGTCTCCAACATTCATTTGCAGGGGGCCCCTCAAAACCTTAGCTATGCCACTGGTTGGTGTGGTGCTTTCCAGAAGATGCACCAACAAAAGTGCAGGAAAGAAGATGGTGGCTTCTGTCTTTACAAAAAGTAGTCACTCTTTTACCCTTAAAAAATGGTGTTTCATCATGGCAGGGCCAGAATATTAGACCTCTTAGCCAATCAGAATGTCAGATTGCCTTCAAGCACTTCATGTTCTTCACTATTGGACCCTGCCATTTCTTTATTTTCTAAAACAAAAGAATAGCTGCAGCTCCAAAAGTAAACTCTTCATAGTAAACAGTTGAGGTAGATAAATGTAGATTAGGTAACTGTGGGGATACGTAGCACCTCGATCCTATATTAGATCTTTTATAGCCCACGGGAGGAATGAATGAGATGAAGGAAGCACAAGAGATGTATGGACTGCAGGAGCGGACAACTCAGGCGGCAGAGACGCGCAGAGTTCCCTAACATTTACTGTCTTCAACAACCCAGTCAGTAAACGCTCGCGCCGACCTGCGAGTGGCTTAGCTATCCTCCAGCGGGAACTGGGGAAAACCACTCTCGGCAGTTGAGGCTCGGATGGTCACTCTCTAGCGGAGCCAAGAAGTTCCAACTCGCAAGTTTCTGCGCCATCTGTCCGTCGTCGACCGTCAGACAGCATATCGTCCTGCATAATGAAAGGAGACAAAATGAGAGTAAATGGGAGAGAGGAGAGCTGTGGTAGAAGACACCAGCCCAATATTTGCCTTGCAAGGGAAAAATTCATGGCTAGAGCGGGCGGCAACCAGGAATCGAACCAGGGACCTCCCGAATGTGAGCCTCACGCGTTACCGCGGAGACATCTCGCTCGGTTATCAAAGTAGTATCTATATTTAGAAAACAAAACAAAGAATATACCCATGTATGTTCAAACAGCAAACAGAAAAACAGGGGCCACCCCTGTGGTGTGGGTATAGTGTTCTGCCTCACATTCAGGAGGCTCAGTTTAAATCCAGTTAGGATGAGTTAGCTGGGTTAAAGTTCGTCCTGGATATTTCATTTATCCTCAAAAATGAATGTCAGGTAACTAAGCTTTTTGGATTCTGGGCTCATTTGATCATAATTTTATTCATCGTCCAATATGATCTAACAGGTTAAAGGACGTTAAACCTTTAAATATTATCATAACAATTTTAATTATGTGATAGTCCACATTTTCAACAAATTGCCAGAGAAGATTAAACCTCAAACAAAAGTGACATTTCAATCAGCAGTAATGGCGGTGAGCTGAGTGCTTTATCATTATGCTTCATAGACAGAAAGGGGAGAAAAAAACCTTGGTAATATAGGGATGCATATATACAAGTGAAATCAGAACCTTTTAAGAATGGATTGGACACCTATGAGGGGAATAAATAATAGTATGCACAAACATACACAAAAGACCTAAATTATTTCATTATTTGACATATTTTTTGTGGCTTTCTGATACATCCTAGCAACTGCTATTCTTTAAACTCCATTGCAAGTGTTTAATTTTATTTTGTAATAAAATTTCTTTAATATATTATGCTCATCAGGGAAAATATCCTCAGCTTTAGCATTATGGTTAGGAATGCTAAAATAAACTCATTCTTGTTTTCAGTAGTTATTGTTTGGGAGATTTGCACAAATGAAAAATCTGATGTGTTGCACTCACATGACTTTCTCTACTCTTGCACTAACCATTATTACAAACTCTTATTTCTCTATCTTCTTCATGTTAGTTAGATGAACATTTGTAGAAATGATCTTTTTGGTAATTTTCTTGTAGGTGCAAGGGAAACATGGGAATACAGTAGGCTTTAAGTGATGGTCAAATGTTTTAAAGCTGGTCAGTATACAAAGCTTTGAAATGTTGTTCTCTTTACGTGGTCAAGAGATAAAAATGTAAACAATGACCTTCCATTTGAGAAAGTATAGGTATTATAAAACTCACACAAATACAAGGAATATTTCAGAAATAGTTCACTTCACAAAAAAATATAAATTGTGTGTTTTCATGAGATCTACAATTTTTGTAAAGTAAGATTTGGTCTATCTCTTATGATTTATCAGTTATGCAGAAATCATTCAGAGTAAAGAGGATTGCAAGGCTATAGCCAGAAAATTCAAAATGTACATTTCATTTGCCATAAAAATATCTTAAAACTATGGCATTTTAATCAAATCTATAGGGCCAGTTTTGAGAGAATCAAAATTTTCAAAAATGTTTCATGTAAAGGGTAATTTTGGGTGCAGGAATTTTCTTCAAGATCTTCATGTGGCATCCTTAAAAATACATTAAACTTAAATACCAATTTTGGTTTTTAACCAACGTTTTGTTTTTGGGTTATGCTGTTCACAGACAGACAGACACACACACGTACCTATTTTTAAAAATGCTTTTTTGGATTCAGGGGGCCTCAAAAAATATATTTCTGGAAAAATCTTGATATCGAAATTTTGGGTCAAATACAATACTTCCCCTTCTTACTATACATAGTAGATAAAGTAAAATAAGATATTTGCTTTACATCAGTCTACTTATCTTTGAAACTGTCAGTTTTCTCCCACTCTAATTTTTTTGCACTGTCAATTGTCTTAAGTATACTGAGTGGTCAAATAATAAAGAACCATCAATGTTTTCCCATTGAAGGATTTTGTCAGAAATCATTTAAAACAATGCATGGAAAGACTCAAAGTTTATACTCATAATTTGTCTGTTTGTCTTGGGTATTACCAATTCAGTGTTAACTATAAAATCAGGATTGTCATAATTTTCACAGAATCCTGGAAGGTCAATTTTTACAGCAAGCAAAATCGGGATGATCCCAGTTTTTTTGGGACGTATGGAAATTCTGGATTAAGAGTATCCGAGGTCTTCCATAAGCTGAGGGAATGGCATAAATTAAGCTAATAGTTGGCAATTATTGTGAAAATATTGTGGCTGTTTTCATGTAGACCTAATTGCTTGTTGTAGTGCATAAGATAAAGTTCTGTTACATCCCATAGCATGTTTAAATGTACAGTATGTTTAATTAAAATAATTGGTTTGTAATTTTGCAGCTAGATCCAGAAGCTGGAAAGGAATTTATGGGTATTGTAGTTGGTGCCAATCCTTTTGGACAGATGATATTCTCTCCACTAATAGGATGGTGGGGAAACAGACTGGGCTCTATTCGTATGCCACTTCTCTTCACTCTCACAATATTTATACTCTCAAGCATGTGTTACTCCACTCTGGAAATATTTTCCTACTATCACAAATACTGGATGCTGGCTGCAAGGTTTTTTGTTGGAGTCAGCTCAGGTTAGTAATGTTTATTTTTCAAACTTTATTAAACAGTTATACCGAGCGTATTACAAATACAAATGTATGATCTGGTTCAGAGAGTGCTTTATGAAAAACTGTTTACTGATTCCTTAAAGGTATTATAAACAATGAAAAGTAAATTGGACTAAAAACCTCTGCACACATTCTAGACTTCCTATCCTTAATTACTTCTTACTTTAGTTTGCATGGTTCCCTCCCAGTATTCAAATGACATAAAGGTTTCTCTTCAGTCTTTTATGAATGAATGATTCATCATAGCAGGTTTTGAAACATTTTTAGGAAATAAAACAAAAGCTACAGTTTCTTGTTGTTTCCCACACATCACTTCCTTTTGCACATCTTAACTTACAGCCCAATGGCTATTACAAAATTATTTTGCTACATATGTTGCTCTTTCTTTAATTCCTAAATTGGTTTTATATCCCTTTCACAGGAAATTTAATGTGCACAATTTGAATAGCCATGATTATTAAGGTGAGATGAAATGTACTGGCCATTCATTTAAGGCTGAACATCATGAGTTGCACTCCCAGCAACTGCAACCAAATGTACCTGTAGGAAAGGATGGGGAGGGTCCACATAAAATAACTGGTGTGATGGCATTCATTGTCTATATTTTACTGCAGTTGCATGGGTTTTACATTTTGCATAAAACATACATTACAATAGTGTTAAAATAAATTAATATATGTATGATATAAAATAGTTACAAATACTTCTATTTGTTATTTATTTATGCCAGTTCTACCTCTTAAAACTTCTACTTGTGTTCACTAGGCACATTGCAATAGATCAAAATAAGAGTATTTGAGTTGTGTGAGTGCAATTGCATTTGCACTCACACAACTTCTATATAGACAAAGTTCATATGAAAAGGCCGTTACACTAGTTGATTCAAAAGCAATAATACAAACAATTTCTTATTGGCAAAAACCAAAATCAAGCACAATATAAGAAATAAAGAAGCTCTTAACTCAAATTTGCAAATTCAAACATATTGCAACACTGAGAATTCATGCCCATGTAGGAATCCAAGGCAATGAGATGCTTGATTCTCTGGCAAAAAAAGGAACAACTCTATCAAAAACAAATAAAATTCTGGGTGCCCAAGAGATTAAAACACTTCTGAATAGAAAAGCTTGGCAAGACTACAAAAGTAAAGTCCAGGACAACGCAAAACACAAACAGTGGGCTAAAATACAAACAGCATGGCCTACCAATAAACACTTACCACGGAAAGAAGCAGTGGCATTACCAGACTCAAGACAAGGCATGACTGTCTTGCAGCACACCTGTACAAAATAAACATCTTCACATCTGAGGAGTGTACACATTGTCAACAGTCAAGGACCGGAATGAATGCTGATCACCAACTCAACTGCAGGAAACTTGATCCCAAACAACAGGAAGCAGCCAACTTGGCCAAATTGTACTGGACAGCAAGATTCCAAGTGAACTAGAAGTTTTCAGAAGGAAGGCCATTAGAAAAATAAGAAGAAGGAAGAAGAAGAAGAAGAAGAAGAAGAAGAAGAAGAAGAAGAAGAAGAAGAACAAAAACAAGAACAAGAAGAAAAGAAAACGAAAAGAAGAAGAAAAGGAGAAGAAGAAAAGAAAAAGAAAAGAAAAGAAGAAGCAGAAAAGAAGAGAAGAAGAGGAGGAGAAGAAGAAGAGAAGAAGGAGAGAAGCAGAAGAAGAACAGGAGAAGAAGAGAAGAAGGAGAGAAGCAGAAGAAGAAGAGGAAGAAGAAAAGAGAAGAAGAAGAAGAAGAAGAGGAAGAAGAAGAAGAAAAGAAGAAGAAGAAAAGAAGAGAAGAAGAAGGAGAGAAGCAGAAGAAGAGGAAGAAGAAAAGAGGAGAAGAAGAAGAAGAAGAAGAAAAGAAGAGGAAGAGGAAGAAGAGGAAGAAGAAAAGAGAAGAAGAAGAAGAAGGAGAAAAAGAAGAAAAGAAGAAGAACAAGAAGAATAAGAACAAGAAGAAGACATTCTATTTTATTGTTAAAGACCAGCATAACATGAAAATAAAATGATAAAAACACAGTAGTTTTTTGGATTATTTGCTCAATCCCATTTTGTTATACATCTACACACATCCATATTGGGAAATAGAAGCAATTCGAATGGCCCTACAAAATCTTTTGTACAGAATTTCACATTTTCATCAAGCAGTTATTCTCGCAGATTCCAGGGCAGCAATTGTAGCAATTACTTCCAAGTTGTCACCAAAAAACCAAACAATTATAGAATGTTGGAAAATCCTTACCCATCTAACAGCACTTCAAAAACACCTAGTCTTCCAATGGATACCGGCTCACTGTGGACTGAGTGGTAATGAGAAAGCTGATTTTCTTGCAAAAAAGGGTACCAGCGGTGTACAAAAATCTATAGTTAATCTACCATTTTATGCAGCTAAAAGATTATCCAACTCTGAATTCAAAAAAATTATTGCAAAATATTACTATGAAAAATCAAAAAATAAAAGATGGGAACTACCAAACATTCAAACAGTAATTCCTGAGTATCCTCGAAAAACAGCAGTTGCAACCTTCATGTTGACTACAGGACATGATTGTCTGGCAAAACATTTAAACAGAATTGGGATATATTCTTCACCACTCTGTCCTCTATGTGATCTGCAAGAGGAAATGGATCAAGACCACCTTCAAATATGCCCGGCCACTTCTAGTGCCCCATCCATCAGTGAAAAATATTGGAGAACAAGAGGATTAATGACTTCATTGTCAGAAATCCAGCATTAGCTAACAACAAACATTGGGAAAGGAATTAAAGATAGCTGCTTTTCTCCAATGGCACAAATTGAAAAAATTACCCTTGCCAGTTCTAAAAGTATTATTGCAACGTTTCCTTTCAAACTCCAGGATTTGATTAGTAGTAGAATGTGCATGGGACTTTAACTCTCAAGGATTCTCTTCAAAGCACAAACTCTGTGAAAAGTTTACAGGACATATGTTCCGAGTGTAAGAGTTTCAAATTTTAGCTGTAGAAATTTAACCAGTAACAGCCATTGAGAGTGCTACCTGACTGTACTGTAGTTGATTGAATGCAATGTAAGATTGCAGGGAAGCGAGGAATGGTAGCAAGTTGATCTTTAGTCCGGTAGTTGGGTCAGCCCACATGGATGTTATCAGCAAATGTACAACACTAAACTATGATGTATGATGGGAGCAAGGTTGCTTCACCTACAGTACTCTCATGCATTAGTAACATTGGCAATGCAACATTTGCAGTCCGAGGCGAAAGATTAGTGTTCCATGGAGGCAAAGCAAAGCAATGCTTTACTCTCACTCTTCCATTTGTATTTTGGTTATCGAAGAAGATGGAAGTTAGTTCACAGCACTTTTGTTATAAGCCGAAATGCTGAAATCAAAATGCAAATTCAATGACACATTGTCATTTAAGTATAAGTGTTTCAAGGCAGGAGGAAGAGATCACATTTATATATAATACATATATATAGCAATCCCCCTCCATAGTACAGTTGGTAGCACGTTCGCCTCTGGCACAGAGGACCTGGGTTTGATCCCCAGTACCAGCACAGGGACTTTTCCCCTGCTGGGAGGTCTGGCACAGTACACAGCCTTTTTAAGTACCTGGGGTGCCAAATGAGGAGCTATTTGATGGAGAAGTAGCAGCCCCAGGTTGAGAAGGCTGCATAACTGGCTGAGAGGGCTCGGGACACTGACCACGTACCACCCTACAGTGCTGCACCCCACCAATGGCACCTATATTGGACAGAGGTGGGGGTCACAGTGGCTGGGTGGCAAGCCTTGGCCCTTCATGGGCTGTTGCACTGGCATTTACTTTTTTTTTTACATATAAATAGCATTTTAATTAAAACTTTACATTATTTTTGCAAATTTTTGCATGGATCAATCAAGTCTTACATTTTTGTGTAATGTTCGATATTTTTTACCACTGTGTCCTACATTTCCATAAAATAATCTGGTAACCCTAAGTTACTGTATTCTTGAAATATTGATTATATGCTTCAGTTAAATACTATGAAATTTGGAAAGATAGAGACTGAAAATGCCATGCTTTGAACCAGGATCTTCATTATTCCATGCCATACAACTGAGTTAGCATGCCAACAAGCCAGCAGGACATTAAATTCTCCAACTGTCACATTTTTTACAGTAAAGTAACTTACAATGTTGTAAAGGTCCTGGGGCTTCATGGTTAACCAGTGTTACGTCTATTAATTAAGGGTGAAATATATCAATCACTCAATTTAACAGCTGAGATATCAGTACTATGTTTTATGTATTATGCAAGCTATTCCTAATAATACTTATTTAAAGAAACCTTTTCAGCAGTACAAAAAAGTGGGGCAGTCTATTTCATTTCTCAGCCTCTTTTTAAACAGGTTATATGTTTAATTTCAGCAAATGTTGCGGTGTGCCGTTCATATCTCTCAGCAGCAACGAGATTAACTGAAAGAACTGGTGCAGTATCCATGGTATCCTTAGCACAAGTGCTTGGATTTGTGGTTGGCCCAGGTAAGACCAGTTTCTTTAACACAGGCATGTCATGGTGCATACCTCTACTGTCACCCCTTCCACGCAGTGTGACAGAAGTTCATCACAGATCTGTGTTTGTCATCCAGACAGGTCAGCTGTATACGTTCAGTGATAAACATTTAGTGACACTTTGTAAACATGTCCAGTTCTCAGTTTCCAATGTCTATTTTTCTTCAAAGATTTCTGCCAAATATTGACATCTCATAGCTGCAAAGATCTCCAAATCATGACAAAAAAAAAGAAAATGATTGATATATTGTATTACAGCCAAGACACATATTTTTTTCAAAATTATTACGATTCTTACATGCTCTCAGGAAAAAGAATTATTGGTATGTAGTAGTCATATTGTATTAAAGTCAAATAATAAAAATAAATACATGGTTTGTTAAAATAATTACGATATTTACATGCTATTGACTGACACCAGTCATTGTGGCTTTGTTTATGTCAGAGTGGCTAGGGGAGCTGGGATAGTTATAATGGTGGGGAAAGTCTAGGCAAGACCACTTCCCTTCAACAGCACCCTTGCTTTAATATTTTCATTATTATAAAGCACATAGCACGTATCAAGGAATTATTAATCCGTTCTTCAGATTGAAAATGTAAGCCATAGTATCTTCAAAAGTTGAACCAAATCTATAAAGATTCAGTATTATGTCTAAGATTTGAATTAAAAATATTTGGCTCTGAATGCTGAAGCCTTTACCACTTGGGCACCAAGATAAGGTAACCATATAGTTATACCTTCTCATAACCATCGTCATCTCAAGTACTCTACATATCATACCTCCAAGATGACCAAATTGTTGCAATGTTTTTAATTTATAGGTTTGTATTTAACCTCTATTAGGGTAAGCAAAGCTGAGCCAGCAATTACAAGCATATGCAAGTCAGCTTTGAGGCATAATATCTTGAGTATTTGAGAGTGGCTGGTGGAGTTACTACGATCTCAGAATCAGATGAAAAGGGAGACATGGTAGTTCAAATACGAGAGAAAGAACATCAGTGCAGAGAACTGAATATCTATGGTTTGAATCCTGGCTGTGGGTTTGATATTTTCAAGCCTTATTGAACTTCACAACTTACTGCTTACACACAGCTAGTGTGAAAAAACAGTCCTGAAAACACAATCCTTTTTAGAGCACAATTAAGTTTGAAAAGCTAGCCATAAAATTCTCACCAAACAGAACCCTAATAATAAGAATGAACCAAGTGAATGAAGAAGTGTTTAATTACCAATATAATAAGGTGTCTCCCTAAGAATCAGAGAATTTCATTGGAATATCCAATTTTTTAAATATGCTGTTGTTTATTATTTATTTATGCCAACAAACTTACTGTGGTGTTTTTAAATGCACAAACTGTGTGTGGGCAATGTTTGAAAGGTAGAGTCGGTTGGAGAATTCAATGTCATTGTGGCAGATTGTCACAGTAGCTTAATGGTTAGACTACCTGCCTGGTAAGCAGAGGGTCTGTGGTTCAAATCTCAGCTGTGGCATTGAATTTTACAGTTCTGATCCTACCTCTCATGCCTGTTGTTTGTTTAGATAACAAAATATTGACATGCTTGTGTAAGTCAGTAATTATCTCTGGCAAAATGACTTGTGAATAAGGTTGGAATTTGGAGGAATGTTTAAAACATTTTGGCTGATGACCACAATAAAAACTGTGCTTTTCTTTATAGCACTTCAAGCTGCAGTGACACCTCTTGGAAGCAAAGGAGTGGCATTAATTCCAGGGAAATTACATCTGGACATGTACACAGCAGCTGGTTGGATCAACGTAGTGCTAGGAGTAATAAATCTGTTATTGTTCCTTCCGTCAGTATTCCGAGAGAGACGGATTGCAGCAAAAGAAGCCATGCTGTCTCAAGGAGCTCAAACAGGTAAATGTTGCATATGTTGGCGAATGAAAGCAAGGAAAAAAAGAACTAAATCTATAAAAACACTACTCGTATGTTGACTCTGGTCCATTAGCGTTAAATTGGGACACTCCGTAAGGAGAAAGTACATGCTTTTTAATACCTAATTTACTTTTATATGAAAGGAAGCAGTTCATGCAATTGGAGGAAACATTTATGAAAAAAGTTAATTTTTACATTATCAGATCAAGTAGAGGAAGTATTGTATTCTACCCAGAAATTCAATATAACAATTTAACCAAAAATACACTTTTAGAGGTTTCTGGATACAAAAAAATAACTAAAAATAATGTATGTGTGAGAGTGAGGGGGGGGGGGGGTGGGGGAGAGGAGCAGAAAACAACAAGTCGGATAGTTAAGCTTAGACATCAGCTCAGTCTTCCAAGAATATTCCCAAGCCCCTTAACATCCTCTACATGGAGAATACTTCACTATTTCTTTATTTACTCAAAAATGGCTGTAATGATTAGATATAAATACCCTATATTTAAGATATTTATATGACTAATAAAATGTATATCTTGAAATCATTCTGTGAAGTACTCTTCATTCTGAATGAATTTTGTACAATTTTATACAGCTATGTACCATAAGCTTACTAAAGCTTACTACAAAAAATGTACATGTCATTAAAACAATTTATGTCAACTAATGTTATTAATTATTTCCAAGACTTTTGTTGCTTGGTGTGTGGATTCTCCAATACTTTGCTGTACATTTTTGAAGTGTGATGCCACCGTAACTTTTTTTTTCATAATGATATCTTGCAAAGAATATGGAATTTCAAAGACATGCACTTTTAGACTATTGCTTCACTTCCTGTATTCCTTTTGTACCTACAGCAAAATGTGTAATGAAATCATGAAAGCATTTCTGCAAATTAATGTGAAGTAGATAGAAAAGCTGTGCTTTTCTAAGAATAGTGTGTATAGGAGATATAATGATAAGGAATAGTAAGAAGAGAAATTTACGATGTGAAAGCATTACATCACTTTTTTTTTCACAGACATTGAAATACATTATAAAGCTTTATTTACAGTTATTCCTTAACTTACAAGGCATGTCCATTAAGTAAGATTCAAAACAAAATGCAGTTTTATGGAAATATTCATTGGAATAGATGCAGAAATTTTTTAGTTATTTTTATACATATTTTCCACTGGAATTCCAACATTTGTCATACCGTGGATCCAATTTTTGTATTGGAACCACTGTGTGACAACCATCTCTGTCTCTCTTTCATTCTGAAAATGCTGACACTGACCAGCTATGCTCTGAGCATTCAAAAATTTAATCGTAGACTATCCTTCACACTTTGCTAAGAGTCTCCATCCTCAACTACCACGATGATCCTACTATGCAAACTGTGGAAATTCTGCTAGCACATGGGCCATGACTCATCATTACTTTATATGTAGATTCAGTTGCTTTGTGCAATATATGGTTTGCTAGCTGTGGGACAAGTGAGAAACTTATTTATTGACACCCCTTGTACTTCTTATTAAGTTCTGTACTGTACTCTAAGATCTGTTATAACATAATGCAAGACTATTCATCTATCTTCTACCCAGCGAACATGTTTGTACACAAATCTTTCTTTTGTTCTATGAGGAGAAATGGTTGGCACACTGCCAGCATTTACCTGAGATTGAAGTTGTTTACTATGTAACTGACCTCTCTTGGCAGCAAGTGCAACACATGCTCCACGTGTGCCAGGGTGCCCACTGTTGTCCCATAATGCATTGGAAATAATTTAACTTTATACAAATGTTGGAGATGGGCCAAAGGTTATTTAGGATTTCTTGTCCTTTTCAGCAAGTTCAGCAAGTGATTTAAAGGTAGACGTCTATAGACCATCATATATAGCAAATTACTGAAAATTGCTGAAAACATGAAAAATTTAAAATTAATCAAACATTTTAAAATTCAGAACTTAAGTACTTGATTTCAATTGCCATTGGGGTAAGTGTCTCTAATAGGGGATTCCCTTGTGGTCTACCGGAAAATGTGAATCAGATGAAGAATTTACGGCAGTGCCAGCATGTTGCCATAGTAGCTCAGTAGTAAAGATCAGCTACACATTAAGTAGATGTGTGGTTAAAATCAAGGCCATCTCTAAGTAACAGGCCTGGATATGTGATTCGTGACGTCACAACGCGAGGTTGACGTTCCAAGCAAATCATATGGAATAAACACATGTTTTACAGCATTTCTGCGCTGGAGGAAGTGTGGATTCATTTATATTTTCACATTTCGCATTAAAAGTTAATGTGTATTAGTATGTTAGTGGAAAACATGCTTTGTATAGTTGTTAAAGGCAGAGCATGCTTCTTACATACACAATGTGAATATATCTCCAGTTTCTTTCTTTCTTTCTTTTTTTTTCCCTGTAGATAATACCAAACTGTCTTGTTTAATAATGCGGTAGTTTTTCAAGAGGATGTTGGTTATTACTTTTATTATTTTCCTCGTCAAAATAGCACCCGGTAACTCGCAATCACTAGCATTACAGTCAACACTGATATTATTGTCACATGTCTCAGCACCTAAATGTAGAATTAAGTTTCTCTGGTTTTCTACTTTAAGAAATTCTTGTTCATATGTCTCAACAAATTTACTACTTTTTCGTGATCACCAAGCATTTTCACCTTCTCTGATAAATATTTTAAATGCAAGAGTTTTTATCAGGACTGAGGGGTTGAGAAAGTTGTCTGAGGTAATCAGGATGGGGTAAAGAAAGAACATTGGAATCACGTAACTGTCTGTAAGCTGCTGGGTGAGAAAAATAAATTGAGCACGTCCATAACAGGGTATTGGGCGTATATTTAATTGACCTTTGACTGACCAATTTTACCTGCTCTTCTAGGAATTTAGGTTTTAGATATTCTGTGGAATCTTCATGTCCTCCCAACATTCCTTTAAAATGTTGGCGGCCTGAAGTAGTTTATGTTCTGTTTGTTCACTTGCTATTGTGAACCAAAAGAGCATCAAATTTAGACCATTTATCCAATATCATTTGTTTACCGAGAATCCACTTAAACTTACTATTGGGTATTACAATTTTACCCTCTAGGACCTAAATAATAAAACTGGAATTAATTTTTAATGCTGCTATAATTTTAGGAATTTCTTCAGTATCAATTTTCACAAGAGTTACATCGTTTTCTTTTATGATGACGGTGAATCCCTCTAATGTCATGTCACTAATTCTATTTTTAAAGCTCTGAAAATCAATATTTTTTTTCATCTTCGAGTTATTTAAAAAATGCTACGGATTTTCATTAAGTTTAGGAGTTGTTCTGGGTGCGACAAAACACTTCCATCATTTCGCGTAGCAGTAAATTCCTTCACTATGTGCTGTTCAGAAAAATGTATAATACATACCACACCTGGTTCATAAATATCCCTGCGAATAGCACGTACCCACTGGTATCTCATGTGTACATCCTTCGGAAACGAAAACACTAACATACTTTTCTACGCTTGCTTTATAGTTTGGGGTACAACCAGGCACACAACACTTCCTAGGCATTTTGTATTGAAAACTACATCACTTTGTAATTTAATTTTTCGCTCACTTAATTGTTTACTGACACGTTGTAAGGCACAAGCTACTTCTTCGCGTTCCAACCACGTACTGATGTGTTGCATTCCCATAATAAACAAATAGGTTATAAACATAAGCCTCACGTGATGACGTCATTAACGTAATCTCTTTTCATATACAGGCCTGTTAGATAAAGATGGCCTTGTTAAAATCCCTGCTATAGCATTGAATTTTTAATTTCTTATTCTACCTTATTAACGACATCTACACATCGTTTGTATGTATTAGAGCAATCAGTTGTCATTGGTTGGCCTGATTATAGAAACTAAGTTACTACTTCAAGAAATATTTAGACTAGTAGTTTCACTTACCTTTTAAAATTACTGGGAAACCGCAGTTTTGTGATTTTTCAACCACATCTTTCGTGCCACTACTTATAAAAAAAGTATTCTCACTATTGAATGAAAAACTGAAGCTAACAATGAAGCAAAATAAATCAACAAATATAACAAATTTTGAGAGGTAGAACTGGAACTTAGAAATTCAATGCAACAACTGGGATTTGAACCACAGACCTTCCGCCTACCGGGCAGATGCTCTACCACTGAGCTATTGTGACAAACTGCCAGAATGGCATTAAATTCTCAAACCAGTTCGTATTTCTCCTGGTAAACCACAAAGGCAGTCTCACGTCAGAGACAAATTACCTCAATGGTGACTTACTATTGTAAGTTCTACCTCTCAAACTTTGCCCACACACGGCTTGTGTGTTTAAAAACACCAACAGTAAGTTTGTTGGCATAAATAAATAATAAATATAACAAATGTTTAGAGTTTAAGTTTTACTTATCTTTGTATTTGATGTAAGTTGTTGAAAATTAAACACAGACCACAGTTTCATGATATATTTATCACATCCTCAATTTATACTGATTGCCATCTTTACAGATGCTAAGTGATTAATCTTTCCTATCATCTTATCAGTAGTATGAGGATATGATAAATATATCACATATCATAAAACCGTAGTCTGTGTTTAATTTCTACAACTTACCTCAAATACAAAGATAAGCGAAGCTTAGTCTCTAAATATTTGCTATATTTGTTGAAATATTTTCAATGGTAGTAAATAAATAGAGGCACCCAAGATGTGATTAAAAAATCACAAAACAGCAGTTTGCCTGTATATTCAAAAGATAAGTAAGCTACTAGTCTCTAAATATTTATTATATTTCTTGATTTATATTGCTTCAGTGTTAATAGCTTCAGTTTTTCATTGATTTAAATAACTACTTATGTGTGAAACCTTGGGAGGAGATAAAGTTGTGCAGCATTACGTATGACAAAATAGCATAATAATAAGATAGTGGCAGAAGTTAAGAAGGTATTAATGGTGTTTTACTGTGTAGGTTTAAATTGTACTAACATTTTTATCTCATTTCAAAGCTAGTAAAAATATTTCTTTTTCTATGTTTCTTCTGTTTTTCAGAGGAGGAAACTTGGAAGCAAATTAAACCAGACTACTTATCAACATGGACTTTGATATGTGCATTCTTTGTGCTAGTCTTCAATTTTGTTCTTCTCGAAACGTAAGTAAAGTACCTATTGCTTTAAGCTCAGATATTTCAGAACGAAAGTTATGACAACATCTGCCCAATTAAATTTATTACTAACTGTAATTTAGCATCTTATCAGAATGAACTCCTATAAAATGAAGGCTATTTGAAATAGATACACAATCTATCTGGCATATACAACAGTGATTGGATTACAACAAGGTATGACACAAAATTAAAAATGCTTGTAACAGTGGTGTATATTGTGGGCTATTAAGGCTATCACCGAAGACCATGTCTAAAGTAAACTAGAAATTAATGAACAATATTAATAATAAGTGCAATATCAGCCAGGTTTCCTCATGAAGAATTAGCATGTAAGATGGGATATGTCTCGTTCTCTACCACTGAACAGAGGGGAGAACAGGGCTTCGGATGCTTGCTGCCGCAGCCTTCACTTCAATATGGACAAGGAGGGTTGAGGCAGAGGAGTGCAGGAATAAGCACACCAAGGTTTCAGAATCCCATGTCCCTATACCCACCCAAGCGTCTCCAAAATGTGCCATATGGACACAACTGGCTTGGAGTTAGCAACAATGCTGTTTTAAATATTGTGTGATTGTTGTGGTCCTCAACAGCTGTATTACTATTAGTATTATTTATTTCATAGTGTACAGAGTACCAAGACAATTGCTAGTAGTAATTCTTCAAAATAGTTGAACAGTGTGTAGTAAAACAAACAACCATACTTGCAGCTGAAATATGAGAATAAGTATAGTAAAACAGGGAAGGCCTATTTCAGCTCTTCCATACTTGCAGTGTTAGCAGAAGGAAAAAAGCAAGAATCCTTAGAAAAGGTATTTTAATATAAACAATTATGATGAATATGTGTGGCTAGTTCATGGGAATTAAACTTTATTGTTGGCCACGCCCTGAAATATGACGGGTTTTGCAAATTTAATTAATTTTAATAACAGCTTTGGATAAAGATAAGAGATCAACGATTAGAAACATATGATTTGAAGAAATATGGTCAGAAACTATGAGTATTTCTAATGAAGAGGATGAAGAAAGGCCTAGAAAGAGAAATGGTCATGAAGATGAAACCCATTCTTCGTACTTAAGGACTTTCTGTGAAGTCCTGGACACATAAATAACTCAAACTAAATTAAGATTTGAATCACAGAGACAGTTGAAATTTCTGGCATTACTGGATTCTGGACATTTTGCAAGTTATGATGAAAGTTTTCCAACAAATGAATTACATGAACCGAGAGAACCATATGTTTCCTATTTCAATATACTGTCTTAGAAAAATGAACTGAAAGTGATATATTCACCTCAAACATTTTCTAAGGCCATTCAAACCATTGCAAATTATATGAAATCAAATGGACTTGATGTTGTGTACAGTGAAATTTATAAAGTATGTGAATTGATTTTAACATTTCTTTCCACTATTACAAGTGCAGAAGAGTTTTTCAGCCTTGAAACAAATAAAATTTTATTTATGGGCAACACAAGGACAAATTCGTCTGAGCAACTTGACTCTTCTCTCGGTGGAAAAACACATTTGTTTCATTGAGAAGTCACCACGAGGAATTGTTTTCTGATAGTGTGACAATGCAGTTTACTGGTATAGAAAGACGACTGCATGTAATATATAAACAGGTATGGTAAAACTATTCATTTTACTTTTATAATTGCTGTTTAGTTTGTTTCAAGAAAAATTATTTAAATGTACTGTTCATGAAGTTAACATTTAATCAACAACCCCTTGTTGTCTAGATCTGGTAGGCCTAGCTTTTTGTAGTGTTTAATGCCCAGTTTTACTACATATGGCATCACAGGCAGCGACACTGATGATACATAGAGTGAAGGTGGAGCACTGATGGAATGAGATGGCAGAGGAAACCCGCCACTGTGCCACTTTGTCCATCATAAACCCACATGCAGTTGCCTGGGATCAAATCCGGACCGCTTTAGTGAGAGACAAATGGTCTAACCACTCTGCCATGGTGGCCATGGTAGTCCTAGTGATATCCCAAGTTACAATCCCAGCATATGCCACTGACTTGTAACATGTTAACACTAAAGTTAATTCTGAGCCCAATGTATGCTTAATAAGACCAAGGTATGAACAAATTTAAGTAAGGTCACAAAGTTGCCAGACACACTGACTGCCTAACTCTTACATGAAAGCATTTTACTGATAATACTTTCACTGTTATAGATTGGGAACTGCCCTCATCATGGACCAATTTGCACTGAAGAAAGCAGAGGCACTGTACTACATGGGAATAGTGATGTCAGTAGGAGCTATAGTAGCTTGTGTCACATTTTTGGCTATAGGTCCCCTTTGTAAAAGGTGAGTGAAATATAATCAGTTATGTAATCAAAAGAATATCTAACTATACATATATTTCATCATATAATCATCACCATTGCATAATGGTCACATCTTGAATTATACACAAGCAATCAGCATTTCACCACATAATCATTGCATTTATATTCAAGAAATATTGAAAAATAAGGTAGCGTCACTGCAACCTGTTAGATTTATGGGAGGAAATACAGGGTATACAGCATGTAATATATTCCTCATATTAGAGTGGTAGAATTGGAACTGGAAAATTCAATGCCACAGCTGGGGTTTGAACTGGAAGGTCTGAGGTTCAAATCCCAGCTGTGACATTAAATTTTTCAGTTCCGATTCTGCCTCTCAAACATTGCCCACACATGGCAGTAAATTTGTTGGCATGAATAAATAATATTCCTCATAGGTGACACCATCAGTTTGCAGACTGCCAAGATGGTAGCTAGCCCATCAATGAATCTGATTGATTCATGTACCTAAAGTGTGGGAATTAGCAGACGTGACTAACCAATAAGCAAATGAGCAACAAGGGATGTGAACCATTTTGCTAGCACATGCCAAGTCAGCAACCATCTTATTGACTTACATTGGCTCACTGTCAATAGCTTCTGTTCTTCATTGAAAACCATCTTATTCTTCAATAAGGAGGTCACATTGTCACATTGTGTATGGCTATTTGTTTCTATAGTTATTCTAACGAGTGCTTGTGAATACTAAATGTTCATACATATCTGTTATAATAATCTTCACACATTATTTGCCTATTTTAACTTTTTTCCAGGCAAAGTTACAGACTTTTCAGTAGTCCAATAATATTGACTCCAGTTAAAGAGTATGCACAATTCAACAGTATAGTAAATGCTTTCATAAATAATAGATGACTCTTAACAGTCACTTTTTTTGGGGTAGGTGTTTGCATTGCAATATCAGCATCGGTTCTGTTTCTCCTCCTTCCCCTTTCTTTCTTTTCAACTATGAATAGTGTAACGTGGCTGTGCTTCAATATGCTCAGACTTTTTTTTAATCCTGCTGTTGTACATTACGAGGTGCATTCAAGTTGTAACACTTCTGATTTTTTTTTGTGTGTTTAAAAACACCAACAGTAAGTTTGTTGGCATAAATAAATAATAATTACTTCTTTAGGAGTCTATTTTGACCACTGGAAAATTGCTGATACAATAACGGCATGGGTGGTGAATATGCAGCCTTGGAGAGTGTCTTTCAGTGTCAGAAAGAGCCAAAAGTTGCTAGGAGCCAGGTCAGGTGAGTAGGAAGCATGAGGAATGATTTCGAAGTTGTTTGCACAAAGAAACTGCTTTGTCATGTTTGCCCAATGCTCTGGTGATTGTCTTGGTGAAAACACATGTGCAGCCTTTTCTGGTCATTTTTCACGCAGTGCAGGAAGAGTTTCTTCATCAAAACATCTTCGTAGAATGGACCTGTCATGGTGGTTCCCTTTGTAATGCAATGAGTAAGGATTACACCATCGCTGTCCCAGAACATGGTTACCATCATTTTTTCAGTGCTGGTGCTTACCCAAAATTTTTTTGGTGGCAGTGAATCTGTGTGCTTCCACTGAGCAGACTGGCACTTCATTTCTGGATTGAAAACTGGCATCCACATCTCATCCATTGTCATAGTTGATAAAAGTAAGTGCCTTTACCTCGCATCAACATTGGCTGGCAACATACCATGTATGCAGCCTTGTATTCATCTGTCAGCATTTAAGGCATCCACCTGGAGGACGCGTTTCACATTCTCAGGTCATCATGCACGATTATGTACACAGGTCCCATGGAAATGCCAACTGTGGAGGCAATCTGTTCCACAGTCTTTCAGCAATACGCCAAAACATGTTTCTCCACTCGCTTGATAATGTCATCAGACCGATTTGTCTGAGGCCAAAATTCTCTTGGTTTGTTGTCACACGACATTCTGCCTTCTTTGAGCTGTCGAACCTACAAATGCACATTAGACACATCCATAACACCATCACCACATCTCTTACACAACTGGAGATGAATTTCAATCAGTGTCACACCATGCAAATGGAGAAAACAAATGATTACATGCTGATCATGTAATGAGTAGTAGTCTAATGCCCTGTTGCTTGGGTATATTCCAGTTTCTTGCTTCCCAGTATTGTTCCGTTAGTGATCCAGAGGTTAACATCTTGAGAACCACACAATAGGGGAGATGATCTTTGTTCATTATGGAGTTCTTGTCCTGACACAATACACAAGTGGGGTAGTTCAGGATACCAATTTTTTGGTGTGCAGCCAAAAGGTCATGACCTGTCAGTAATCTAAATGTTTGAACAGCCTCATGTCTTGGATAGTTAGGTATTAACTTTTTGTACTGTAGTAATGCTGCCCAAGGTTTATCAAAACTTTGAATTTTATGATACTACTTTGGTTCGTTTTGGAACTTTCTTTTAATTACCTATAGTTTTTGCCGAGTGGTACGGTAAGATTTGATTTGGTTTTTGTAAGTATTTTGGTTCCTTTATAGGCAAGGAGATCCGCAACTCCATTCCCATATATCTCACAATGAGAAGATATCCATTGGAGCTGGATACTTTTATTTTGTTTTGTTAATACTTTTACTATCTTTTTTATTTCTAACACATTAGAGGATGAGGGAGAATTATTTGATGCAATAGCTTGAATAGCTGATGTTGTTGTCTAATGCTGGATTTCTGACAGTGAAGTCATTAATCCTCTTGCTCTCCAATATTTTTCACTGATGGATGGGGCACTAGAAATGGCCGGGCATATTTGAAGGTGGTCTCGATCCATTTCCTCTTGCAGATCACATGGAGGACAGAGTGGTGAAGAATATATCCCAATTCTGTTTAAATGTTTTGCCAGACAATCATGTCCTGTAATCAACCTGATGGTTGCAACTGCTGTATTTCGAGGATACTCAGGAATAAAATTACTGTTTGAATGTTTGGTAGTTCCCATCTTTTATTCTTTGATTTTTCATAGTAATATTTTTCAATAATTTTTTTGAATTCAGAGTTGACTAATCTTTTAGCTGCATAAAATGGTAGACTAACTATAGATTTTTGTACACCGCTGGTACCCTTTTTTGCAAGAAAATCAGCTTTCTCATTACCACCCAGTCCACAGTGAGCTGGTATCCATTGGAAGAATTTTGAAGTGCTGTTAGATGGGTGAGGATTTTCCAACATTCTATTAATTGGTTTTTTGGTGACAACTTGGAAATTGCTATAATTGTTGCCCTGGAGTCTGAGAGAATACTGCTGGATGAAAATGTGAAATTCTATACAAAAGATTTTGTAGGGCCATTTGAATTGCTTCAATTTCTCCATCAAAGTTTTTAGTTCCATATCTTAAAGATTTTGTAATAGGAAAAGAGGTGACACGTGGCTCTAGCTCCTGCTCTATCTCAGTTTGATATCAATGATCCACCATAAATACGGAGCCATTCATGTTCTGGAAATCTAGTATGGATTGTATCTAATTCCAATAATTTTAGAACACTAGTTGGTGCTTTTCTTAACTTCTTCTGTCAGGTGTCAATAATATGTGATGTCTAATGTTTGTGTCAGATTGACTTTATATATGAAATTTTCCTTTGAATTAGCTGATGTTGAATCACTTAAAATAACAGCATTATTAAAAGAATTTATTCTGTAAATAAAACATGTTAGAGCTACCTGTATAGCCTGGATTTCTCCATCAAAATAGGTTGAATTTTTTATGTAATGAAAACGTCGCCGTTTTAAGTATACAAAACAATCCTCACTCTCACCATTGCCACAAGAAATTCTGTGTGCCATCTCTGTCACACATTAACAAGTGCCCACTTACTTTAAAGCAAATTGCATGTTTCTGTATGTTTCCAGTTCTGAGAAAAAAAATGGGAAGTGTTAGAATTTGAATGCACCTTGTAGTTGCTGAAAATTAACATGGCAAGGCTTAAATAATTTATGGTCATACTGTGTATTTTTACTTTATGAAGAAAGCATAAAAAGTGTGACAATTATGCAGTGAAATATGGTATAATCTTTATTTACTGAATTCCTCAACATCAGCTCCAATAGCACCACCATCAGTGATTGACTTTGTTTCTTTTTTTCTTTGACTTTAGGTTTGAAGAGAGGAAAGTTTTGCTATGGGCAGGTTTCTTCTTCATGGTGATTGGAAGAGCACTGTACATCCCTTGGGGCACCTCTCCTCCTGTTATTGCTGAAGTAACCCCAGGTAAAACTATACTATTTTACTTAACCTAATGATCTTTATTCATGCAAGTAGCAAAGAAGTTATACAGCTAGTGAAAAGAAGTTTAAAGCACTTTAATAAGTTACCATATTTAGAGCACTCAAATATACTGTTACTTAACCTGCATCATATGCCTTTAATTGGAAATGAATTATCCTTTCACACTAGCCATATGTAGTACAAGGTTGGAAAGGTAGAATCAAACTGAAAAAGTCAATGCCTTAGTCTGGATTTGAATTACATGTTGGTTAAACTCTGAAGCCTGGGATTCAAAGTACTTATAGCATTGTAAGTTGCCATTAGGGTAAATTATCTCATATGAATTTGAGATCTCCTTGTTGTGTACTGAGAAAAATGTGAGTCAGTTGGAGAATTTAATGTATGCCGGCATGTTGCCATGTTGGCTCAGTTAGATCACAAGGTAAAAACCAGAAGATCTATATGTAGAAGAATCTATATGCTGTGATTGCTTGTTTGGCTGTTGGAACTGTAAGTCATTATAATAAATATGCCTATTTCTGATGTACTAGGGGATATTAACAATGGTTTGAAGAGTTTTGGATTGAAGACACTCTGGTATCCTGATGTTTGAGTTGTCCTGTACCCCACACTTAATTCCATACGTCCATGCTGATTTAAGGATAGTTTTGTAGATAGTTTAGAGAGAAGCCTCTGAGCCACCCTCCAGTGGATTGGGCAGGTTGCTGTTGAGTGCTTCCCAGCCAGGTGGTCAAGCCAGTAAATGTTTGGGAAATCTGCCACCTGTGTTAATCGCTTCTACAGCCTATGCCTCTCCTGTAGTCCCTTCATCACATCCATTCCTCTCAAGGGTGTATGCACAAAAGACCTAATTGTGCAGTGGAGGTACTCTCCCTCCATATACCTAATGTCATCTCATTTCATCTCTAGATGGTTAGTTTGCTTGTTTCTGATAGTTATGATCTAGGTTCAAGAAGTCCATGTATTTTACTATATTTTAAATTTTAATTGCTTATGTTTAGTCCATATGTGTTTTTCCCAGGTAAGTCCTTGATCAAGGTGCGTGCCAGATACTTCATGCCTTCTGCAACGGTCTGATTATTCAGAGCAACAGGCAGACAGGAGCTTTTTATGAGTATAAGGGACCCTGGGACTGAGAAATGACTGAAAAATTATCAAATTGACGATTTTTAGGTTCTTGCATATACATGTTCCCCAAACCATCAGTCATCTGTTGGCAGTGACATTTTTTAGATTCCGCTATTTTTAAAAGTCTAGCTCAGGCTTTAAATTACATGCATGCTACATTTAAATGCCCTTTTTCTGCTTAAATTTTCTGCAGTATTTGAACAAAATATGGGACATAAAAGGGCTCAAAAACAAATAAATTCAACGGAAAGAAGTGGTTAAGTTATGAATCTGAAGAGAAGACTGCTATACAAACGAGGAAAGGTGTTACATGTACAGTAGGACAGTTTTAGACCAAACAGGTCATAATCAGACTCATGATCATGATGCATGTGTGTAGAAAAATTGGTTTTTCTCGACTTTACATTTTTTAAAACACTACCTGTCCCATGCGCATTAAATTTTGTGCTATGTTTCTAGAATTTTTCCTGAAAGTGCTCCATTTCTGTGGTGGCTTCAACTTCAATCTTTGGTTTCAAAATCTGAAAATTTGTTTAGCTTTAAAAAAATTAAAAAAAAAAAAGCTTTAAAAATATTTTCAGTTCCCATGAAAGCAAAGAAATTAATTACTTTAAAAGTAATTATTTTTTCTTTCTGAAAGAAATTCGTGGCATTTGTTGGTTAATTAGAGTTTATAAAATAATAAAACTATTGTATTTTAGTTTTTCATGTGCATGGAGTACTTTGAATATTAAGGTATTTTCATGTTGTGAATACATTGGATAATTAATTCCCTCAAAACTCTGAAACTCTTCTCTTGTGCTGGAACTTTGTGTGGTAGTTTATAACATAACAACACTTAACTGTGGGAAGTATTGGTTTCATGCCTATAAAAATATAGAACATTCAAAATTCAGTCCCAGGGCCTGTTAACTCTGCACTTTTTAAGCCAGGTATTTACATTGAATATAGGGGTTTGTACTAATTGTGAAGCAGTATTTGGGTCTTCATGAACTGAAAGAATAGCTGTGTTACCAGCAAACATTGCCAAGGTTATGTTTGGATTTGTTGGTAGGTCAGCAGTGTACAAGGTAAAGAATTCACCATCCCAGAACTAGAAATCAAACCACAGACCCCTGTGTGAACAAAACCACTGAGCTTTCTCTGAGCAGAAATTGAAAATATAAAACTATCAAACTCTTACATTTAAAGGGCCCTAGAACCCAAGATTGTTCCCAAAAATTTAGGTCATGTGGCCACCTTAACTAGATATGCATCTTAGTTTAAGTAAATATATAAGTTATGCCTTTTTTTACAGATTAAGTTCCCTTAATTCTCTTATCAAAAGCCACTTTGCCTTTCATTCCCAAAGTGCAGATACAAATAAAATCCTGCTTATAAGAAACAATACCAAAGTCAATAATAAATGTGTTGGTCTAATGCAATAATGGTGACCTTTTCGACTATCAGGAATACACCAAGGTAACTTTTAACATATTTCAGTGTTATTGGGGTTTATAGCAAAAGTTTGGCCCTCTCCAATTTAGGAAGAATTTATTCTTTATGACAGCACAACTTGGAATTGCAGATTAATAATTTCCGTGTTTCTGTTGTTTCAGGAAATCTTACTATGGGTGCTGACAATGATACTGAAATTGAAATTGTGGGTTGTCCATCAACTCAAGAATGGTGCACCTACACTCCAGCTATGACTGTCAGTCAGTTTCTTATTGGCTATGCATTTACAGCTTTCGGTTACCCAATAGCTGTAACTTTAATTCAGACAATATTTTCAAAGATTCTTGGGCCACGTCCTCAGGTAATGCTCTTAAATGTTTTTTTAAAAATGTTTTTGTTTTTTATTTAAAAACCCACATTTCTTTTTTATAAATGATGATAGTAATGGTTTTATGCTCTAGTATATTTTAAACACACTGACTAGTTAAAAAATACATTGCAGTTGTGATGATACATTGCCTCAATACTGAGAATGATCTGATGAGTGGTAAATACTGAGGAGTAATGACTTCTTTCCTGAAAATTTTCCTTTTGTATACATGTAATCTCCTTGACAAATTGTCAAGATTTTCTATGATTGTAAACAAAAGGTAGATTTCTTCCTTATTGACCCTTTATACGAGGGTTGGAACTTTAATAGTGGCAACTATTCATTTATAACTGATACAAAACAGATAATGTTAAAAAGTTTTATTGTCCTTCAACGTAATCATCACCACTGTGTACATCCCATTGCCATCAATGTGGAAATCGTAGAATGCCTTTTAATAGTGCCTACTGTGGTGATAGTCGAATGGAGTGGTTTACAGGAATTCCGGTTTAAGGAAGTCACTTAACCCAACACCACTAATGTACTAGTCTTCACAGCATGTGGGGAAATGCATGTGACTTTGCGCACTGTCACTAGCGAGAGATATTTGTTGTTCAAGTGTTACGCGAGATCGGTTATAATATCTGCTGAAATAGCTTCCATTTAAAAGAGCAGATTTAATTTTGTCTATGCATTTACAATCATGCATGGCACCTATTAAACCCAACAATTTAACATTTCGAAAGTTAAACACAGACAGACTGTGGTTTTTTTTTTCAAGAAAGAACTTATGTACTTTAGAGTGAATTGTACACTTCACAAAATTGTTTACTTTTTTTAACACTGTTTTAGGCTTCTTTCTCTTCGTACACAGAGGGAGCTTTGACACAGTCAGTTTCTTTGAACTCCTTGCAAACATGTACAACACTGGTTACTGATAAACCAGCATATTCTGAGGTTATGTTTACTAAATCATTCACAAGTACACACATGGATGATGCTCCATTAGCTTGTGAAATACATGACACAATTTGTTTTTCACCACTTTTTAACAGTTTAGGGAGGATGGTCAAATTTTTCCCAACCAAATTATGTGATCAAACCTTCAGTTTAGGCTGTGCATGGCTGGGCATTGTCACTCATTGTTTCCCCAGAAACCTCACACAATTGGGCATGAATGTTTACTAACATAGCATTTCTCATATTCAAAAAATAAATTATTGATATGACTTCACAGTCGGTGGGTCGTTCGATTGTTTTGAGCATTTTGAAATGTTCAAACAATAGGAAAAGACAAACTGACAGTTGCTCACAGCTGTGTTTAGTTTCCTAATGAATGGAGAAAGCGATTGTGCATGTTCAAAATCTCGACTGCAGCAGCAATATATTTAAATGGTACTTATTTTAAAAACACACCTTGTAGTTACGAAATTGGGTTTAAATCTATTTAAATTTGCAACAAGTTTCATATGCTCAAGTTCTTAATTTATCAATATGCTCTATTGTTTTAAACACTTCATTTGCATCAGTTTTATACCATTTATATCTATTCATCAAGAAGTTGACTCCAAATATTTGGTACAAATTACTTTTTTTTTTTTTTTTGGAGAAATGGTTATTCATTGACAATAATTGTATTGGACATATTGTTACACTCATCATGTAGAACCCCTGGTTAACGTATTGCCGAAGTAGTACCTTCCATTCTGTATATATGTCTGGTTACAGATTGAAATGCATAACTATGATTTAAACATGATAATTATATTAACTAATACACGTAAGTGAATAACAATTCCGTTAACACATATCATGTCAGTTAAATTTTCTATTAAGTTTACATGTTTCAAATTGCAATGCTTCGGGACAAAGGGTAGTCCACATTAGCAGACCCTTGTAGAAACCTTTTATGTGCTGTTTTGTGAAGAAGCTTAGTTTAGTATGAACACGATAACGTAATGTTTGTTTCATTCCTAACAGCATCTTACTGTTCATCATTCTTAGCTGGAACATTTTATAGATTTTTAAATATAAACATTGTTTTCTCTACAGGGTGTGTGGATGGGTCTTCTAACAGGAGCAGGATGCTTGTCTCGAGTGATGGGTCCTGTATTTGTCAGCTTTATTTACACCAGATATGGAACCATTTGGACATTTGCAATAACAACTGTGATGATGGCGCTGTCTATGGTGTGGTTACAGATAGTAAACAAACGTCTTGTGCCTCCAGTCCTTCCACAAGCAGCAGCTGAGGAACTGAAAACTTTTACTTCAGTCCCTATCAATGGCAAAGCAATGCCAGAAGAAACTGAAATGCTCAATAGTGCACCTAAGGAGAGTGAAGATTTCAGATAATATTTGGGGAATTTTTTAAAGAAGTGTGTTCAATATTTTAAGAGTTTCTAAACAGCAACTACTTACTATTTTATACAGGAAAAATATTTTCAGTATTGTGAATACTTTTCAAGGATATATAATTTTATACTCTGTATCGCAGAACAAGTTGATTGTATCTGTGAATGCCATGCAATGCAATGCTTTGATGATGTGTGAGGGAAAGGAATGAGGGAAAAGGAAGATGTCAAGAGTAGGAGTTTATGGTGCTTCATTTACAAGGAAAGTGTATAAGCTCATAAATATGTAAGACTTGGACATAGGATTGCCATGCTTTCAAATTAGGAGATTTTCAATGTGCCCCAACCACCTAAACTTGACATCAACGTTTCGCTTTACACAACCTCAAGCTTTTTTCCTCTTGTTTATTTAGTCTTAAGTACATTGTGATACATTAAACTACCATAAAAGAAACTAAAACATGCATAATATTGATAAAACATAATTATATAGCATTACTTTACGCAAAATTATACACCATTTTCAGGGTAAATAAGGGACATCAGTACAACTCAAATGCTACAGCTTCTGAGGTAAGTCCAGATCCTAATCCAGTCCAACATTTCATTCATACATCTAAGGTCTGAATTCAACTTCTCCACCACTGAATGAGCGGGCTAAGACCTCACTAGTTCACTACCTATGACTTTATGACAACTTGCAGAGGTGGACTTAACACCTTGACCTTTTATGCCAATGCTCCTGATGCAGCACTCCCTGTAAGGATGGATGAGGCAAATGGATCCTAAGGGCAGCCAAAACATTGCCATGACAGAGCAGAGGGCAGGGCCTCTACATTTTCCCAGCTAGAAGCACCCCAGTGGAGGCTGGTTCAGCCTGGTTCCTCTCCCCCCCCCCTCAGGCTTGTACCATCCCGTGGGGGGCCCGGAAACCAGTAGACTCACCTTCCTATCAGGGGAACGAGATTTCCAGAGCACATTCTATCCTCATGCCATGCTGTTGCCACAATGCTTGCTGACACTTCCAACCCTGAAAGTAATTTAACAGGATGAAGGGTTAAATGAAATGATTAATGTAGCAAAATCGAGGGACAGTAAATTCAGATTGGAAATCCTTTCCAGCATTTGCCTCGCAACCCGGTGAGCACTCCGAAAAAACCCATGAATCTGAAAGGTCGCCATGAGGATCAAACCCGTGACCTTCTGGATGTGTGCCACAGACGTTACCACCTGAGCCATCCCACTCGGTATCTACATCACTCAACCTTGCGCTTTTTCTAACATTTGCATGCACAAATTGAGACTTTTATTACTCAATTTCTGCCTATTAATGTCAGAAAAGGCTTCAATGTATTTTCCTAAAAAAAGATTTATAAATGTTTTGTTTATTTACACCGAGCCACATATGCAAGTTAGGTTACATCAGGAAGTTCATAAGCAGTCAGCTGTGTGAAGCACAGGTGAAATGAGCATTAACAGTGGATACGTTGTACATACATACATTTATTTGCATTCCATAGATCCTACAATTTGCCTTGGCAACAGGATGTGGAACATGTCAATATGTTATACAATATTTACAATAAACAGGATTAATATTATAAACATAAAATGATCTAATGGTTACATTAGATGTTGTTAAATCTAATGTACAAGTATAAAGGATGTGAGCAAAATGCATGTTTATGAAACACAGAAGTTCCAAACTTGGTAGCTGTGTATGATATTTCCCATACACAGCTGATATGGATAAAGAGGAGTAGTGTTCAACAGTAGTGGGTAATAAGAAAATAATAGAAACAAGACATAAGGCATTTATAAATTGAGACAGATTTTATAGAGGAACTTTATACCTGGATTATTCATCCAGAACATAAGGACTTCCTCTCATCATCAGCTGGCTCTGAGTGCCACTTCCATTTTTCTTCAGACTGATTTGAAATATGTTCTGGATAAAAATAATCACAAGCAGTGAAGTTGTGTGATAAAATCTGTCTCATTTTATGGTAACTTCCAAGTAAGAAAGGTAAAAGGGTAAAGGGTATGCACACAAGGAAAAGCACACACATACACTGTGGCCTCCACACAGATCTGTTGTGGCTAACACCCTTCGAGAGGTAAGGATGAAGTGAGGGGACTACAGGATGCCACAAGGTTGCAGGCAGATGGACCACAGAGACGCACAGGAATCCCTAACAAGTGCTGAGATTTCTTCATCCCAACACCAGGGGAAGTCACCATCCTGCAGTTCCACTATTGTACAGGTCGCGCGTTACTTCTTGACGAGTGAAAATTTTATATGAAAGGTTGAATGCGAGTCACTACTCAGCTTTTGCGGAAACGTTAGCACCGAAAGAGAGGAGGTACAGTCTGCAGTGAGATGACGCACATGCTTCTGAGCTGAAGTAGTACAGCACTACAAATCGATTTATCACACTTGCAGTAATATCAGCCACACATATTATACACTATACCTCTATAACTGTTTCCACTTAGCTTTATTGCATTTCTTGTATTCCCGACATCTCTCCCTCATCTGAATTGCTATTATTTTCGTTGCATGCATACATCCGTACCACACAAAACTTTTGCAGTCGACTGTATACACAAACACGACAGAGGAAAACAGAGGTGTCTGTTATAGTAGCATAAACATTTGCTGACCTGTTTATTAAGGGTAGGCTCACTCATTGGATTTCTGCTCAAGGTCATTCGTCAAGAACAAACGCGCAACCTATACAAGTGTACCCACCCACGGAGGACAGCAACCGCTCAATGCCACCTAGTGCCAAGAACAGCAGTTACGATGTGCAAGCATCTGTTCAGTGCCACCATGCACCTGAAAGCACAGCTGAAAGATGATAAGGAAATGGAATGAAGGGAAATAATGGAAATAAAATCGTGGTATTAAATTAAGCTCTCACTAAGTGATAAGAGGAACCACGGAAAAACCCAAGTCAGATTGCATGGTCACCAGGGATTGAAGCCAGGGCCTCTCGATGCGAGTCACACACATTTGTGTGGTACCATATCACTCGTTCCAAGTAACAAACTGTAAATAACACACTTTATTGATATCCAAATATAACATTAGTTACTGTAATGCTTAACACTTTCAAATATGATCATTTTATAAACAGCAATTGCAATAACTGATCATTCTCACCCTACTTGATTATACAGCTTGTGAGGCAAGACAAGAATAATTCCCTTAGCTGCACAATGGCAACTCTTCACCTGAAAGGCTGATAGTGCGGAAAGTTGTGCAATCATGTATGTGCAGAAGTCGTAATGTTTCTGTCCACGAAGCATAGCTTTAGTGCATATTCCTAATGACATTATATATGTATAAAAATGAGCTGTATAACAAAGTGATTTTGCTATAATTATGACTATGTGCCAACAATTACTTTTATGTGAACTGCAACTGTTTCAGCTGCACACTATTGTGGTAGTGTTTATTCATTCATGGCAAGCGGACACATCTATTACCCCCTCTCAGCCGTTGCAGACAGGGAGGAAAGGAAAGCAGTTGTCCTATGCTCAAGAATTGTTCATGTCTCAACTCATGATCTGTTGTTGTTAGCTAATGCTGGATTTCTGACAATGAAGTCATTAATCCTCTTGCTCTCCAATATTTTTCACTGATGCATGGGGCACTAGAAGTGGCCGGGCATATTTGAAGGTGGTCTCGATCCATTTCCTCTTGCAGATCACATAGAGGACAGAGTGGTGAAGAATATATCCCAATTCTGTTTAAATGTTTTGCCAGACAATCATGTCCTGTAACCAACCTGAAGGTTGCAACTGCTGTTTTTCGAGGATACTCAGGAATTACTGTTTGAGTGTTTGGTAGTTCCCATCTTTTTTTTTTTGATTTTTCATACTAATATTTTGCAATCATTTTTTTGAATTCAGAGTTGACTAATCTTTTAGCTGCATAAAATGGTAAATTAACTATTGATTTCTGCACATTGCCGGTACCCTTTTTTGCAAGAAAATCAGCTTTCTCATTACCACTCAGTCCACAGTGAGCTGGTATCCATTGGAAGACAAGGTGTTTTTGAAGTGCTGTTAGATGGGTAAGGATTTTCCAACATTCTATAATTGTTTGGTTTTTTGGTGACAACTTGGAAGGAATTGCTATAATTGCTGCCCTGGAATCTGAGAGAATAACTGCTTGCTGAAAATGTGAAATTCTGTACAAAAGATTTTCTAGGGCCATTCGAATTGCTTCAATTTCTCCATCAAAGTTTGTAGTTCCATAACTTAAAGATTTGTAATAGGAAAAGAGGTAACATGTGACTCCAGCACCTGCTCCATCTTTGTTATATATAAATGATCCATCAGTATAAATATGGAGCCATTCGTGTTCTGGAAATCTAGTATGGATTGTCTCTAATGCCAATAATTTTAGAACACTAGTTGGAGTATCACTTTTCTTAACTTCTTCTGTCAGGTGTAAATAATATGTGATGTCTAATGTTTGTGTCGGATTGACTTTAGATATGAAGTTTTCCTTTGAATTAGGAAGGTACACATTCTTCTTGATGTCTTGAATTTTGGAAAGAAAGCTCTCCTGAGTCTTTAGTGTATGTGTAAAATTTCTCTTGTGCCATGTATTGAATGGGAGTCTGATCAACTTTTTGTGTTGAATAAGAGCCGCTTTTTCTATTTCATATTCAATGGGGCATTGGTTGGTTAGTATTTCCATAGCTGCTATTGGTGTGGTTTTGATAGCACCTGTAATTAATCTCAGACTTTGGTTTTGAAAGATTTGAATTTTTTTTGTTTGCTGTTACAAGAACTCATGATCTATAATGTGTTGATTGCACACAGGGAAATGATGAATATTATAGATAGTCATCAAATTATTATTCACAGAGAGATTGCAAGATTCCATATTTCCTACATGTTTGTTATGCTCTATTTGAAATATTTTTTCAAAGTTCGATGCATTTTTGAGCATATGAGCTCATAGGCCTTCCTTGTTTGTAAACAGAAGTACTGCTATAGGTTGCGCGTTCGTTCTTGACGAATGACCTTGAGCAGAAATCCAATGAGTGAGCCTACCCTTAATAAACAGGTCAGCAAATGTTTATGCTACGATAACAGACACCTCTGTTTTCCTCTGTCGCGTTTGTGTATACAGTCGACTGCAGAAGTTTTGTGCGGTACGGATGTATGTATGCATGCAACGAAAATAGCAATTCAGATGAGGGAGAGATGTCGGGAATAGAATAAATGCAAGAAAGTTAAGTGGAAACAGTTATAGAGGTATAGTGTATAATAGGTGTGGCTGATATTACTGCAAGTGTCATAAATTGATTTGTAGTGTTGTACTACTTCAGCTCAGAAGCATGCGCGTCATCTCACTGCAGACTGTACCTCCTCTCTCTCGTTCCCGCAAAAGCTGAGTAGAGACTCGCATTCAACCTTTCATATAAAATTTTCATTCGTCAAGAAGTAACGCGCGACCTATATCTCTCCTCCAATAACTAGTGATGAGAAGCATTACATTCTACATGCTGAAATCTACAAGGCTTCCCTCACGTTAGTCAATTGATTGCATAATGAATTATCACTATAACTGAAACCACTAACCTTGTAATGATTCAGGTTCTCATGATTACACTTACAATTACAATGAAACTAAGCATATACTTTACCATAGTAAATGCTTAAAATGTCTTCCTCCAACTCTGGCACTTTTATTTTCTCTGCTACTTATAGTAAGCAGGGGAAGTGTTGTATTTGGCCCAAAAATTCAATGTCAAGACTTCACTGGAAATGTATGTTTTGAGGCTCCCTGAATCCAAAAAAGCAGTTTTTAAAAAAAAGGTCCATGTGTGTGTGTCTGTGAACAGCATAACTCAAAATCGAAAAGTCAGTTGAACACCAAAGTTGGTTTAATTTAAAAGGTGAGTTAATTAATAAGACTGAACAACATTTACAACATATTTTCCTGGGACGCGTTTCAAAGGTTAACTTTCCTCCATTCCATTTCCTCTGTAATGGAGGAAAGTTAACCTTCGAAATGCGTCCCGGAAAAATATGTTGTAAGTGTTGTTCAGTGCTATTAATTAACTCACCTTTTAAATTAAATTAATTATAACACTGTTTTCAAACTTCTATGAAAGGAAGATACCAAAGTTGGTATTTAAGATTAATATCTTTCAAGGATTTCACAGAAAATATCTCCACCCTAAACTACCTTTTACATGGAAAATGTTTTGAAAATTTTGATTTTCTCAAAAAAAAATTTAACATCAGTTGCGCAGATTGTGACCAGATTTACATAGGGAAAACCAAGAAGAATTTAGAAACCAGACTAAAAGAACACATGAGATGCATCATGATGCGAAATGTCGTTGGGTGGTTCACGTTTGATCGCCATTTGATGCGTAATGTTGTTGGTCACGTTGTGTCGCCCTTTGATGTGGTTCGCTCAGTCGGTAGAGTTCAGTATGAGATCTCTTTCATCCCGGGTATGCGTAAGTAATAGATTACCAAAAAAAAAAAAAAAAAACTTTTGTATATTGTTTATTACTTCTCATACACTTTCGGGAGTTATGCCGACTTTCGATACGCAGAGGAATCGCACTCATGTGTGTACACCACAACGTGCAGTACTGGTCTGGGGTGAGTAGTGACGCTTTCTCGGCGTCCCCACGCTAGGAAAACGTTCTCTCTGATTTTAAATTTTATGACGTCACCCAAAAGAAAGCCTCGTATCCAAAATGCTATTTCATTCCTTTTCCCAATTTAGAAATGTCCCTTTCTATTATAACATGTTCTTTTTTGAATTCCGAATATGTAGTTACCTTTTTATGATTAAAGGATGTTTTCTTTATATTTTATTAAATATATCGCGCGACTTTTAAGGTTGGCAGACCTGAATTTCAAACGTGAATTTAAACTATGTAGTATGACGTCATGACTCGTTAATTTCAAACCAATAATGCGTTTATCCTACAAATTTAACGACTATTATTTACTCATATCTTGATCACCTTGCAACACTTCCTACTCTATTATCTACATATGTTATTACTCAACACTTATCGCAAATCTCACATCTGGCAATTAAATTAAAACGTGTCTTTATCAAGCCCATTCGATTTGAAATCTAAATTTTGGTATCAATCAAATACAAACAGATGGGCAAATCTACAGTTGCACACCACTTTTGGACATCCAACCACAACATTATGCCGAACATAAAACTTTTAAAAGCTACAAAACATGCTGCAGAGTTGGATACCTGAGAAAAAATTCATATAATAAAAACAAGCTCCATGTATTGAACTTTGATTTGCCTTCACAAAACCCTTTATGGAAGTTTATCGACTCAACTATAGATGTCAGCTCAACCAATCACACATCAAACAATATCAAGAACCAGTTGGTTAATTCTGATGATGGGAGCAAGTTAAGCTGCTGAAACTGGTCAAGACTAATTACATGTAAGTGGTGTTAAGTGTTTCAATTCAACTCAGTTTTCATTATAACGAGATATGTATTTTACTTCAGGTGTAGAAGGAGTGAATAGGGCTAAATAAATTACACCTTATAGAATACAATGAAATAACATCATGATATGTTTAATGAAAATCTTTATTTTCATTTTTCACAAAACAAACTTACATAAAAGTCTAAAAATATCAACGCTATTTTACACGTATGTTGCAGTGTAATAGCACCATTGATCTTGCACCATTTCAAGTATGAATGTAAAATATCTATAAAATCTAAAATTACATAATATGCAACACACAGTTCAGCTTGTAATTTGACATCTAAAATTCGTTTAACAAATATAAATGCAAAAGTGTAAAAAACCCATTTCCTTGCTATAATATTGGAAAACAAAAAAGAAGATATTCCAACTATAAGTACATACAAAAGAGTAGGCATTAACGTGTATGTATAAAGCAGTATCACAATGCTTCTCTAAGCCTCGCTTATCAAACATAGCAAGCAAACACTTTTTTATTATTACTATAATATCTCATTTAACAGTGTGCTGAAAAACCCTTGAAACACCATGAAAAAAGTATTTAAAAGCTACTGGCGCAGGAAAATGTGTGTGAATGTTGCAGATAGGTGTTATTGAATTATCAGTATTTCATTTAGGAAACTTCCTGGCTTTATCTGCACTGCCTTTCCTGTTTCCTTTCATAATATTGATGCATAGTTCCACACAGATAAAGTCTTACAGAATGAATTTCAATAGCATTCAACTTGTGTAGAGCTAATATTGAAATGATTCAATACAGCTCACCATTTCTGAATTTTGTAACTGTTTTGCACAGTATGGATTCTGATATGTTTTGGTAAAGCAGCATAGAGTCTAGATGAAATATGGTATAGATACACATACATATCTACGGGACAAAAGGCAACGTAGCTGTCCTTTGTCAGTGAGGAGGTATATTTATTTATCCTTGTCTTCGATTTTGGCACTGAAATTTATTGCAGCTAATTGCTATTGGTTTCTCTTGCTACCAGAACTTTTCCCTTAAAGGCTATAGGCATCACACAATTTTTTCCTATTTTAGTTTTTGTTCATTTATTCTTGAATTGCAGTCCCTGTCAATATTCTCAATGATTAAATTAATACGTTCTAAAAATGTCTTATTACCTGTAGCACTACAAATTGAGATTGTCAGAGTTTGGTAAATATACCATTTGAGTACTAGTTGGCCACGGTATGAGTGCATTCAGTGATAAGAGGAACTAAACAGTTATGGAACAAGTGGAAGGGGCATCAGAAGGCAGTCAGGTATAGAAAACATCTGAGCTTCATTTACTAGTGAGACGGAGGTCTGGAAATGCAGTACCTTTTCCATTATGTAACTATACATTCCTACTATTGCCTTGCCCCTCGCTCCCCTCTGATGGCTAGCTTAGATTACATTACACATTGTCAACAAAAAAATGGTGCTCTCCTCTAAGTGAACTAATACCGTAGCCAACTAATATACTACAAGTTCACAACAACTTCAGTCTTGAGCTCCTAATTTTCACCATTGTTGAGTAACTTTAGTTTATGTTACAAAAATGATTACACTTCAATCTCTTCCAATGGCGTTTAGCAAATTTTGATTACTTCTTGCTACTCCATTTTTCTTTCACTTACATGCTACAGCATAAATGTAAGTGGGTAAAAACAAAATAAAATTTGGTTCAGGAAACCTTAAATTACTAAAATGCCCAAATTAAAATTTAATGAAACATTTTCTTTCAAATTTTGACTGAAGAGCTTTGTAAAACTGAACTACCACAGTAATTTGAGTTAAAAAATTGCATGTCACTCATTCAAGCTATACACTTTTATGTGATAATTTCTGTTTTGTGTGATTCTGTTGTGGATTTGTGGAGAGAATTATAGCAATCCAACATTACAGTATTCTCCGTTAAAATATCTTTTGCTTTAATGTTTTACATAAAAAGCTTTGAAGATATGTATCTTTTAGTTATTAAAATTTCAAGGGCTTCTGTATAATCCTGCTTAAGCTTTGCTTACACATGATGCATATTAAAGCTTCAGAAAGCGATGACAATTATGCTTGTCAGAGATTCGTATACAACGTTCCTTTCATTTCCAAGTAATGTACACTTACAGTCTTATTATACATATGTAAAGAAAACAGAATTCTGAACAAGGATTTGTTAAACGCTACCAATCCTGTATTGGTTATATGGCACAACGATAAGTTTTGGAAAAGATAGGATTTATTTCGGCGTTAGTGCTTACTGTAAATGCTGATCCAAATACCCGATAGTTAAGTTTTATTTAGCTTGAGCTTGTGTTCAAAGTCTGGAAAACTTATTACTTATATTCTAGAAAAATAAATATGGCTCTGCGCCAAAAGCCAGTTGCTGACCTTCGTAATAACAAAGACAAAATAAACTACACAGTCAAAGAGCTAAAACATGATAAAACTATCTATACAACACATAAATCAAATCCTGTGAGACTGAAGTTTTAAGCAAAATCTGTACTAGAAGTCTAGATTTGGTGTTAATAAAAATTTGGCATAGTTTTCATTCTATATGCATATATATTTAATCTTGGCTTAAACAAATTAAAATATTAAACACAGAAGCAATAGCAATATTCCAGCGCTTTCTATATTAACCTTCAGCTTTTACAGATTAGGTAAAAATTAGTTCACTAATATGCATAACATTTTAGCTATTTTTCAAGCAAAATTTAAAATAACTGAGTGGGCACACTAAACAATTGTTGCTTTAATAGTTACCATTTGAATAATGTATCTTTTCTTCAGAATTTATATTAGATATTAAAAAAGCATAGTAACAACATGAACTATTTCATTATACATAAACCGAAAAGTCAGTTGCTGAAAACTACCTCATTGTGCCAGCAAGAGTTTTGAATTTGTCTGCTGAAGACGGAGTAACATGTCCTTTCTGAGGACATAGTTTAGTATCTTTGAATCAGACAGTGGTCTTCTGAACAACTGCTGCAGTATTTGATCTGTTCCACATCGATTTTTGCTTTCATGTTTTAAAAATGGCAGAACTGGTGCTCTTCTTCTGCACTTGTAATAAAAATTAAAACTGTTTTGGAAATATAACCTAAAATGTCCTATTATTTCACAATAATAAAATTAGTTGCAATATCTGATTTAGATATTTGAATTTTTTGTTCTCAAAAAGTTGTACAAAATATTAGGAGATTAGGGCAATTCACATTATCGCAAATTTCACTGACTTCAATACTGAGCTGTGATTAAAGTTTCTAAAACTTCATCTAGTTTTCCCAAGATTTCACGGCTCATAAAAAAGAAAGTGGGGGAAAAAGAAAACCTACTGGATATTGGATCCTTAAATTCCCAACCAATAAATTCCATGCACAAGGCCACTTGAGATTATGTAAAATTACATGAAAATGAAAGGAATACATGAGGCACTATCATACACATCTAAACAAAGAGATTCAGTGGGTAAAATCGTTGAAGAATGAAAATACACAAAGTTTAATCCACCAAAGCCAGAAGAACTTTCTTGTAATCTCCAGAAGTGTCTCCCTGCAAGAAAAATAAAAATAAATTAGTTCAGTTAACTACACCTTGAAATCATATCTTCACTGCTTCACTGTCTGCCATTGAAGTGTCTGTGCTATAGCAGCACATTACCAGCATCATTTACATCAATACCAATTGCTTAAGGTATGTATATTCATGCAAACAGGATTCAGTTTTAAAGATATTGGAATGTTACCAAAGATCTACAACTAGGGATACCATTATCATGAATGATAGATTTGTAAAATATGCTTATATAATGTATAAAACATTAATTTTTGCACCAAGCCCTCGTAATTTGGAATGTTGTCATTGTAGGTTCACAAATTAATTTGAAGTCTCAATGTAAACAATAAAGTTGGAGTCAACTAAACACTCAGATTCATTTATTATACATACTATACTACAGGAGCACACCTTTTTAGGTAACAACATACAAAAGCATGCTCCTGCAGTATACAGGATGTCCCAAAACAACACTGACAATGCTTAGTATGTTGTGTGGGATGACAAACTGATAGGTTTTCAAATAGGAACCCCTGTCCGGAAATGCATGGTTTGGACGCTGTAGCATGTAAAAGTGTGAGATGGGGTGTATGTTCACATCTCGTCAATAAACCGAACATCAAGCTGTCTACATTACAAACAGGCTTCAAACTCTGTACACCCTACGTCCATTGCAGAGCCTACATCGGCAGTGGTGAGCATTATGTGCATGACCCAATACCTGTGGTTGTCTTTGAAGATTTTCAATTGCTCCAAGGACTCGAGCCATAAAGTCCCCTGCTGACATTACAGGATTGCCATACACCATACTCACATACAACTCCACAAAAAATAGTAGACAGGTGTCATCTGGTAATCATGCAGGCCATGGAACTGCTCCACTTATACCAATCGCTGGATTTGAAATATGCGACGTTGAGGAGATTCCGCACATTTAAATCAGTGTGGTGGAGCTCAAGTCAGCCATTTCAGCAGCTGTGTACTGGTACATGTTGGACAGCTATTAAAAATGTTACCCTACTGGAAACTACACAAGTAATGCAGTAGGATGTGCACCAACAGCTTTTTGGATGAATTTAGTGCAGGTGCAGCAATGTTATTATGCTCAGGTCACTCATTTCGGTACACAGATGGTTAAAGGGTTGCATATCTACCATATTGAGATGCCCAAACAAATGTTAACAAATTATCACAACCATTCGTTCCCAAACTTCGACGCCCTCCAGTATCCAAACCGTGCATTTCCGGACAGGGAAAATTTGAAAATTAATCACTTCGCCATCCTGCACAACATACTAAACCTTGTCAGTGTTTTTTTTTTGGACGCCCAGTATATATGGTAAAAAGGGAAGGGCATTTGCCAATTATTTACAATTGCATTGTTTTACAAATACCGTTCAATCTACGGGCATATCATCTGTTAGGATGAAGAGGCGTTGCAAAATTTAATGGCAGCTGGCTCAACACAAAACCGAACCACAGGCTTGCCACACTTTGCAGTATTGTGTAGTTAAACAACATGCTGTGAAATCAGGCTGTACAACCAGTGATGTAACTATCATTTGTGCCCACAACATTTATTTGTACAAGAAGAAATAGTCAACTATCAGCCACCTTTAAATTTTGCGGCTACCATAATACACCATGCAGACGCTAATGACAGATGGAGATTCTGAAATTTTTGAAATTAAAAATAATAAGACAATGCTTACTTTGATTATTTTTAAATAAGTGAAACATAATTGGTATTAGTGGTTGGCAATTTTTTCTAAAATTAAGCTTGTGGTATGGTGGCTGGTGTTTCGATACAAAATGTCTTTATATGTTGTATTTTTCTAGCACAACATACTGATTACATTTTAGGTGCTGTATAATACTGCCAACAACTTTGCATATTATTATATATTATTGCATATTATATGATATATTATTTTTCACATTCAGGTTCAAAATACCACAGGAAATAGGCAAATCTGGACAACTCATGCCTGCTGTCTCCAAAGAAGACATAAAAACCCTAAGACAAAATTTTGAGAGGTAGAACTGGAACTTAAAAATTCAATGCCACAACTGGGATTTGAACTACAGACCTTCCGCTTACCGCGCGGCTGCTCTACCACTGAGCTATTGTGACAAACTGCCAGAATGGCATTAAATTGTCAAACCAGTTTGTATTTCTCTTGGTAAACCACAAAGGCAGTCTCACATCAGAGACAAATTACCCCAATGGTGACTTACTATTGTAAGTACTTTATATCCCAGAATTAAATAACCTTCAGATGGTAATTATTATTTATTTATGCCAACAAACTTACTGTTGGTGTTTTTAAACACACAAGCCGTGTGTGGGCAAAGTTTGAGAGGTAGAACTGGAACTTAAAAATTCAATGCCACAACTGGGATTTGAACCACAGACCTTCCGCTTGTCACAGTAGCTCAGTGGTAGAGCAGCCGCCCGGTAAGCGGAAGGTCTGTGGTTCAAATCCCAGTTGTGGCATTGAATTTTTAAGTTCCAGTTCTACCTCTCAAACTTTGCCCACACACGGCTTGTGTGTTTAAAAACACCAACAGTAGGTTTGTTGGCATAAATAAATAATAATTACCTAGATATAATTGTTATTTTATGGCAACTATTATATTATTTAATTTTTTGTTCAGAATTAAAGAGTGCTGATGTTTAGGTTGGCTGTGTGGACCTCTTTTTTGCAAATGGGTACTAAAAGATAATATTCCAGATTAATCTGCATAACTTTGTATTTATACTTTGGAATGTTTACTTCACAAATGTGTTTTCCTAGTGGTAATATTAATGACTGTAACCCTGGCAACTCTGGTGCAAAATAATACCAAATTTGTGAGTTTTTAGGTGAAATAAAATGAAAATGTATCAGTTTATGCCCAATATAAAACATCCTTTTTCTCAGCTTCAGTTACATTTAACACACTGCAGTTCATGAACAAATTTATTGCCAAACCATTAGAGTGAATATTACAACTATAAACATCAAATTTGGTGCTCCCTGCTCATGATCATAAAACTTAATTATCACTTACTGAAATGAAGCTCTCCAGGGACTTTCCATACTTCTCCTCAAACGCTCTCTTTATGTCGCCAAGATCAATCTCAGAACGAGATACAATGATACGAATCAGGGTTTTGTCTTTAGTGCCAATTCCAGCCATGCTGTCATGAAGACGCTCGGCAAAGAATCCAACCTTGCTTTTCACACACTTCACTGCAATAGAAACATATAATGGTTGAAGTCACACTTCTTCACATTTCTCACAAATGTTTGACAATTTGCAACAGGTTATTTTAGTTTATAACACAGTAGGCTCCCGAAATAATGCAGTTGTTGGGGACTTGCTTTAGCCCTGGTTATGACAATTCTGTGGTATATAAAAATATGAGCTTAGAAGTGATAAAAATCGATCCCACGGAAATGGTGGGAAACATTTGTGCAATAATAAATTACAGTACATTGTAAAGTATATGTGTACTATATGGTAAAGTACACCACTTTTAAATGCAATTACACACCAGTTATGCTAGGGGTGTATTCCAGTCCCGCAACTAATCTTAATTTATACCGTACATACAATTACACTGTACCCTTTTGAGACAGAATATTAGAAGACCCCAAAAGAAAATCGTTTATGTGAATATTTGTTAGGAGTGTAATTTGTTTTTGGATGTTGGTATGAGATGGTTAAATGACGAAAACGTGTTACTAATGTTCATTGTTACGAACAATTAAGTTTGTTTAAAGACGTGATAAATATTTCCATATTTAATTTTAATATATATGTATAAATATTAGTATTATATGTGTTCAGTCTTGATAGCAAAGGGAGAATGGTTAGGGATCGCTTCCCTAACAATATGGGAACTATTTGATGGACGCATGCGCGGATGTACACGTGGCAGTCGGAATGCTAGACTCGCAACTAAAAAAATAGGGACTAGCGCCTAAATGTTCAAGGTGATAGGACATGTTTTGGTAGCGTGTGAACATTGTAGAACATTTACCAGACTTTCATCAAGCTTTTGTTCCACTTTTTGAAAAAGTGGAAAGACTTAAATAATCTAAAATGGTGCTAAGAGGATTTATTTAAATGTAAAATAGAGAAAAAGTGTTAATAAAATAATACATTGTGGTGAAGAAACATCGTGTGATTTTCCATTCCATCCGTTACCACGCCTTGAGAGAAATAAGAGCCATATCGCTCAAACATGAAGCAACACTTCAATAAAAACAGCACCACTTTTTACACTAACCTGATTTTGCATTGTCTTAAAGAAATCAGTAAGTTTTGCTTAGCAGCCTAATTTACAAGTTTTTTTTTTTCTTTGTATTGTTTGATTGCAGCTAGATGGAGATGAATATTGTTTGATTAATTTTGCTTCTCCATACACAGAATCATCTTATGTTACTTATCACTTCATTAACATGCAGAATATGTTGCTCCGTGTAGATATTGCGTTACTTCCAGAAATACTTAGCAATACAGCGGCCGCAGTGGCCAAGGTCCATACTAGGATGGTGAAAAGTATATTCCAGTAGCGCTGTTTGAAGAAAATTTTAAACTTTAAAAACTAAATAAATAAAAAGTATGGTATATTTTTGGGGGTGCATACTTTCCCCCCGCATTAAATCTGAATCTGCTGTATTTTGGGCTTCTACTGTATTAATTTACCTTTATTAGATGTATTAGTGGCATTCATAAATATGGTATAATTTACATTATCCTTATTTTCAATAGTTTTTCACAGGAAAGGTGGAATGGAAGAGATAGAACTGGCTAAATGATGAGGCATCAAACATATTGGAGTAACTTAATATTAAAAAACTACTCTATATAGCAAAAAAATTTCACATCCATAGTATTCATTAGATTACCTATAGCAAGGAGTCCTTTCTGAATGCTGCCTGAAAATTCCTTCTTGATGGCTGTCTCTATGTCATGTCCTGTCAGTTGTTCATACTCGACAAACGTCTGGCGCAACTGCTGATAACTGCGGGAAACCAGCACAGCATTGAACACAGATTCATCTGTGCCCCACTGCTTTTCTCCTGAAAGTTAAGATTATAAAATGAATACACCCTATTTATTTGCTGCAGTCTCAGATATTGTTGTTTTAAAGTTACAAATTCCAAAATACTACTGGCACTTTTCCCTTTTAAATTGTTTAGCCTCTTTTAATTCTTTTATGCTTTCTTCTGAGTGTAGTACTCTCAAATCTAATCAAGAGTAAAATCCCCTAACGCTAATAAGAAAAGTAAGATTACAACTGTCAGAATAACTTTCTGTAATCAAGAGCTTCTGTTGAGCACCAACATTATTCAAAATAAATGTGATGTTCAAAGATGTTACTGTGAAAGTATAGGACTACAGCTGATAAATTATTTATGCCATATCACGTCATCTTGACTGGAGAGGAAAACGATACTCAGTATATGCTAAAGAAACCAGATAAAGAACATAAAGAACGTAAACTGATAATTAACACTTTGAAAAGATAGCATGCCATTGATGGAGGGGGAAGGAAAATAGAAGTCTGAATATGGATACACAAACACTAAAAGTGGTCAGTATGCATAAATATTTTGGGGTGACATTTTCAATAACTTTCTGGTGAGACGGAGTATAGAGGCTAACTGAACAAGGTAAGGATGTCCAAAACAAAAATAATGACCATAGAAGGTAATTAGTATTTTATGCTAACCAACTTATTGATGGTTTTAAAAACACAAGCCGTGTGTGGGCAATATTTGAGAAGTAGAATCAGGACTGAAAAATTCAATGTCATAGCCAGGATTTGAACCACGAATCTTTTACTTCATGGGCAGCTGCTCTAACCACTGAGTTACCAGGGCAACTTGCCAGTATGACATTAAATTCCCCAACTGATTTCTATTTTTCCGGTGGACCACATCTGAGATAAATACCCCAAGGGGATTATTGTTTATTTACGCCAACAAACTTACTGTTGGTGTTTTTAAACACACAAGCCGTGTGTGGGCAAAGTTTGAGAGGTAGAACTGGAACTTAAAAATTCAATGGCACAACTGGGATTTGAACCACAGACCTTCCGCTTACCGGGCAGCTGCTCTAACCACTGTTTACCAGGAGAAATACGAACTGGTTTGAGTATTTAACAATAGCTCAGTGGTTAGAGCAGCCGCCCGGTAAGCGGAAGGTCTGTGGTTCAAATCCCAGTTATGGCATTGAATTTTGAAGTTCCAGTTCTACCTCTCAAACCCCAAGGGGAACTTACAATCATAAGTACTTTATGATTAAGTAACCTTTAGATGGTAATTGTTGTTTAATGCCAACCAACTTACTGAGCAGCTGCACGTGAAGAGGAAAATCCGTGGTTCAAATCTTGACTATGGCAATTAATTTTTCAATCCTGATTCTACTTCTCATGACAACAGAATTTTATAAAATTATTTCCATAAACTCAGTAATAAGTAATTTATTGCAAGTGCAGTATCTAGCAAAGAGGAAAAAAATAACAATAACAGTAATAACGATAATAATGGTGATGCTGACAATAACAACAATGTCCATATGCTGACAAGGATGATGACAACAATGATGATGGAAAGTAATAATGCAAAGCTCTTCAAAATGAGATACATTTTACAAATGCAATTAGAATTCATAACCATATTTTGAGAGGTAGAACTGGAACTTAAAAATTCAATGCCACAGCTGGGACTTGAACCACAGACCTTCCGCTTACTAGGCAGCTGCTCTAACCAGGCGGCTTGTGTGTTTAAAAACACCAACAGTAAGTTTGTTGGCATAAATAAATAATAATGTTCATAACCATAGCTAAGAATATGGTCTTAACATTTACTGTAATGAGTAACCTTGACAGATTATCACATACCATAATTGCCACTGTCTGCTATCTCTAAAATGCATGAAAATTAAGGAAATTAATTTGCCAATAATTAGAATGTACTTCATTGGAACTTTAGTTATGCACGATAAGTCCCTAAACTCTTAGAAAGCATAGAATAAGCTCACAAATCATGTACAACTTATTATTTACCTTCCAATGAATATGACAAACTTCAGTTACAATTTACGTATCTTTGAATAAGCTTGTAAGAGTGATGTGAACCTAAATTATAATGAAAATTGAGTTACAATCCAGCTTTCTTTAGTTGCATACTTTATACTGCTAAAGCTACCACAACTATATTTATTGTATCTCTGTATTTCTGAAATATACTGGCAGCATGATATTTAAAAGCATTACCTGCAGTGATCATGGCTTGTGCTTCTGCTCTTGCTATGGCAGGGTCAATAGCTTGGCTTTCGTCTCTGTTTGCCTGCAAACAAGGTATATTCAAAATATTAAAACTTGAAGACATCTCGTGGCATTAATAGCACTAATAAAGAGGAGGAGTTGTTCAAATTGCAAGAATGTAAGAATGTTTATTCGTTACCTAAACTTTGTGCTATGTATTTATTAAACTATGTATCCTATCCCTTGTTTACCTTTCATCTAAAGATAAGCCTATAAAGGAGATGCAAGAGGTGATAACTAAGAACCTAAAACCCACTCAGGAAAATATCAGAGTAAAGAATATCAGAGCAACTGAAACAACTCTTATTATAGAGCCAGATGCAGACCTACAGAAAATACTAATACAGATTTTATTTTTATATTTTTATTATTTATTTAGTTTTTTGTTTTATTTTTTCTGTTTTTACCTTATGATGATGGGAACAACTGTTAACAAAATAAGTGATGTTAGTTTTCCTACACTCCGACTTGACAGTGCAAATTTAAAAGCACACCAACGTTTTTAGTTTCTTTCTTAAATAAGTGCAACAACTACAAAGTTAAATTAATGGGGATCATTATACCTCGGACTTTTAGTTCCTAAAAATCTTAAATTAGATACCTAAAATAGGTTCTATCACAAATTAAAATAGGTTCTAAAATTACAAAACTAGCTGAACAAAAAATTATATTTTATTTCCATTACAAATTAGCCGAAACATTTGACAATGTTGCTGTTGTATACATCCATAATTTGAGTCACAATAAACAACACCTTTTCTAAGTTTTCCATTAAGAAACTGCATTACTTATCAGATAACGCCATCTTATAAGCTGAAAATTAGCGATCCACATCAGCTGTCACCAGAGAATATTTAAATGTTGGTATTGGACACTAGGGAATAGCACTTTCAAGTTCAGGTGCTTTGCCAGACAAGAGGTCCACAACTGTGTGGAGAACTGTCAGTCCTGGGTTTGTTTGAACCACTGATTGAGTTTTTCAGAAACTATTTCACCAAAATAACCAGGAATCAACATGATTTTTTCTGTCACCTCTAACCCAGTTGCATGTAGATTGGTTTGCCTGAAGTCTAGAGCATTAATAGTGGGGACCAGAAATACATATGTAATATAATATATAATTTATTGCTTATAGACATACAATACATATGTTTCAAGCATCGTCACATCTAAATTCTTTGTATTATTTATACAACAATTATAGAATGTTGGAAAATCCTTATCCATCTAACAGCACTTCAAAAACACCTAGTTTTCCAATGGATACCAACTCACTGTGGACTGAGTGGTAATGACAAAGCTGATTTTCTTGCTAAAAAGGGTACTGGCAATGTGCAGAAATCTATAGTTAATCTACCATTTTATGCAACTAAAAGGTTAGTCTATTCTGAATTCAAACAAATTATAGTAAAATATTACTATGAAAAATCAAAAAATAAAAGATGGGAACTACCAAACATTCAAACAGTAATTCCTGAGTATCTTCAAAAAACAGCAGTTGCAACCTTCAGGTTGATTACAGGACATGATTGGCTGGCAAAACATTTAAACAGAATTGGGATATATTCTTCACCACTCTGTCCTCTAAGTGATCTGCAAGAGGAAATGGATCGAGACCACCTTCAAATATGCCCGGCCACTTCTAGCACCCCATCCATCAGTGAAAAATATTGGAGAGCAAGAGGATTAATGACTTTTGTCAGAAATCCAGCATTAGCCAACAAATACTTCCTTTTTAGAAACTGATTATCCGGGCTTGTGGGCCGTGGTCTAGTCAGGAAACTCCTTCCAGACGTTTCGTCTGAAGCTGCGTCGAACATCCTCAGTGGCGTTGCCTTAACACTCTCTTAGTCTCGGCGATGAGTCTAGTTTCCTGACTAGACCACGGCCCACAAGCCCGGATAATCAGTTTCTACATTATGACACCGGCCGTGAAAGCTTACGCAGTTTGATCAACTTCCTTTTTGCTATACTGATCTATGTTCAGCCTAAACATAAGGCAAAAGTACTTACCATGCAAAGTGAAACAAGTAGTCTTTTAAAGTGACCAGATGTGTCACTTTTCAGCTCACTCTCAAGTGTTTTGCCATACACTGAAACAAATATCAACTTTTCAGAAAATGCAATAATCTCATCATAAAGTTTTTCATTTTCTGTCCAGTTGTTTTAAAATATATTAGATATATTCCACAGTAGATATTAAGATAATAAAATTTAAGCTAGTTCGCAATACATAAGAACAACAAAGCCAATATACCGGGTGGAAGGGAAGTCATTACATTAATTTAAACCAGTAATAGATCTCGATATTTGGAACACATTTTGTATCTTACATTTTTGTCTCTGACCATTTCCTACGGAGATACTTTAGTTTTCTTGAAAACAAGCTGTGTGGGTGTTACTTTCCCTAGTTCAGTACATAAACAAACACAGTAACGGTGCTTCTTGAGAACACAAACAAATACCCTGCCTTGTCCCTCTGTGTTTACTGCGCGAGTGTAGGCCAATCACAAGCATTAGTTCCCAAAATATTAAAGCAAAAGCGAGAGTGCCAGACCTGTTTACATCCACAAAGCAGCTCAATTCCCTGACCAACCTCAATGCAACGTTGTCGACTTACTGCACGTGTGAAAAAGCTGCATGGAGTATTCCTTCACATCTTTTAAGTGATTATTTCAAAACCCTGTGTGATGTCCCATAATTACTACCGAAGCTATGTCAGAAATAAGTTACTCTACGCTTCTTACAAGTAACAAACTGTTATCTGCATACATTCCTGTGGAATTATGCATCCAAGTTGGATAAAAAACCATTATTTTTTCGAAATCGGTTGATCAAAGACCAAAATGTCATTAGACTTTTTTGTTTGCAATGCTTCTATGAAGCACATATTAGAAGGAATGTAATGACTTCTCTTCCACCCTGTATATATATAATAATGTGAGTGTTCACAAATAAAAGGAAGCTTTCCCAGGTCCTGAGAATGGGAAAAACTTGGGTGGGTTTTGACTTTCTCATTCTTGTTCCCAGATATGGTATTTAGATCTTGCTATTAATAAAGCCTTATTAAATATGAGGCATGTTTTTAAAGCAAATACCATTTAAATATTTTCCTACTGCAGTCAAGATTTTGAGCATGCGCAATCTCTTCCACCATTCATTAGGAAGCTAGATACAGCAGTGAGCACTCATCACTTTGTCTTTTCCCTATTGTTTGAGCATTTCAAAATGTTCAAAACAAGCAAATGATCTGCAGACTGTGAAGTTAGATCAAGGATTCATTTTTTGTATATAAGAAATGTTGGTGAAGATTCATCCTAACTGCCTGAGGTTTATGGGAAAACAATGAGACAATGCCCAGCCACACACAGCTTATCTGGTGCCATCATTTCATTGGGAAAAATTTGACCATCCTCCTTACAGTCTGATATGGCACAAAGGGATTTTCATCTGATTCTTCATCTGAAGATATTTCTTGGCGAAAAACATTTCAACCATGAAGATGTTAAAAAAGAAGTGTAGACTTGATTTTTATCACAGCCGGCACTATTCTTTGACAAGGTCTTATAAATACACTTTCCAATTACGATAAGTGGCTAAATAAGGGTGGTAACTAAATGTAGAAGTAATGAAAGGTGTACCATTATGAATGATGATAAAATATTTGGAAAATAATGTTCTGTTATTTTTTTAAAAATTATTGGTACTTACTTTAAAATATGCCTCATATGACTTGTCTAATACAGCAATCCATAAAATGTCTACTTATGTCTTGCTATACTCAACATTTCATGTAAGTATACAAATGAGATAAAACTTACTCTTTTGATAAAACTGTGAAATGGTACGGATACCATAATTGCTCAAGGTACAAAGTATTTCAATAATAGCTTCTTCATCTGTTCCAATGCCACTAACTGCATCATGGAGCTCTTTTGCATAGAACTGTGGCAGTGGGGTCATGAGAGCCACAATCACATCCTCAAACTTGCCACCAAGTTCACTTTTAAGTTCCTTAACAAGATCCTAGAAAAGAAAACATTCTGGTTTGAATACTACAGGGAATGAAAGACTAAACCTAACTATATGTAAGCAAACATATGACTGCAGAGTTACTGGAGACTTTGCCTCCAAATGTAAATAATTTCAAAGAGAGGTTAAAAAGAAATCCTGTATAGTTACCATAGTGCATGAAACGATTGTATATATGTTGTAAGGAATTGTATATTATATTGTAAGGAGTTGTATATTATATTGTAAAGAATTGTATATCATATTGTAAAGAATAGTATATCATATTGTAAAGAATTGTATATTATATTGACAGCGCTGCCACCGGGCCATGCTCTAAGCAGTGAAATAAAGTATCTATCTATCTAAATGCATATATTCTTCAGATAGGCCAGTTAGTGCACTTCTGGGACAATATGCATTAAATGAAGCCCACATATATCTGGAAGAAAAAGATTGTACTTGTAACATTAATCAACAATGATCTTGTTTATGTAATTCACTTGCACCCTTCCTCATAGATCACTTATGGGTTCACTGGAGACACACATTACCAGTCTTTTCATGTTTTTAAAGTATGGTACCAATATTTTGACGGTATTTTTATAACAATGCCCACAAACGTACAGAGCTTGGAACCCACTATGCATTTAAGTCTGAGCTATTGACTTTATTTTATACACACAAACAGATGGATAGTCTCCATTCTTGGACATTAAAATAAGAATAATTAAAGTAAGTACATATTTATTCTAATAGTTCTAATTATACAAATATACTCTTAGTCCACTACAATAATAAAATAAACCAATATAATTATAATATATCTCCCCACAATATAATTATATTAATTTTAACATTTCCCATTATTACCTTAGCTACTGGAAGCCAGCAGCTATTCCAACTGGTTGTCAGCTGGAAATTTACACAACTTATTCCTCCTTCTTGGAGTTGTGGATTCCTATTACTTCCCCATATAGTTAACATTTTGTTTTATATATAATGGGGAAATCTATTGTGACTATTATTTACTTTTACCCCTCATCACACTTTCTCATTTACTCATACTTCTTTTAACCTTATTTTTACTTTCTCTACTGGTAAGTAGGGGAAGTATTGTATTCCACCCAAAAATTTGATGTCGAGATTTCACTGGAAATACATGTTTTGAGGCCCCCTGAATCCAAAAAAAGCATTTTTAGAAAAAGGTCCATGTGTGTGTCTGTGTGTCAGTCTGTCAGTCTGTGGACAGCATAACTCAAAAACGATAAGTCGGTTAAAAACCAAAGTTGGTATTTAAGTTTAATGTCTTTCAAGGACGTGACACAAAGATTTTGAAGAAAATAGCCCCACCCTATACTACCCTTTACATGGAAAATTTTTTGAAAATTTTGATTTTCTTGAAAATGGCTCTAACGATTTTTATTAAAATGTCATGAGATATTTTTATGACAAATGGAATGTATATCTTGAATTTTCTGGCTATAGCCCCTGTAGTCGTATTTACTCTGGACGACTTTTGCATAACTGGTAAACCGTTAGAGATAGACCAAATTACACTACACAAAAAATGTTGTTGTTTTCTAGTGCCTTGCATCTGGCAATGAAGCCAGATCTACACAAAAAATGTAGATCTTGCTAAAATACACAATTTATGTCTCAATAAATTTTCTTGTAGGGTGAACCATTTCGGAGATATTCCTTGTTATCTGTGTGAGTTTCAGAAAACTTAGAACTTTAGCGAAATGCAACAACGTTGTTCATTTTTTTATATGTTAATCGTGCAAAGAGAACGGAATCTCAAAGCTTAAAAAGATTTGACTGTCGCACAAAGCCTGCTGTATTCTAATATCCCCCTTGTACCTACAAGGAAATAAACAATACGATAATTTGTACAAATGTTTATCTCAACTAACACGAAGAAGATATAGGAATAAGAGTTTGTTAGAATGGTTAGTACAAGAGTAGAGAAAGTCATGTGAGTGCAATACATCAGATTTTTCCTAAATATTTTCCTGCTTTCCCCATATATTCATCAGATCTTGCATTAAGAATTTTCTTAACTTTTAACTCTAATGGAAATCTTTCCAATTTTTTAGGTATTAAATTCTCTCTCCCTTTTTCCATACCATTACATTCCAAAATACAGCGCCAATTTTCACACAAACTACCACATTTCATGCCTCTTTCCTCCATTTCATTCCTATTATGCCAATTAAGGCCAGTAACCCCATCCTAGCCCATACATACTCCATTTAGGCCTCTTTATTGCATACTATGATGTATTCCTCTCCCCCCATACCATTTTTAAAAATCTATAATCTATTAATAACCTTTTTTCATTAAAGCTACATACAATTTCTTGCTTTTCAATATTCTCCATGCTTGTTCTAATTTCCCTCTAGAAACCCTTACTTTTATTGTTTCCCATTCCTATTTCTTCCAAAATTATCTGTTTTTGTGCATCCAAGTTTCTTTTTTCCCCTATTTTCTCCTGTACAACCATGTATTGCTTTAATATAACATTTTCCTCCAATAAATTTATTCTGAGCCAGTATTTAACAACTGTTTCTGCAATTTTACCCTTCGCTTCTACTCTCCCTAGTTCTGTCTACGCTGCTCAATAGAGGAACATGGTCAGCTCCTTGGTAACCCCAATATTATAAAAACAAGTAACACATTCTCTTTTGACATTGAAGCACAATTTATTATGACCAAGCCATTTTATTTATGATACCCACAATCTAAATTCTTTAAGGTCATGTTGCATGTATTTCTCTTTCTTCAACAATGCCTTACAGAGGTATAAGTAATGTGTTACTCTTTTCATTAACTGTGAATGATGCAAGAAAGTTGTCACTTTGTTGTTTAAGACATTGTTTGACTGATTCATTGATTACAATGAGGTGACCATAATGCTTATCTGAATACATCAGAGAAAAGCAAATCTGAACCTCTGAACTGGACTTTTAGATGTTTATGACATTCTTTCTGAAACCAAATGTATATATTTGTATACCTGTAAATGATTTCTAGTTAGTTTGTCTGTCCAAAGTTCAAAGTACATTTTGATGAACTCAGTGATTCAACAGCTGAGCTAATATGAGTGTGTAACAAGAGCAAGGGAATAAAGACTCCACACCCTGCTTAAAGTAATCTCAAGCTGAGGTAAACATCTTGTGCAACTATGTATGCTGGCTGACTGCTAAAGTAAACTGCACCCTGAGATAGACTGTTAGCTTGCATCCAACCTAAGTTACATTTCATTTCCTTTTAAATTAGTAGTGATATTTTTCACAAGAATTCGATAAATAGCTGAAAGCTGCATTATTTGTATACAATGTTGAATGAACATGGAACAAAACAGACAATTCATATTGGTGCTGTTTTTATTGAAGAGAAGCTTCACGTTTGAGCGATGTGGCTGTTATTTTCCTCAGGGTGTGGTAACGGATGGAATGAAAAATCACACGATGTTTCTTCACCACAATGTATCATTTTATTAACACTTTTTCTCTATTTTACATTTAAATAAATCCTCTTAGCACCATTTTACATTATTTAAGTCTTTCCACTTTTTTAAAAAGTGGAACAAAAGCTTGATGAAAGTCTGGTAAATGTTCTATATATGTTCACACGCTACCTAAACAGGTCTTATCACCTTGAATATACAGACGCTAGTCCCGATTCTTTTAGTTGCGAGTCTATCATTCCGACTGCCACGTGTACATCCGCGCATGCATTCATCAAATAGTTCCTGCATTGTTAGGGAAGCCATCTTTAGCTATCCCCTGATTTCGCTTTTAATATTGAACACATTTAATTCTTTTATTTATACATATATATTAAAATTAAATATGGAAATATTTATGACGTCTTTAAACAAACTTAATTGCTCGTAACAATGAACATTAGTAACACGTTTTCGTCATTTAACCAACTCATACCAACATCAAAAAACAAATTACACTCCTAACAAATATTCACATAAACGATTTTCTTTTGGGGTCTTCTAATATTCTGTCTCAATATTTATTTATTGGTAATTTCAATCATATAATTACTCATTGCAGTAAAATGAATGTTGAGGGGAGAACATGTCAAAGATGAAAGAGCATTGATAAGTCAAGAAATCTACTCTTCGTTTACCCTATGACAGTCACAGAAACTATTGTATTCCACCTAAAAAATTTAAATAAGATTTCATTAGGAATACATGTTCAGGGGCAATTTTTAGAAAACAATCTGATGTGTGCACTCACATGACTTTCTCTACTCTTGTACTAACCATTCTAACAAACTCTTATTACTATATTTCCATCTTAGTTAAGATAAACATTTGTACAAATTATCTTACTGCTTATGTCCTTGTAGGTGCAAGGGGAATATTAGAATACAGAAGGCTTTGTGCGACATTCAAATCTTTTTGACCTTTGAGATTCCGTTCTCTTTGCATGATTAACATATAAAAAAATTAACAACGTTGTTGCATTTCGCTAAAGTTCTAAGTTTTCCAAAACTCACACATATAACAAGGAATATCTCCGAAATGGTTCACCCAACAAGAAAATTTATTGAGGCATAAATTGTGTATTTTACCAAGATCTACATTTTTGTATACTTGAAGACCTGTGAAGCATTAAGATCAGAAGAAACTACAGTTCAAAAGTATTGGAAAGCACGAATGCTAATGGCTTCATTGCCAGATGCAAGGCACTAGAAAACAACACAACAACATTTTTGTATAGTATGATTTGGTCTATCTCTAACGGTTTACGAGTTATGCAAAAGTCGTCCAGAGTAAATACGACTACAGGGGCTATAGCCAGAAAATTCAGATATACATTGAGTGTACAACATTTTACAATATTTCAACTGTAAAATTAGGTATATGGTCGAGCATAAATTGTCGCATGAAACTTAACTATAATGGTGATTAAGATGGTCGTATGAAAATTAGGAAATTCGATTCGCTCGTTTCCTAATATATACTCGGGTCCTAATTACTACTATTATAGTAACTTCTAGAACTTCTAGACTTACAGGTTCTACCAAAGTTTATGGACACCTGTTGATAATTTAAAATTTTCTTTTCATTGAACACGTAACATCATAGATTATTTTAAATTCATCGCATATTTCTTCAAACATACATTAGAGATGATTATATACCTTATTGGGCCTCCTTTGGTTTTCAAACATAATAGACTTACTCTTTTGGAATACTCTTTACAGGATTCCTACATTGTTGTACGCTAATTCGAATAATACATCTCGAAGTTCTCGGCAGTTTTCCGGCCTAGGAGCAGCTATTCAACCTTCCGATCTCATATGGACATATCCACTTTGGGCGATGCAACCCTTGGCCTACCACTTCGCTCCAGGTCTGAAAATTTACAGCTTTTCCTATATTTTTTTGTATTGTCTGTGCCACACACGTTTTAGTTATATCCAGTTGAATTAAAATATCTCAATGGCTGGCCATTTAATATCCTTCGCGTTCTTTTTACCCATTTTACTTAACAATCTCTGTTCGCACTAGAATGAAATGGAAACTACAAAGCAACTAAATGTCATGACGTCATAAAACATCAACATAGCAGCATTCAGTGGTACGATTGGTAGTATAAACAATGCACTATAAACAGACACTATTCCGACTTCATCATAGGATTGAATCCATTGCTAAGTAGTAATAATTTACTCTTTTTGCAATTTTGATAGTCTGTTCTCTTTGCTCGGCTAAGATATAAAAAAATGAATAACAGTCTTCTATTTGATGAAAGTTTAAGTGTTTCATAATTCACACAAATAACAAGGAATATCTCCGAAATGGTTCACTCTACAAAAAATTATTGTATTTCAGCAAAATCTACATTTTTTGCATAGACTCAGGGGGTCTCCGTCTAGGGGATATGTGAATAGCGACCACAAGGTACCCAAGCTGAGCAGAACATTACTTCCACTTACTGGTGTTTTGCTCCTCACTGTAACTTTTCTATCTGACCTTACCTTGGTCAACTCTTGTTCTCTTCCGACCCCGATGCTATTAGGGTTCCCGAGGGCTAGGGAGTCTTTATTTTTCCAACCTCTCCATTTCTCTATAAAATCTTAACCGCTAACATGCTGACCTGTCATGGCATGCAATACCTCCTCTGATTGGTGATCAGAGGATATGGTCGGTGAATTTACTTTGATATTTCTCCCGGTCAGGTTGGTGAGACCTGTAAACCAACAACAGATGTGGTCCTCCAGACATTCTAGGGGTTGTGAGAGAGCGATGTGACCGCCAAAACATAAAAATATGGTGCTCTCTAAAAAACGGTTATTATTACTGCTATCGCTCTCTTCAATATCATCAGTGAAAAATATTGGAGAGCAAGAGGATTAATGACTTCATTGTCAGAAATCCAGCATTAGCTAACAACAACAACATTTCATTTGTCATAAAAATATCTCAAACATATGGCATTTTAATCAAAATCGTTAGAGCCATTTTCAAGAAAATCAAAATTTTCGAAACATTTTCCATGTAAAGGGTAGTTTAGGGTGGGGCTATTTTCTTCAAAATCTTCGTGTCACATCCTTGAAAGACATTAAACTTAAATACCAACTTTGGTTTTTAATCGACTTTTCGTTTTTGAGTTATGCTGTCCACAGACTGACAGACTGACACACAGACACACACACGTACCTTTTTCTAAAAATGCTTTTTTTGGATTCAGGGGGCCTCAAAACATGTATTTCTGGTGAAATCTCGACATTGAATTTTTGGGTGGAATACAATACTTCCCCTACTTACCAGTAGAGAAAGTAAAAAGGTATGTGTGTGTGTGCACGTATGCATATAAGAGAAAGAACACTGATCAACCAAATGAAATGTTACAATAAAGAAAACTTCATATTTAAAGCCAACACCTTTCAAAGATACAAGGTAAAGATTTTCACAAACTACACTCCTCCAAAACTATTCCTTAGATTGAAAAATTTACACTGTACATGTGTTTGTGAACAGCATAATTCAAAAATGAAAAGTCAGTTAAATACCAAACTTGGTATTTAAATTCAGCATGTTCCAACAATGCGACAAGAGATTTTCAAGAAAATCTTGTCAACCAAGACATGCACCTACAAAAGGCATGGGGAAGAAGGGTGACAGGAATGCAATTGAGTATTTATCCTCTCCACTTTCACCCCGTCACCAAATGCAGGCCATCTGTATTTTCCGGTTCTGTTTATTTATGTATACATATGTTTAATTTCAAGGCGTGCAGTGATGGAACCAAATAGAAACATAATGTATTGGTTTTGTGGTTATGCGATTGTGATTACACTACGCTTGTACATTTTCTTTTGGCATAGTAAACACAATGCTTAATTTTTACTAGGAACCAAGAGTACTCATGTTCTGTTTGGCTTTGAAGCATTTTTCTACCTTGTTTTGCGACATGACTCCACCTCTAACACAATTTGAGGGGCTGACCAGTTCTCTGAGGAAGATAGATAATAGTGGGGAGCTTGGGCTGGTAGCTAACCATGTGTAGCCAAGTGGATGGGTTAAAAGTATGATGTTGGGGACATGACACAATGTGTCACTTCTCCCCATCTATACCCTAGAAGAAAATTAGCAGTATGTCTACAAATGTTTATCTCAACTAACATGAAGTACGCTCGCATTGGTAGCGTAATGGTTAGCATGTCTGCCTCATGTTCAAGAGGTTGCGAGTTCGAATCTCGCTTAGGGTAAGTTATTCAGGCAAGGTTTTTTTCTGAGGTTTTCTCTTATCCTGAGAAGACAAATGTCAGGTAACTTAAAGCTCTATGGACCCAGGGCTCATTTGAGCATCATTTCACACATTTCATTCATTCGCTGTCCGATATGGCATTATGTTGGGGGATGTTAATTTAAAAAAAAAAAAAAAAACCACGAGGTACACAGAGGAATATGCATTTGTAAGAATCGCTGGTACAAGGGTAGAGACAGTCATGTGATTGTAACACATATTTTTAATATAAGCATACACTATTTCAAGAGCTTACCTTTCCATAGAGAGTCTTGAATGCCTCTGCAATCTCAAGTCTTTGAACAATGCCTCTCCTGGCTAAGACGTCAATGATGGACTGCTCGTCTGTGCCAAAACCTTTCATTGCTTTCCTCAAGACGGCAGCATCTGCATTTGCATCAAAGGGACTTGCAGGATGCACTGTTGGGGTGCACTGTAATGGAGAATCATAGCAATATGGACCTGTGAAGATCTCAAACATTAAATCACTTAAGTCATAAACTTGAAAAAAAAGTTTGTTTATTATTTTATTTTGTGAGGCACACACAATCTAGCTATGTACGATGAGGAGACATTATTGGGTCATTCATATATCATTACTCCAAAGCTGGAAAGAGCTTCTGCCAACAGCATTTGTGTGGGGGGAGTGGAGCAGTCTGCAGTGATAATTGGTTTATTCAAGGTCTTTGAATGCAGTTTGCACCAAGTTTAAATTGGTGAAATATGTGAAGTGAAGTAATAGCAAATAATAAGCCTAATTATTCTATTCTGCATAAAATATTTATGACTCACATGTAGAGAATCTGCTCATGCAGACTCACAAGATTATTTGAAGACTGTAACTAGTAGGTCTAGGGATCATTAAAAGATAAAGTTATAAAATGAATCCACATATTTTAGATGAATTAACAATGGATGGATGAGAGGTGTTTAAGGGCCTGTTGACACCTACATCATTTGCGCCTGACAAACTTAAACATAACATTTGCCAAGAAATAATTCAATTTCTCAAAGAGAACTAAGAAAAGTAACGGGTAATTTCATAAGATGTCAGAAATGTGTTGAAAGTGAAGATGAGCAGTCCCAGCATCTCCTTTAATGACATGGGCGAGTACTGTATGACCACCAGTTCAAAACTACTTAGCTTGAGACTTTCAAGAAACCTTCAGGAACCATGGATTTAAACATTGGTGTGCATAATTAAAAATATTACATATTTAATTAATGACATAGTGCCAAAAAGTGTCTGAATAATAACTATACGAGATATTGTTGCAGCAGCCATGCTTCAGAGGTGGATTAAGTGACAGCTATCTCACACCACTGACTTTGTAATTGCCGGCCATCAAACGAGACAGAATGGGCAGCATTGTTGCATGCATTTCTAGAAGCTTTTGATATGCAGGAACTTTGTTTATGGCGCAAGCCAAGAGACATCTAAAGGAATGGGAGAAACATTAACTGTAGGGTCCAAGGAGCATTTCATATTACCATATTATTATATATTATATATAAACTTTGTATTGTATATTGTACATAAGCTTTTGTATAGCATTAATTGTGACATATCCTACATCTTCCTGTAAGATAAATTGGATGAATAAATTGATTGATAAATATGAATAAAAAGAATATCTTAACAATGGTTTCAAATAGCTTGTTTAAATTTTAAGTTTTATTATCCAATACATGGTTAAAAGATCAAAGCAATTGGAAGGAAACAGGATTTTTTATTTTAAAGGATTCATGTTCAATCAGAGAAAAGCTTCCTAACAAGGAGTCGAGTCCAGTGAAATATTCATTATAACATTGTATAAGGATAATTAAATGCAGACTAAGATTTCTTGTGTACCAGCAATCTAAAATATGGCTTGCTGATTTTAATATTTTCATTGATTCAGGTATTATTCTCTTAAATGGGATATAGCTTATGAGGTTACTCCTGAAAGACAAATTCATCAGCTTTGTCAGGCTTCAATACTTCTTGAAAGAACTACTTCATGTGAATAAATGAAGTGATTTGACCCATGATTAGTTCTGGGGCAATAGTGAAAAGCAGTGATGAAGAAACATACAGGAGAAATAATACTGAGGTGATTAGAAAGCTAGGAGAATTGCTAGGAAGGATGAAAGAAAAATGTGTGAGAAGCATAGGAGAATCACAAAGTTGGAAGATGAAAAAGATGCCCAACAGGTAAATTTGATATACGTAATTTAGTTATAGTTAATTCTGTGTTAGGAACTCAAATAGAGAGACCTGGTGTATAATATAGTAGTTAATCACAGTGTTTATCTATAGGTATTTGCTCCAGGGGCAAATCAAAGATTGTAGTTTGTGGATTGTTTCAATTTTGTTTGGTAAATTCATTGTTTTTGGGGGAATTGTTGATGGAATTCTTTTGCTTATTTTCTTATCAGAAGAAAGGAGGTAATTAATGTAAAGTTATGTACATACAATTGTGCTAATGTTAAGCTGAAATAAATTATATTACAAGAGAAGTGCTTACCTTAACTGGGTAATACTGTTGAGAAGTCATGTTTATGTCAAATCACAACACCTGAAAGCATAAACAAGTAGTCTGTTATAATTTTTCTTTGTTGTGTATCTATTTCCAGAACCAACTTTTGATCTTAATATTATGATACATTCACAGCAACATTTTACTGCACAGTAAGTGTAAACTGCTAAAATATGCATTTAAAAGAGCACTATGTGGCTTCTTATGCTTGCCTGACTTCATTGGCTCTTTCTTTCTAATTTCTTGTTATGCTAACCTAAATTTATAGAATTCAAGTATTTGTAGCTGTCTTATAAAAATATTAAATTTTTTTCAATAAAACTGAAGTGTTGGTTTATTAAGAATAAGAACAAAATCCATGCAACTGCAGTCAAATGTAACACCATCAGCTTCCAAGTGTGTCATTACACAGATTATTTTACTTGGGCCCTCCCCATCCTTTACCACAGGCACATTTGACTGCAGTTGCTGGGATTCAAACTCGCGATGTTTGGCTTTAAAGTTCATTGTGTACAGCTCTAACAATCATGGATATTTTAATTGTTTTGGCTGAGGGTCTTCAAAAGGGATATGAAGACTAGCTTAGAAATTAGAGGAAGAATGGCATATGTAGCAAAATAACTCGCCAATTAAAGGGTTAAAATGTAGAGTATTTTAGTAAAGCACCTCAAGAGAATGTTTTGTTTTTTTTCATTTTAGGAACACAAAAATTGCATGGCAAATTAAGAATCAACACTTCTTCTTTACCTGATTGCCCTCCCCTTATGTAGGACTTACACCCTCTAGGACTTACAAGCCTGTGTCTAGGGTCAGACGCCTGTCGGGGAGCAGTGGAACCTATGGACCGGACAGAGTGAAGACCTGGAAGCGGGTGATCAGCCAAGCACCAGGTATAACAGTGAGGAAGAGGATGATATGAAATGCAGGCAAAATTGATTGGAAAGGTGATAATGGAACAATTGGTGGAATTGGTAGCAGGGGAAACCAGAGAACCTGGAGAAAACCTACCCTGATACCACTTTGTCCACCACAAATACCACATGCGGGTCCCTAGGATCGAACCCGGGCCTCCTAGGTGGTAGGTAAATGCTCTAACCGCTTGGACAGGTGCCGCCAAGAATCAACACAGTTTTAAAATATGCAATCAATTTTGAGTGTTTGCACATTTATTAGCAAAAAATATATACTTACCATTACATACAAATTAACTATTGTTATACATAAATTAGCATAAAAACATGGAAATGAATATGGATGTGTATTGGTTTTAAAGTGCTTATCAAAAAATTATTTCTAGTTGTAGAGAAACAATTTAGCAGCAATAATTTATAGAAAGGATTCAAAACCAATACAAGTCGTGCCTCATTACTCATGTTTACTACAAACATATACTGTTTAGAAATAATAGAAATGGGTTTTATCATACTTTTTTTTACATCTTTGCGATTAACTGCTGCTACTATACTACTACTACTACTACTACTCTGGGCACGCCGGTACCTTATATAGTTCTTTAGATAAAGGAAATGTTCTGGACTTGACTAGTCTTTCTCTGCTAGACAAACATGGCTTTATCCACTCTTTAATACAAATCTTGACCTACATGAATAATTTATGTGGTCAAGTGACTTAAGTGGCGGTCACAATGTCACCTTACTGTATCTATCTACATTTGTCATCTTTGAGGTGCAGATGTGAATGAGAGTGAAGGTCATTTTCATTATCTTTTGTTAACAGCTCTAACCTTCTTTAATTACTTATCATTTCACAATAATTTTTTCCATTTTCTTTGCAGTCTTTACAAGCACATACATTGTCATTCTGCAAGCCTGCTAATGAGAGGTAACAACCGTCAAAGAAACTTTCAGTGTACCTGCAACAGCATTAAATTGCAAAGTTGCTGACAGCTAGAACTGCCATAATTTTCTTGCCAAAATATGGGCAATGTTGAGAATAAGCACCTTATTAACACTGTGCTGTGATTAGTGATACAATTTTTGAGGATGTTCAGATCATTACAACATTAGTTAATTTTATTATCTAATATATAAAAATGAATGTTTGTTCGTATTTTATGCACTGCCACTCATTTGATTGCAATAAAACTTTGTCAACTTATTGCTTGCACTTGCGTGAGGGTTATAGACATAGTACAATATTACATTCATATGATTTTCTCTGCTCAATTTTCTTTTACAAAACACACATTTCTTTCCCTATTCCCTCTTCTACAAATAATTCATAAAATTTTCTATATGTTTGAAACAAATGCTACATGTTATATTCACGTGATTTTCTCAACTCACTTTTATGTAGCACATTCACATGTTGTTCTCTACTCACTTTTCAACATAGAATCTGTATACATCAAAATGCATGTTTGTATATATGTATGTATGTTTGTGTATATATATATATATACTGAGAGCAAGAGGATTAATGACTTCATTGTAAGAAATCCAGCATTAGCTAAAAACATATATGTAACCACTAATCTCCAAAACCGTTTGACCGATCACTGCAAAAATCAGCACATATATGTAGTTTTTCACGGAGAAGGTTTTTATGCTATCCATTTTACTATGCACCATATTACACTGTCAGTCTGGGTGGCTCAGTTGTTAGATGCTGGCCTTCTGATCCCAAGGTCACAGGTTCAAATCTGGCCCAGACCAATGGTTTTTAAGTGTGCTTAAATGATAAAGAAGTGGTGACATATTGACAAACAAACGTTCAACCAATTTTATTTTTTATTTATGCAACCATGCACTATAGGGCAAAATGGTACAGGAAGTTATGTTTCAGCTTATCGTCAAGAAGCTCCTGCTAAAGTCTGTGCACCTAACACTAACACTTATAAATATTTGGAATCAGTCCTATTCACTCTTTCAGGAAGTAAAACTTCATGTGGAGTCACTATGCAAACAATTCATTGGTCTTCTTGCACTCCAATATTTTTCATAGATATTTTCATGGTCAGCCAAAGAAGTATAGATTTTGAGGTGCTCAGAATCATTTCTGATTTAGTTTGCATAGTGGGCACATGGAAGACTGTTTTGATCAAAAGTAAACTTAACTGGTTTTCTGAGCTCATTGCAGAATTTAGACCTTTTTGTGAAGTAATGAAAGAGTACACTTTAACCTCTGGTGTCTCATCTCAACAAAAGTGCACCTTTAAATTGCTATTTTCACAAAAGAGCCTTCAAATATGCTGTCATTTGGAGATAAGGATGAAACATCTATCACATTCAACATTTAATTTTGACAAAATTTATGAATTACAGCAGACATTTGAGTTTGAAAACTTTCTCTGTAAATAAACAAATTTAAGATGCCTTCCAACATAACAAGTTTTCCAGAAAATTACTGAATCTTTATCTTTAGATGAGCTCTGCCAAGAACTCAACTTTTTGCAATATAATAACATACCAAAGTAGTGAATGAGACTGAAAGCCCAGGTTCAATTTCTGTTTGGATCAAGCTGTTAAGTATTTTTTATTTGTGGAGTTGTCTTTTAATCCTTACATTGGATATCAAATAGTTTTGGTGTTCAGATTCCTAGGCTCATTCAAATTCACTCATCCTCTGATATAAACAATTCAGACATAAACACAAGCAACCAATAATACTATATATAACCAGGCAATTGCTCAGAGAACTTGGACAGGTAGCGTAAAAATCCCTCATTAACAATCCTTCTTCCTCTTCTTTACTTGATTACCCTCCCCTTATGTAGGACTTACAGGCCAGTGCCTAGGGTCAGATGCCAGTCGGGGAGCAGAGGAACCTATGGACTGGACAGAGTGAAGACTTGGAAGTGGGTGGTCAGCCCATCACCAAGTATGATAGTAAGGAAGAGGATGATATAAAACACAGGCAAAATTGATGAATGGAAAGGTATGGAGCAATTGGTGGAAAGAGTGGCAGGGGAAACTGGAGAAGCCAGAGAAAACCCACACAGATGTTGCTTCCTCCACCACATATACCACATGTGGGTACATGGGATTGAACCGGGCTATCTTGGTGATAGATGAATGGCTAACCACTCGGCCACAGCGCCGCTTCATTAATCATTAATGTCCTTAATTTTCTTTGCTATATTCTGCTCTTAAATTTATTAAATTAGGTTACGGAGGTTTGTTAGTTAATTTGTTGCAATATATTGCATGTTTTGGTTTTCTCCTTGTTGCAGTGATAGCGCTGCTGCTTACCAAGCCAGAGACCCGGGTTTGATTCCCAGTACCGTTATGGGGATTTTCTTCCACTGGAATACCTGGTCTGGTATGCACTCAGCCTTGTTAGGTCCCTTCAATATGGTTGCAGTGTGCCACAAATACAATGAAACATTAGGAAAGTTATTGTAGAAAGGTTAAACCAGAATAAGAAACCCATTTCACCTCATTCTTAGCTCTGAATTTTTTATACTGGTTTTAAATCAAATAATAGTATTTTCTTGTTAGTGTTGCCAGTTTCATTGATTGTAAATTTCACTACCTTTGGAAATAAGCATAAATGAAATGGAGTTTTAATTTTGACTTATTTTAATAATAAAACATTATAAAATGAGAAATAAAGATGCGATAGCTACAAGATCAGGTAGGTGTATAAAAGAGATATGTACAGGTACGCATGTAACTAAAGTACTAATTATGGCTTCATGAGTGATCAGCCATGTCAAATTTATAAAAGGTGAGCTTTCGTGAAATAGAAAATAAATGATTATCCGGGCTTGTGGGCCTTGATCTAGTGGAAAATCTCCTTCCAGACATTTCTTTCGAAGCTGCGTCAAACATCTTCAGTGGTGAGACAAGCAGAGTACTTCGGCCACGCCTCTGAAGAGGTTTGATGCAGCTTTGGATGAAATGTCTGGAAGGAGATTTTCCACTAGACCACGGTTCACATGCCCAGATAATTACTTTCTATTTAATGACACCAGCTGTGAAAGCTTACGCAGTTTGTTTGCCATGAAAGCTTTAAGTCTAACATAAACTAAAGTAAATGCATGGTATGCACAACATTCCATTCTGAAATGATAGTTGCATTTCAAGTAGAAAGCAGTGTATAAACATACTTCAAATATAGCTCATATTTTTGTTGTAAATCTGCTGCAACAAATAAAAGGAGAATTAGTTAGCACTAGTGCAAATATGACGCAGCTCAGTTGTCAGTGCGCTTGCCTCTGGCGCGGATGACCCGGGTTCGATCCCCGGTACCAGCATGGGGATTTTTCCCCCGCTGGGAGGTCTGGCACGGGGTGCACTCAGCCTCTTTAGGTCCCTGGAGGGACCAACTGAGGAGTTACTTGATGGAGAAGTAGCGGCCCCAAGTTGTGAAGGCCGTATAACTGGCCGGGAGGGCTCGGGGCGCTAACCACGTCCCACCCTTCAGTATTGCACCCCACCAATGACGCCTGTAATGAACAAAGGAGGGGGACGAAGCGGCTGGGCGGCAAGCCTTGGCCCTTCATGGGCTTTTGCGCTGGGGTTTATTATTTAATAGTGTAAATATGTATTCCAAATGGCTTAGAAAATTTAAATATACAAGAAGCCTTATGTCTTTTTATTCTTCTGGGTCAGCTATAGGATCTCGTTCCCTGAATTTTGAAATGTATATTATCCAGCAAGAGATTACATTTTGCAACCAAAAGCCCTGTTAGGACAGCTGCAAAAAAACTTAAAAAAACATAAAATTCACTCCTAAGCACCTCTTGCTGGAGTATGAATCACCGATGACTTAAGTCACGACTATTAGAAAAATGTTGAACCTATAAGTGCAAATTTCAAAAGTAAAAATTACTTTTAATTAATTTTTTCTCATCATTAGGATTAGCAATAACGAGTACCAGGCTCTTATACTGGTCCAGATGCACTCAATTTGATAAATGTTAATCATGTTATTTAGTCGTCAGTATACACTAGAACAATATTACCAGTAGTACTTGATGGCTTTAGGATCTTCAAAGACGAAATTGCTGACTATGAGTTCCTGGTATTAACAAGCTCACATGAATGCGACATTGATGTTCGCTACCACCTATGTGCCAAATACTTAACATTACGTTCCTACCTGTTGCACTCTTCTTCTATAACTTTTGAATAACTTCACAGCGTTGCGTCTGAACAGGAACTAATATTTCACGACCTGAATACTTGACTCACTTATTATGAGTGATACCAACAAAAATGAAAGGCCGGCGTCACCTATGTGTGAAGGCTATTGTAGGGTGTGATTTCACAAGGATACGCCCACCCCTTCCACAGGTTTTTGACGTAACGTGAACAAGCAACTGACAGCAGTTATTTTACAATTCTTTCCGGAAGAGGGCAGCATTTGTAAACAACGGCAACGCCCCCTGCAAACCAATGGGGCGTAAATCGCTATGGTAAATCATAAATGCTTAAGAGACGAAGTATTAAAAATTCTTACCTCCTCATATTACTCCATGTAGCAAATCAATGCAAAAATTTAAGATAAAATAATTTCCCTCATATTTCACAACACAATAAAGCCTTGTGGAGAACTGAACACTTCAGTTCCCAACAAAAACTGTTTATAACCAGTTGAATAAGTAGATAATCCTATATGCAGTGAATGTAAAATACGGCAGTGCAATGGAGGAAATAATCGTTGTAAACCTGCCAGATTTATCATAAATTTTCCTTATCTCTGTAGTGTCAGAAATGAAGTTTCTCTGTTTTCGGTAATGATGGCTTCGAGTATTGAGGGGAGTAAGCGACCAAGAGGACCATGTACGTGGTGTGTCAAGGCTGTAAAATGGATTCCAGTGCTGTTTATTGTGACTATTATAGTATGGTCTTATTACGCGTACGTGATACAGTTATGTGCATGTAAGTATAACCTCGAAATTTATGTATCATCGTTAAATTTAAGAGCATTAGTCCCACTGTTTTGCGTAGCAAATGATTTGTGACAGCACGTAATAGACGATGACATTTTAACTACTTGCTGCCCATAGCTTTAAATTGATTCCTGTTATTCCACTACCATCAACTGGCAAGCTTTTATATCTGTATCTTTGAGTTACCACGTTTCTGTCAAAGTACAGTTTCGCATTGGAGAAAACCCAAGGCGTAAATCTACATTTATACACTGTCTCAAGTTTTTCTTCTCCATTTTGATACAAAGTCTTGACCATGAGGCCACTCAACATTGCCTTATTGTTGACAAAGCAAGTGGTTATGCAATAATGAGAGTTTATTGGATTATTTGCCTTTTGTTGAATACCTATGTGTATGTATGTAGTATGTGTGTTTGTGGCTTGGCTTTCTAACGTGTAATTTGAGTTTCCTAAGTCTGTGTGATTGAAATTTGTAACCACATGCTATAAGCACACTCATATTCTGACAGCTTAGTGTCCCAATATGTATAAAAGCATAACTATAAATCCTAAAACTTTGAGAGTATAATTGTACTGGAGTCCAAGTGTCGTGACTGCAAATGACATTTAGTTTACCTATGTCCCACTTGTGGCAAATCTTTGTCAAGTAGATAAATGGATAGCAACAAACTACCTTATCCACGGACCGAGTTTTAACTTCCCTTTGCTTGCTCGAAATCACCATGCTCTGCCATTATAAGACCCGTCCCACCAGTGCTGCACTACAACTTAACATTGACTCTCTGTCCTCCTTGCCCAGTGTGGATACCGGATTAGCAGAGGGTGCTCAGGCACAACGTTGATCTGTGTGCCGACCTCTGGTCTAAACTAAGCTGATGTTTCATTTACATACCTTAAGCGGTGTGAAGAGTGACATTACACTCCCGACATAACATGCACATTCTTAATAAACTTGCCACACATAGGACCTGCATGCACTATTCAGCATCATAATACAATCATGCAAGACCAACAATATTGTGCAAAAACGACAAAATCCATATAATCTAGTTACTTTTTTTCTCACTTTAATTTCTTCCAAATGTGAATGCACAACAACACAGTTCTCTTTTACTGACGTTAACATAGTCTACAGTCTCTTGTGATATTACAACTCACACTGTTTTCTTCATGTAGCCTTGAATCTCTTCTTTCTGTCTTTCTACACTTTCTCTGTCTCTTAAACAGCTGACACAAACGATACAATCACTTGGCACTACTAAGGGTACCTACTTCACTGGCTGTCATTTGACATCACGCATCTCACATGGTGACTGTGCACACGCAGCTGATGTACCTACACACCTAAAACTAAAAGATGGCTACTGCAATATCTCATGTCTGTAACTACTACTCTATTGAGTTCTCTTGTCGCTTTGCCTCTTTATTTAGCGAAGCTGATGTAACACAGACCTTTCTCGAACTTCACCTTTTCTGGAATTTCTACAAATATGCTGTCCACTGGACACCTCGCAAACAGTTTTGAAAACCCTTTGTGGTACCACTCTGTTGTCACATGTTCACAAACAGTCGTATGAGCCAGCGTGACTTTGAGCATCTAAGATGCATGTATCGCCTGTGATGTGAGGTAGCCTGGAGCTGAGCCTTTGCTGTGTTGCCACTGCCATCAACCGGTGTCACAATATTAATGAATCTAGCCATAGCAATGAAACACAGCTTACACCTAAGAACTTTATTTATTTGCAGAGGTTGGCAGTGAATGGCTTTACAACCATTGAGGTTACCTGCACTGCTATTCCAGGGCAATTTCAGCAGGTTTCACCAGCGCTCATTTAATCACATCTGGGTTAAAGGATTTTTGTGGGATGTAAAGTAAAGAATATGCATTGTTATGCATCCATTTCTTGTTTTCCTCTCCTGTGTTAGATTTGCAACTCTCTTGGATATACAATAATGTACCACAAGCACTACAAATAATAACTCATGTTACTTTCCATTGACTCAGGGGTCTCCGTCTAGGGGATATGTGAATGGCGACCACAAGGTACCCAAGCTGAGCAAAACATTACTTCCACTTACTGGTGTTTTGCTCCTCACTGTAACTTTTCTATCTGACCTTACCTTGGTCATCTCTTGTTCTCTTCTGACCCCGATGCTATTAGGGTTTCCTAGGGCTAGGGAGTCTTTATTTTTCCAACCTCTCCATTTCTCTATAAAATCTTAACCCCTAACATGCTGACCTGTCATGGCATGTAATACGTCCTGTGATTGGTGATCAGAGGATGTGGTCAGTGAATTTATTTTGATAATTCTCCCGGTCAGGTCGGTGAGACCCGTAAACCAATGACAGGTGTGGTCCTCCAGACATTCTGGGGGTTGTGAGAGAGCGATGTGACCGCCAAAACATAAAAATATGGTGCTCTCTAAAAAGCGGTTACTATTACTGCTATTGCTCTCTTCAATATCATCAGTGAAAAATATTGGAGAGCAAGAGGATTAATGACTTTATTGTCAGAAATCCAGCATTAGCTAACAACAACTTTCCTTCATATAGCTGCCCAGCCTTTCTCTGGAATATTTGGAGATAAGGTCTATACATCCAGACAACAGGATGTTGTTCTCACATTTGATTCCTTATTCCATGTTGACTTGGAATTCTTGACAAAATTCAAATAATGAGGAAATTATTGAAGGAAAGATAACGCAAAGGGCTCTTCTTTACTTTACATCTCACAACGTTATTTGCGATATTGCATACTGTAGGAAGTTGCAGACATGATCCAAGCATACAATAGTAACTTAAAATGCTCTCTAAACAGTCTGATATACATAAATTCATTTGAAATGAAACGAATAAAATATATACTCCATCCAGCCTTAGATCCACACCTTGTATCCCTCCGCAATGACATGGCGTTCGTATCAGCTGCAACCAACAGAAACAAATGCCATGTGGGCTCATGCCTCGTGTTTATGTTGCAACAGAACAATGTTTTCTCGGAAATTTTAGGAATAGCGCTACTATCGAGTTACATACATCGAGGGTTATCATACCTCTTGAAAACTCACAGATAATTGCCAATATTTAACGCACTGTATCTTACAGTGTGCTTTGGTTTCGGCATATCGCAGCTTAGTTGTTGATAGATTGTGTTTACATCAAGTGTGGATCTAAGTGTGGACCAATTACGAGTTCAAATGTACTTAGTCCAAATGCACCAACATTGATAGCCTTGCTGCCAACATTGCTTCCGCAATCACTCGAGTGTTTGTTGTCTGTGTTCAAAAAGCTAATATGCTGTCATTCGCGCTTCACTGGTGACCACGTCAATTATCCTGAGGATCCAGTTTGCTTCCATGATGTGACCACAATGGCATTTCCTCTTTCCAATTTTGCACTTGTCGATGTGAACCTTAAGGCTGGTACCATCTATTTTGCCCCAGTTGACGTGTTTATTGTACATTGAGGATACAGACACCTTCCGACAATAGCTGAACTAGAGTTGTGCTCGACCAAGACTAGGTTTTGGTAGTTTTGATACAGACATAAATGATGCAGTAAATGGTAGAGTTACTGGTAGCATTGGTAGGGAAAGAAACATGATACAAAATACAGTGAATTAAGAAATTTAATGAGAAATTCAAACATAATGGTCCCCAAAAACTGTGGTGATGGCTTTGGTCACTAATCAAAATAAAAATGGACTTTTCAGTTCAAACTAATGTTACTCGTGATCACTATCAGTGTTGTTGATCCGAACTGTATTCTTAGAGGAGCTTCCAAATGTTTTTGAAAACACTAATGTCCGTTAGATTGACACTTTATATACCATCTCTATTTCTAGAAGGTTGAAGGTTCAAGCTTCCAGTTTCTAGAGGAATCTAGTAAAACTTGATCATACAACATAAACAACACGATCAATATGAGGTAACACCCCATAGAAATGCAACACATCTAACGTACAGGTAATGCAGCTAGGTCTTAACTAACCTATTCTACTAGGAAAACTACCACAGTCTACGTGCCTGCCTCTGTAGCGTGATGGTTAGCGTGTCTGCCTGATGTTCAAGAGGTCGCGAGTTCGAATCTCGCTTATGGTAATTTATCGGGGTAAGGTTTTTTCCAAGATTTCCCCTTATACTGAGAAGACGAATGTCGGGTAACTTAAAGCTCTATGGACCTTGGGCTCATTTGAGCATCATTTCAGTCATTCACCATCCAATATGACATGTTGGAGGATGTTAGCAAAAAAACCACAGTCTACATTTGCTTATGGTAGTGTACATAGTTTTACAACTCATAGCTGAATCAATCAGCTATAGTATTATGAAGGTTTGTGCCTTCAATAGAACAATGGATAACTGTTTGCTCGTGTGAAAATGCATGGACATAGTTAAATGTAAGTAGGAGTACTTGGGCAAGTGGTAACCTAGAGTTCTCAAACCAAGTACCCTTTGCCGTGCACTCTGAAAACTGTTCATGCCCTTGAGTAAGTGTAGACTTTTGCGGCCAGAGTTGGTAATCTTGGAAGAATCATCCGGGCTGATTTGCCATGGTCTGCTGGAGTAGCTGGGTCCAGACATTTCGTCCACAACTGCGGTGGACATGATCGGTAGTGCGGGTGAAGTCTTGTTGGTGAAGGTTCAGTTGCATCTGAAGCGTTGACTGTTGGGGATACAGTATTTATGTAGAGAGGGGCTTCTATGATTGGCTCCGGGCCAGGTAAGATGGGATGGCTGGTGGGAGGGGCCTAGCTGCTTCTTGGTCACCACTAGTTTCTGAATGGTTCACGTTTCGCTGTCTGGATTGTCGTTTAATGAGATACCAAGCTCTGTTGAGCTTAAGGGCTTCTTCTTTCGTGTTAAAATTGTTGGGATGCTTATAAATGTCTATAGTTCATGCCTTTGTTTACATGAAAATAGCTTGTCTGTGATATCTTGTTATATAACAGGGTTAGGGGTAAATCACCCCGTCCCCAATATAACATGTATGTTCTAAATAAACTTTCGTTGCATAGGAACTGCATGCATTTTTCATCATCGTGACACAATGGCCCGAGATCAATAATATTGGCAAATCTAGCCGTAGCAGTGAAACACTACTTACGAATTATTTATTTATGCTAACAAACTTAGTGTTGGTGTTTTTAAACACACAAGCTTGAGTGTGTGGGTCTGTGGTTCAAATCCCAGCTGTGGCATTGAATTTTTAAGTTCCAGTTCTACCCCTCAAACTACTTATGAAGTTTATTTACTGAATTGCAGGGACCGAACAGGATATTCATTTTCACAATAAACAGCAAAGTTTATTGCTTTTAACAATATCGTCTGCAACACTTATGTATGGGACATTGGTGCAGAGGTTGGCAGCAAATGGGTCTGTAACCGTGAAGGTTACCTGCCCTGCTATTCCTGGCCAACTTCAGCAGGTTCCATCAGCACTTGTTTAACCTTGTGTGGTTGTATTTAGGAAATTTTTTTGCAAGATGTAAAGTATAAAATATCCATTTAAAGTGCTCTAAATTGTAAGCTGTCTTATTTGGTACCTGTGTGCCAAATTTTAATTCAGTTAGAACTGTGATATAGCTCCAAGCATACATCAGTAGCTCGATCTTATTTCAGCATAATTGAGAGAATTCAACATTTTAATCTGTGTATTGTAATGTCAGCACTCTGTGTGGCAGTTATTTGTATATTTTCTTAAGGGTGTATGGTGCAGCATGCAGTCTTGGTAACCACAGTTTTTGTCTTGTCATTTGTGCAATTTGTTCTAATGTCGTCAACATAAATTGTATTTATACTGCTATTTGCCCATAGATTTAATACCACAAACCATACAGTTGATTTGATACTAATTTTTTCTTCTTTTTTTCCAGTAACTGTGACAAACAATGTAGAGCGAGGTAAGCACTCAGATTTTGTGTATAGATTTAATATAAATAATTTATTTAATACCTAAGTATTTCACTTCTAAAGTTGTCAAGCCAGTTTAAAGCCAGTTTTGCCTGGATATGTTTGTCCAGCACATTAGAAAGTTGAACTAAACTTAGGCACCTAAATATTCATTTGCATTTGATTTTGGTGTTATTTCTTTCACCATCTCAAAAAATCCTGGCAGTTGGTGCATTGGTGAGTCATAAAATGAGAGAAATTAAATACTTCTAAACAGAAAAAGAAATTGTTAATGATGTTCTAACCAAATGAGCTACTATGGCAACAGGGTGAGTGAGTGAGTATTGTTTAAGGGCCCGTCGACAGCTAGGTCATTAGGGCCCTAAGTCAAAAGAATAAAACAAGCGAACAATAAAACCTCACCCTAAAAAGCTAAAAGGTGAAAGTTAAAATAACTAAAAAATGTTAAAATATCTAAACCCGACAGCTAAAACAGTTAAAAGTTAAACGACTGGTAAAAACAACTTTCTAAAACCTAAAACTGATGAAATCTTTAAAAGTTAAAAAACGAAATAACATCCAAAGTAAAAACAATATCCGCCAAGATAAAAGCACCTTACACTTGCTTGCAAAACTCAATCTTGGCAACAAACTGCAGTGCTGTATTGACAGCTACTGCGTCGTTACCTAAAACAGAGCACACTGTAAGGCCCAGGCCAAGGGACTGACGCTCACGACCGTATTGCGAACAATCAAGAAGGAGTATGGCAACATGGCTGCTTGATATTAAGTCTAGGTTATTCACAGACCATGAGATGGGCCCAACATAACTGCACTAGCAATAATGGAATATATGGTTTGGTCACTGACATTCACTGCAGTTACCATCCTCAGAGCATATTTGTGTTTCTGAACAGTAGCTCTGCGCCACTGATGAGCACAACTGCAACATATCAGTCTTCTCTGTGTGATGTGTTTATGTATTCGACCCTGGCCTGGTCCTCTAAGTATGCCCCTGTTTCAGTGAAGCGCTCCTATACCTTGTTGGGAGTGGTAACATTAATATTGTTGTTTACTTGCACACGTGTGTTAACCAATAGCGTAGTAGAGGTGGAGCTCAGTATGTAGCGTGGAGGAGTACACTGCTTTGTTCTAACAGCAATCAGATTATAGATGTCAGTTTCCAACAATGCTAATCATTGAACACCACTTTAGTTATCCCAGCTACTGCAGAAATGCATATCTTCAAACTTTTGTCCCTCTAATTGTTTTGAGCTGTGTATTTAAGCTGTATGCAATTACTAGTAAAGGGAAATGGAAGGAACTACTTTGCCACTACTTACGGAACATGGTGTGTGCAACTATTGAGATAAAGCATTGAAATTGCTATGCCAAAAATTATGCAGCTTGTCTTGGTATATATTTTCTGTGTGCTGGAGCAGAGTGATAAGATTAATGGTGTTGGAACAAGAATTGTATAGTTTTCATAAAGCCCAAAATTCAATGTTGTTGTTGTTTTCTAGTGCCTTGCATCTGGCAATGAAGCCATTAGCATTCGTGCTTTCCAATACTTTTGAACTGTAGTTTCTTCTGATCTTAATGCTTCACAGGTCTTCAAGTCCAAAAATTCAATGTAAAATTTTACAAAAAAAAGGAATATTTAAAAGTTTATAAAATATTTTTGAATAATTGTGCTCCAGTAGCTTGACATCTAGGAACAGCAGTGCATTGAATGTTTTAAAGCAATTTTCAGTGGTTTTTCCTGTAAAATATAATATATAGGAGAATATTATCTTTGAGATAAAACTGTGACTGAAGATAAGCTTGTCAAAATACACTCATAGTTCCAATAGTAAATTTAATATCTTAACGCACAGAACAAAATGACTTGTTTCAGTCAGAGCCTTCCAGTTCATAAGGGTACAAATCTGTACCTATAATTTTGGTGTATGCTAATGTAATAATACATTAAATTGATTTTGCAACTCTTAACTCTTTGTAGTTGTATAAAATACAGCATGCTCAAGGTGTATTGCCTTTTTTTTGTTCTTCTATTTCACTCTTACAGGCTTCAAATTAAATTCATTAAGCTTAATTCTGTTCATCCATATTTTTAGTTCAAAAAATCTGATGTGTTGCACTAACATGACTTTCTCTACTCTTGTACTAACCATTCTTACAAACTCTTATTCCTATATTTTCTTCATGTTAGTTGACGCAAACATTTACAGAAATTTGTTAATGCTTATTTCCTTGTAGGTGCACGGGGAATATGGGAATACAGTAGACTTTGAGCGATAGTCAAATCTTTTAAAGCTTTGAGATCCTGTTCTTTTTGCATGCTTAACATATAAAAAAATGAACAACGATATTCCATTTCACCAAAGTTTTAAGTTTTCCGAAACTGACACACATAACAAGGAATATTTCCGAAATGGTTCACTGTATAAAAACATTTATTCAGACATAAATTGTGTGTTTTAGCAAGATCTACAATTGTTGACACAACTCCAAAAAGTTAATAAGACTGTTCATCTCTAATGGATTCCAGCACACTGTAGAGTCATGGGGAATGAAGCTGCAGACTCACTTGCAAAGAAAGGCACAACAATAAAACGAAAGATTGAATTCAATTTCTCATATTCCTCAGTAAAACACTACCTACAAGAAATAGAGAAATGCCAAAGATAAAAAATGGATTACACTACTTTCCAACCCAGATATAATCCCCCAGAGACCAAGGAAAACAGCAGTTGCAGCCTTCCAACTATTGACAAATCACAACTGCTTAGTAAGTCATCTCTACAGAATAGGTATCTCAGCCTCACCAATATGTGTCCTGTGTAACGATCCAGCAGAAATGAACGAAGACCACTTGAAGACCTGTGAAGCATTAAGATCAGAAGAAACTACAGTTCAAAAGTATTGGAAAGCACGAATGCAAGGCACTAGAAAACATTTTTTGTATAGCAAGAATTTGTCTATCTCTTATGATTTACGAGTTATTCAAAAGTCATCCAGACTAAACATGACTGCATAGGCATAGGCTATAGCCAGAAAATTCAAAATATACATTTCGTTTGTCATAAAAATATCTCAAACATATGGTGTTTAAAAATTGTTAGAGCCATTTTCAAGAAAATCAAAATTTTCCATGTAAAGGGTAGTTTAGGGCGAGGCTATTTTCTTCAAAATCTTCGTGTCGCATCCTTGAAAGACATTAAACTTAAAAATACCAACTTTGGTTTTTAACAGACATGTCATTTTTGAGTTATGTTGTACACACGCACACACACACACGCACGCACACACACACGCACGCACACACACACGCACACACACCCACGCACACACACACACACACACACACGCACGCACACACACACACACACATGGACCTTTTTCTAAAAATGCTTTTTTTGGATTCAGGGGGACTCAAAACATATATTTCCAGTGAAATCTCAACATCGAATTTTTGGGTGGAATACATTACTTTCCCTACTTACTTGTAGAGAAAGTAAAAGATATCTCTGCATTTGAGGTATAATAAGTTGCAATTTAAATAAAGAAATAAACATATTGTTATGCATAAATAGCACAATGTATAACAATGGTTTGATGGAACAGGAAACTACAAATATATTCTTTGCACTTTGCATGTGTCAAATATAAATGCAATGCATTTAATAATAACAAAACCAATTTAAATAATGTGCGTATTGTGCCAAAGTAAAATTCATCCCTTAGCTTTTGTGCATGTTGACAGTAATACAGCTGTGTAAATACGTTGCTTTGTGTTTCTAGAATGTATAAAAAACACATATTTTCTGTTCTGTTTCAGTTCTATACCTCATAGTATACCACATTCTCTTTGTCATATTCATGTGGGCATACTGGCAAACAATTTTTACGGAAATTGGAAGAGTTCCTACTCAGGTAAGTTGCCGCCTTAAGGGACATTACTACTGAATTCTTTTTAAAAAAATGGTCTTAGAACCTTTAAAAATTTAACATTAGTTGATTTATTTTTTTGTATTTCTCATGAGAGTTGTTTTTAAATAACACCATACTGGAAATTTGGGCTAACACATTAGTCCATCTTCATATTCAGTAAGTAATCTCCTGATGATGCATTTTTGTGTATTCAAAATATTCTAGAAGTGTTAAACGTTACCAAAATTCAAAAGAAAGTTGCCATGCACATGCTGAGAAATGCAATAATTACAGAGATTCAAGTGTGTTTGATTAGAAACAGAGTACAGTAGAACACCAATAACTTGATATTCCGAATGACTCGGTGCCTTTAATACTTTTATTTTTTTATTGTTATAAACAATTTATATAACCCACTAAGCGATATAAACAGTATAGGTTAATTTTAATTAGTGTATGTATACAACGTACCACATTCTCCCTCACAGTAACAAAACGGCTGACTGTGTATTGACCTTTGATATTTAGTCAAAACGTAAGCAGCCAGTAGACTATTGTCACAAAATCAAAGGCTTGCTACTAATAATGCGGTTACATAGTATAAAAACTTGTTTGAAAGATTTAGTAGTAAGCTAAACTTTCAGTTATATATTTCTGGTTACAGTGGCGTTTCTCAGATTTCAGGCTTACTGTTAGTGTTGTGTTGAGTTGTGTTTATGACAGTGAAAATGTTGAACAAACAGAAAAGACGACAAGTTAACATAACAATGGGAATTAAATTAGATACGTTAAAGACACCGGACAAAGTAGAACATATTTATATGTAATAAATTGTAGAATATGTTAATCTTTTCTGTTTCCTATATTGTGCATTTATGTAATTTGCAATATCATGATACGGGTTGTAAATAACAGATCCCTTATGCCATGAAACTAGACATTTTGGCAACTCAATGCCCTCTCAGTTCACATTCGGTCAAGTTATCAGGATTCTACTGTGGTAGAAAAATATTCTTTTTATAACATTTATAAAACTACAAGGGTATAGGTCGTGAGGTGAGACATGAGCAATTCCCTTAGATGTGCAGTGGCACTCTTCACCTGAAAGACTGACGGTGGGAGAAGTTGCGTAAATATGTATGCACAGGAAGTCATAACGTTTCTGTCACAAAGGAGTGAAGTCCGCTAGCATAGCTTTAGTGCATGTTGCTAATGACATATATGTATAATAATTAGCTTTATGACGAACCAAGAGATTTTGATATAAGTGCTTAACATAGTTCAAGAGATTTTGCTATAAATATGACCATGTGCCAACAATAACTTTCATGTGAACTGCAATTGTTTCAGTTACGCACTGTTGTAGTGTTTCGCGGCAAACTGACTCATATGCCCCTTCCCTGCACCCTCTCAGCCTTTGCAGAGAAGAAGGAAAGGAAAGCAACTTCCCCTATGCACAAGATTTGTTCATGTCTTACCTCACGACCTATAGTAACTTTAATAGGGCAACTGTTTAGTTACAACTGATGCAAAAGAGATACATGTTGCCAGGTTTTACTGTCCTATGTAATCACTAACATTGTGTATGTCATTGCCAGTGATGTGAAAGTCACAGGATATCTTTAGCAGGGTCTGTTGTGTTGATAGTTTAAACAGGGTGGTGTACTGCCGGATGAATCTCTGGAACAGATTCGAAGCGAATGCCAGAAAGTGGTTCCTTTATTTTAGGAATCAAATCAAAGTTTAAGGCTCAAGTCTGGAGAGTATAGTACATTTTTTTTTTAAATATATATTAATGTCCTCCAACGTCATGTCATATCAGACGGTGAATGAATGAAATGGGCGAAATGATGCTCGAAGTCCATAGAGCTTTAAGTTACCTGACATTTGTCTTCTCAGGATAAGGGAAAACCTAGGAAAAAACCTCATCCAGTAACTCACCCTGAGTGAGATTCAAACTCGTGTCCTCTTGGACATGAGGCAGACACGGTGCCACCACGCTACAGAGGCAGGCTTTGGATGGTATAGTGCTTCCTAGCCGCTTCAACCAAGCAAATCAGCTACAGCTTATGAGATAGACAAAAGGTCATTTGGTACGCAGTGTTTCTTTCTAACTGAGTTATATTGTAGACAATCCAAAAATATATTTTTCACTGTACCTTTACTCTTATATTGTTTTATATTTGTATATAAAATACAAATATAATACACTGATGAATTGCATGTTTATAAGCATGTCCTTGACAATAAACCATCTATTCTATTCTGTTCTGGATAAATTTATGTTAGAAAGGACCTAATTGCAAAGTATTTTTTCTGTTTTCTCAATTTAAGGCCTTGAAAGTTCCTCTTTTGTCTTAGCTTTAAATACAGAACTGTAATACTGTCGTGCTAGTATTTAACACTACCATGTATGTTACAGTTCAGAATGCCGAGAGCAGAGTTGGAGAAACTGGAGCAAGCTGAAAGTGACGAAGCACAGAGACAAATACTGGAACGGTTTGCACAGAACTTGCCAGTTACAAATCGCACTGTAACAGGAGGTGTGTATCTCCTTAATTCAATTTCAACATGTTTTATTTACTAATATGACAAATACTGTGCATTCTTTGACTGGCTGGATCGCCCCGTGTCGGCAAAGGATCAGACGAGGACCGGTGCACTTTCCACCATAGTTACGTGTAAAGGACAAGCAAGTCACGGGTATGAAACACTTGACTACTGTATTAACTTGCATTAGACTTACCTGCATCACATCAGATGTTGAAATTTATGACCTTCAGCGTGAACACACTCCCTATATTTCCAAAAACCATTCTGATTTACTCGCTAAAGTTCATGTTGACTGTATTTCTCTCGTGATTTTGTCCTTCAATTCTTTTAACGTTTGTGGATTTAATGCATACACTTTATTCTTTAACATTCCCCATAAATAAAAATCACATGGAGGTAGATCAGGAGAGCGAGATGGCCACAATACTTGACTAATTATTCTGTCCCCATACACACTTTGCAATTCGTGCATAGAATTACCAGTAGTATATGCTATAGTTGAATCTTGTTGAAACGAGTCACAGAATATTTCATTTCTTGTTAATTGCGGAAAAAAATATTTAAAATAGAATTTACATAGACGTGTAAATTAATTGTTGTATTGTAAATGTGAGACTGATAATACCACGCGTGGTGAGGAACTTCATGAATAGTATAGTGATTTTGGGTAGCCTAGTATCAATTGTTCTGAGTAGAAATGTGACCTTGAAGATAAAACCACACTTCATTAGTGAAGAACGTTAAAGGTGGGTCCACGTCGCCATTATGAACAGACTGCTAAAACCAATTGCAATAATTAACCCTACTTACAGGATCTCGTGATTGTAAAGCATGATCTTCTACGTTTCAGAAGTTTCGTTGCCATGAAAGCTGATGTCTTGGAAATGTTAACCTCTTGTGCTAAACGTCTCAGCGATTTTTATTTATGTGGAACGTTAGTCAACATGAAGTTTTCCAAGTAAACCAGAATTGTTTTCAGAGATATAGGGAATGAGTTCGCATTGAAGGTCATCAATTTCAACATCTGATGTGGTGCAGTTAAGCCTAATGCAAATTAGTGTTCCATACTCATGATTCGACAGTTGTTTATGTGTAACACTAGCAGAAAGTGTGCCGGTCCTAGCCTGGTTCCTTGCCACCACAGGGTGGTCCGGTTGGTCTAAGAATGCACAGTATATATAGACTATAACCTTCACTTACCTTTTATATATGGTGCAAGTTGTTGAATAATTAATCACTGACTCAAGTTCCACTAGTATTCTCAAGGCAAACTCTCCAATTCTGAATCCCTCATTTTCCTAATTATATTTACCCATTTCATTTCAATAATGTATATTAAAAGTTACATATCAAGGAGAGCTCTACAACCACCTAACAAGCAATAAAATAATCTCCGCTGCTATGTAATCTATCTCTGCATACAAATCAAATACTATTTCATTTTTAACATCAGAAGATTGTGAGATTAAAATATAAATGCAAAAGAACGAATCAAGAATTTCGTCTTCAAAATATAAACTCATTGAGAATTTTTGAGCAACTGTCTAAAACCTCTTGTGTGAAACTAATGTTTTAAGCACTTGCTGTGTTGCCCACTGAGCTGAAGGCACTTTTCATGCTTAAAATATTTTTTCATCAGTTGTTACATATGAGGACTGTCCTAGAAGTACCTGGCTTGACATATATATATATATATATATATATATATATAGTGATTGTTGTTTCAAACAAATTACTATGCTAGAAAGTACGGCCTGTTCACCAGCTCATGGTCTAAGGGGAATGAAGGGCAGGGGCAGACATTCCACACAGTGTAACCTGAGTTTGGTAAATTTCCACGCAAGCATTGCTCCACTGGTCACATTGCCAACTTATCTCCTGTATTATTCACACCATGTTTACTCATAATTTCAGTTGTAAAATCATACTTGTCACTACTTTTATGTCAGAAGTAATGGTAAAAATAGTGTAGAAGCAGATAATTCTCTGCCTAAGAGTGTTGTAAATCTGCTATGATATTGTGTTGCAGAACAAATAGGTTCAGAGTTACAGTTCTATGTGTAAAACAGATATCTGGAATTGTTTACTGATGATACTGGCTGGCTGCATTCCTGCCAGGGACCATGAACTGGTGAACAAACTGTACCAACCTTATAAAGCTTAAGTTTGAGGTTTGATGATGCTATGTTGTTTAGTATTTGTTTGACAGTCATCAATAGTGAATGCGGTCAGCAAATTTTTAAACATGGATAAAACTGGTCATTATGTAATACAACACTTTCATCCAACAATATTAGTCCATTTTATATTAAATCTGAGCTAGGTTTTACTCTTGGGGAGTCTGCTTCTTTGTTTACAACAGTAAAATATTGGGTGGCAGAGTCTAAATGAGGCCGTACGAGCTACCAAGACGAACATCACAGTGGTCGACCAAACGACGTGACTGTTGACTGAGAATGCGTAAACTAGCAGATATTGTAGGCATTACAGCATTACATTGCAGCATATACATTGCATACTGACTGAAAATTTGGACATGATATTTTGTAGCAATAAAGTTGAGTTGAGTCAATTCAGAAATATGTGTGGCAGAAATTGTGTGTTAAAATGCATCAGAGAAAAGATTAATGCCAATATTCGATATATCAAGTTGTTTAGACATAACACATGTAAATATCCTATGCACAATATTAATATTCTATTACTGCTATTGCTCTCTTCAATATCATTGTGAAAAATATTGGAGAGCAAGAGGATTAATAGCTTCATTGTCAGAAATCCACCATTAGCCAACAACAATATAATTATCAAAATTATATTTCTTGATCCATATCCCTAATCTACTGTAAATCGAAAGGAAATATAGAATCTGAAGCTTTCCTGCAACGAACATATTCAAGACATTCTTGGGCGTCGAGGCAGGTGTAGTGAGAAGAGCCATCGACATTTCGGGAGTGTACATCTCTCCCATCATCCTGATGGGTCTTCATCACTACACCTGGCTTGAAGCTCGAGAACATCTTGAATAAGATAGGAAATATGTTCTAGGTCGATCATGACCATATGATTGATGCATCACAATCGAATTGATAAATAGGCAATCAATCGCTGTTGTTATGCCCGTAATAGGGGATGAGTGAGTGTATTGAGTTTAAGGGCCCGTCGACAACTTGGTCATTAGGCCCCGTAACTAGGGAAATAAACAATTATCCCTACAGAGAGGTAATGGATCATTACTATCGAGATAAATGTGTCGTAACAAATGGCCGCATATTAGTGCTACCGAATAGGAAATTTGTTGGTAATCCAACGACATTGGATATACTACTAAAGAACGTCAAACTGAATACAGTGTGGGAATATTTGATACGTGTAGTCGTATCTTGAATATTTTCAAATACTAAAGAAAGAGAAGAATAAGGATACTTCTCTTACGAAACCAGAAAGTTCTCGTATGCAATAGTTTCGGAACTTGAAAGCGCCACTTATTTTAAAAGTATGAAGTTAATTTGTGTATCTATTTCAAGTTAATGGCAATAAAATCGAATTAGCGGAGACCTGAATATTTATTACACATATTAATAATGCCTCCCCTTACTTGTCCGCTTATACCCATGATGCCCTGAAGATAAGACTCATTGCTACATCACTAAAAAGCATTTATAAAAACTACTACACATGGATGAAACATGGGTCCATCAGTTCACACCTGAAACGAAGGAGCAGTTGAAACGATGGATTGAAAGGGATAATCGGCTCCAAAGAAGGTGAAGACAGGTAAGGTAAGGTCATGGTGTCAGATTTTTGGGATTTATGTGGAATAATTTTCATTGATTATCTCCAAAAAGGAAAAAGTAATAAGTGGCAAGTATGCAAACTCACTGCAGCGTGGAAGTGATAAGTCAAGCAGAAACAGCTGCATTTAGCAGCAAACAGTTTTGTTACATCAAGACAATGGACTAGTTTATACATCCATTATCGTCATGGCCAAAATCAACATGCACCCTGTTCACCAGATTATTTCTGATTATTTTCAGTTTCCAAACTTGAAGAAATGGCCTGGTGGTCCAAGATTTGCCAACAATGAAGAGGCAGAGTCTGTAGTTGATAGCTATTTTGCAGAGCTCGATGGTTCTCACTCACAACAGGGTATCGAAGCTATTGAGAATTGTTGGGAAAACGTATTGAGCTGAAAGGAGACTATGCAGGGAAATAAAGATGTTTTTTCCAAAATTTTTGTGCTTTCTTTGTTAGGTTGGGTCTTCTGGGACAGCCCTTGTAAATAGTTATTTCAGTGCATATGTTTTATTACATGCTGCACAGGCATTACTATGTCCAGTGTACTGAATATTTATTTGTTTTGCAGCCATTAGGTACTGTGAGAAGTGCCAGCATGTGAAACCAGACAGAGCCCACCACTGCAGCGTGTGTGGGGAATGTGTGCTCAAAATGGACCATCACTGTCCGTGGGTGAACAATTGTGTAGGATTTACCAACTACAAATTCTTCATACTCTTCCTAGGATATGCACTCATATACTGCCTTTTCATAGCATTTACAACACTTTCATATTTTATCAGCTTTTGGAAGGTAAGCACATGCTTCATACTTCATATGCTATTTTCAAAGTGCACTCATTTTTAATGCATTCATACTTATTTCCAAATGTACACTGCCGCTTAAAAGCTTCTGGACACTCAGTGTAGTAAGTGTAATTTAAAGTTAATTTAAAGAAAGAGTATGAAAGTGATCATAAAGAAGCAACATTTTTGGCATGGTTTATTGTTTCATCAAAACTGAATGTGATTATAACAACATAATCACAAAATACTGACAATATGGTTCAAAGTTTGATAACCTTAGTGGGAGTGTTTTAAATTTTTTCTCATTGAAACTATGTCCTTTCACTGAAATAATTATCTTTGCTACTCTTGACATTCTCTCTATAAGCTTTTGAATTGTAGATGCTGGAATGTCATTTCAAGTGGCTTGTAGTACATTCCAAAGTACATTTTGAGATGTAGGGCAAGTTTTCTTTTCCTGATGAACCAGTTCATCCCAAAGTAACTCAAGATCTGGAGACTGAGTTGGCCACTCCATAATTTTCAGTTCTCCTGCACTCTGCTGATTCTCCAGATATTTTCAGCACATTTTTTTAAGTATGTTTTGGGTCATTATCCTGTTGAAATATGAAGCCCTGACGTATCAGATGTTTACCTGATAGGACTGCATATCTGCTCAAGATGTTGTGGTAGTCAGTTTTGTCAAGTAATATTGTGTAGGTCACCTGCAACACTGAATGCAAAACAGCCCCATACCATTACAGACACTCCTCCATGTTTCACTGTTGGGATTACACAGTCTGGATGCATCTGTTCAGTTGGTGATCATCTTATACAGGTTCGTTCTCTGTTTCCAAAAACCTCAAATTTGGATTCATCAGTCCAAAGCGTCCTTTTCAAGTCAGTAGTCCAATTATTGTGTTCCAAAGCGCACTGAGGTCTTTTTTGTTTGTTTACCTTCCTGAGAAAAGGTTTCCTCACAGCTATTCTCCCTAACAGATTGGCTGCTTTAAGTCTTCTCTTGACAGTATTAACTGACATTTCCTTATTGTGAATTAAATTAAATACAGCTTGAATTTTATCTACTGTCAGCTTTCTGTTTTGCTTGTTTTTAGCGCTATAGTATCATCCTGATTTTTATTTGTAACTGCAGGTCTCCCACTTTTTTCTGTCCCTATTTGTTGCAGTCTCCCTTAATCTCTGTATGGCATCAGCAACTGTTGTCCTGGGAATGTTAAGCTTTTTTTATATTTGTCCAATTGAATGACCTTCATTTCGAAGAGTATTCACTGCTGACTAATTTTCAATACTTAATGTCTGCTTATGGCCCATATTCTGGAATTAAATACATTGATTTTATGAAATATTATGTTATTGTTGTTAGCTAATGCTGTATTTCTGACAATGAAGTCATTAATCCTCTTGCTCTCCAATATTTTTCACTGATGGATGGGGCACTAGAAGTGGCCGGGCATATTTGAAGGTGGTCTCGGTCCATTTCCTCTTGCAGATCACATAGGGGACAGAGTGGTGAAGAATATATCCCAATTCTGTATAAATGTTTTGCTAGACAATCATGTCCTGTAATCAACCTGAAGGTTGCAACTGCTGTTTTTCGAGGATACTCAGGAATTACTGTTTGAATGTTTGGTAGTTCCCATCTTTTATTCTTTGATTTTTCATAGTAATATTTTGCAATAATTTTTTTGAATTCAGAGTTGACTAATCTTTTAGCTGCATAAAATGGTAGATTAACTATAGATTTCTGTACATTGCCGGTACCCTTTTTGCAAGAAAATCAGCTTTCTCATTACCACTCAGTCCACAGTGAGCTGGTATCCATTGGAAGACTAGGTGTTTTTGAAGTGCTGTTAGATGGATAAGGATTTTCCAACATTCTATAATTGTTTGGTTTTTTGGTGACAACTTGGAAGTAATTGCTATAATTGCTGCCCTGGAATCTGAGAGAATAACTGCTTGATGAAAATGTGAAATTCTGTACAAAAGATTTTGTAGGGCCATTCGAATTGCTTCAATTTCTCCATCAAAGTTTGTAGTTCCATAACTTAAAGATTTGTAATAGGAAAAGAGGTGACATGTGACTCCAGCACCTGCTCCATCTTGGTTTGATATTAATGATCCATCAGTATAAATATGCAGCCATTCGTGTTCTGGAAATCTAGTATGGATTGTCTCTAATGCCAATAATTTTAGAACACTAGTTGGAGTATCACTTTTCTTAACTTCTTCTATCAGGTGTAAATAATATGTGATGTCTAACGTTTGTGTCGGATTGACTTTAGATATGAAGTTTTCCTTTGAATTAGGAAGGTATACATTCTTCTTGATGTCTTGAATTTTGGAAAGAAAGCTCTCCTGAGTCTTTAGTGTATGTATAAAATTTCTCTTGTGCCATGTATTGAATGGGAGTCTGATCAACTTTTCGTGTTGAATAAGAGCCGCTTTTTCTATTTCATATTCAATGAGACATTGGTTGGTTAGTATTTCCATAGCTGCTATTGGTGTGAAATATTATGAAATTGCTTAAATTTTGAAAATACCTACAATGTTGGACTCTATGATTCCATAAAGCGTGTAATAATGGTATAACTGGAAATTCACATTTACTGACCCTTTCATAGACATGGGAATCACTGTACTGTTACGAGCTGCTCTTAGATGGACAAAGTGATTCACAACAACTGAGAATATCCAACTTAATGTGTCAGCAAAATTATTCTCAGTCTGCACACAAATGACTCGGCTTAAGTGGCATGTTTAACAATAGCATGAAGTGTCAATATCTGTTTACAATGCTGACTCATGTTTATGCACTTGTGATAAGATATGCCTGTCTAAGATCTCTAAACGGAGGTTGTTGTTTAAGTTAAATGTTGAATTGCATCACTTTCACTGGGTGTCTGGAAAATTTTGAGCGGCAGTGTATATACATGTGATCATATACTAATTACTTATTCAGTCCTTAGGCTTGCTGCTGCTAAGTTCTGTTTACAGTTATGGTATAGAGCACTAACAGAGTTCAAAAGAGACACTTTGAAAACATTGTAAAGAGAGCATTCAAATTCTGTTCCATGATTTGAGAAAAACTGAAAATTGATAAGTAAAATTTAAAAGCTTTTAAGTAGAATGCAGAAAAAAAACATGTTCTAATGTTATCATCAGTACATGGCATTCATTTTTATCCGTGATTTCCCACGCAGAAATAGAGGTCATCAATAGCAACGCTGATGAAGCGAGTTTATGTTCACTTCCTCTAGTGGCCAGAGATTGTATTTTATGTGGATACATAGGTTTAAGACGTGTAGATTATTGTCCTTACGGTAGATAAACATACTATTTGTGAGTGAGTCTTGTCCACGTAACACAAAGCATGCCTAATTCCACTTTTTGTGTAGATAATCAGCATGGAGGCTTGTGATTACTGTCCCCTTAGCAGCAGATAGACATACTTTTTGATGGTTGGACCTTGGTCACGTAATACAAAGTGTGCCATATTTCCACTTGTTGCGGAGAATACTGGCTATAGTTTGTTTTAATGATTTAGATATAAATGCATATAAATACAAACAATAATGGAAATATAACTATGCCAAATTAATGTTATTTATTTTCTTTTAAAACGTTTTAGTAAAGAAACTGATGTAAATTAACAAAGATAAACTTATTCTGTACGTTTATCTAGAAACTTAAACCCATAGTTTGTAAACCTGAACATCTTAGTAGTTTTATAGAATTTAAATAGCAAGAAACAGCTGAACAAAAATAAATGAATAATGTGGTAAATTAAATATCAGTCATTTGTTAAACGAATGGTTTGGCATGACCACCATTCAGAGCAAGACACATTCGTATCCTTTTCACCATGTGCTCATATGTTTGCAGAATTGCAGGTGTAATTTTGGTCATCTCATACAAATTACAAACAAAAGTATGCAATTTGACGATACTTAGACATATTTGAAAGCCTTATCCTTTGAGGGATGTGTCTGAATGCCAGATAGCATTTAATAAAGCCCTGGATGTTGCAATTGAAATCGTATTTATACGTAGCACCAATCTTGATGCTGATACCAAAATAGCATTCAACCATGAAGACAAGGTGCTCTGATCCTCCTTGTTCATGTTGGAGGACAATGTAACCTTTGCATAATTGTGACTGCGCAGGGGTTGAAAGGTGAAAATGGAAGTTGGATATTAACAGCGAGCAGCGCACCATTTTCAGATTGCTGACAAGCTTCTTGTACTGTTGCACAAATAGTACCGTTTCTTCAGTAGTCAGCACTATTATTTTGTTGATTATATTAGTTTGCAGTGTCACTCATGGTGTGGTAAGATGCTTACTGTTGCGCAAATAGTACAGCTGCTTCTTTGTAGAGGGCATTATGATTTCAACAAAGACTGGCCAGTCAACTATGATGTCATTCTTGCTAAATCAGAGTGGGAGAAATCACGGTTACAAATGAACACCCAATATAATAAAAGTAACCCAAGCGCAACAGCCCTTCATGGGCCAAAGTTTATTGCCCAGTTGCATCTTCCCCACCTCTACTCACTAGAGGTGTCATGAGGGGGGTATAGAACTGGAGTGTGGGACGTGGACAGCAACCCGAGCCCTCCCAGCCAGTTATGTAGCCTTTGCCACCTGGAATCTTTATTTCTTTATCAATTGGCTCCTCTGGGACCTAATGAGGCTCAGTGCATCCCATGCCAGACCTTCCAGTCGGGGAAAAATGTCTATGGCGGTACCAGGGATTGAACTTGGGTCCTCTGCACCAGAGGCAGGCATGCTACTACTGTGCTACGGAGGCAGTCTCATCAGCATAATAAATGTTACATTTGTCTGTATTTATAAGGTACTTGTCTAGAGAAGGAAACAACTTAGTTGATATATTGAAGTTTTTTTAATTGACATCTCCTTTTAGACTTACCCCTTTATGGAAGTAGTTAAGATGCCACACAGCTGATTATGTAAGGGAAGGTAACATTTGTAAATATCAGTGCTGGTCAGTTGTTAAGGTGAGGAAAGTCCTTTATTCATGTGGTTGGTACTTATCAGAATGTCCTATGTTCACAGAGAGAGGGTAAGGGGGACAAAAATGTAGGTTCTCAGACCTTTTCCTAACATTGCTTTTGTCTCTTCTAAAATATGTATTTTCTATGAAATATCTATAAATTTTGGTAAAAATAAAAAGGGAATGTGCTCTCTCCCTCCCTCCCTCCCTCCCTCCCTCCCTCCTAACATTGGGCATTTGTGTGTAGTAGCTTTTAGTATAGCCATGCTCTCATTATTTTGTTTTTCAGGGCAACTTGGAAGGTTTTGGACGCTTCCACATCCTGTTTCTATTTTTTGTTGCAATCATGTTTGCAATTAGCCTTGTCTCTCTCTTCTGCTATCACTGCTATCTTGTGCTCAAGAATAGGTCAACATTAGGTAAGTTAAATAAGGAAATAATGAAGCTATTAACAGTTAAGCAACAAGAATCTAAAGTAAGAACAAATTAGAAACTAAAAGCTTCAATTATCTTAGTAATATTGCAAGATCTTTTGCAGTCAACTTGAAATGTGTTAGCTGCAAAAGATACTAAGATAAGCGAAGCTTTTAGTTTCTAATTTGTTCTTACTTTAGATTAGGTAAGTTATCTTATTATTTATTTATGCCAACAAACTTACTGTTGGTGTTTTTAAACACACAAGCCGTGTGTGGGCAATGTTTGAGAGGTAGAACTGGAACTTAAAAATTCAATGCCACAGCTGGGATTTGAACCACAGACCTTCCACTTACCAGGCGGGTGCCCTAACCATTAAGCTACTGTGACAACCTGCCAGAGTGACATTGAATTCTCAAACCAGTTCGTATTTTTCCCAGTAAACCACAAAGGCAGTCTTACATCAGAGACAATTACCCCAATGGTGACTTACTATTGCAAGTACTTTATGTCGTGGGATAAAATAACCTTTAGATGGTAATTATTATTTATTTATGCCAACAAACTTACTGTTGGTGTTTTTAAACACACAAACCATGTGTGGGCAATGTTATTTAATCCCAGGACATGAAGTACTTGCAATAGTAAGTCACCATTGGGGTAATTGTCCCTGATGTGAGACTGCCTTTGTGGTTTACTGGGAAAAAATACGAACTGGTTTGAGAATTCAATGTCATTCTGACAGGTTGTCACAGTAGCTTAATGGTTAGAGCACCCGTCTGGTAAGCGGAAGGTCTGTGGTTCAAATCCCAGCTGTGGCATTGAATTTTTAAGTTCCAGTTCTACCTCTCAAGTTATCTTACTTCTTGTGTAGACATTATCATACTGGTGGAAATAATAAAGATTTATGGGTTTTCAAATGAAATTAGGCTACATATAACCATTATGAAAGAATGACTTTTAGGTATTTATTACTTAAGGACATTACATATTTTTTAATGAAATGTCCGGCAGTGCAGTGGCTGATGGTTAGACTGCTCGCCTCTCACCAAGGCAGCCTAGGTTTGATCCCTGGGGACCATATATGAGATTTGTGGTAGACAAAGAAGTGTCAGCATGAGTTTTCTCATAGTTCTCTGGTTTCCCCTGCCATTCATTCCAACAACTATTTTAACTTCATCTTTCCTTTCGTCCATTTCACCCTCATTTCATACTATCTCCTTCCTCACTTTGGGCTGATCAAAAAAGGGTACCAGAAGTGTACAGAAATCTATAGTTAATCTACCATTTTATGCAGCTAAAAGATTGGTCAATTCTGAATTCAAAAAAATTATTGCAAAATATTACTATGAAAAATCAAAAAATAAAAGATGGGAACTACCAAACATTCAAACAGTAATTCCTGAGTATCCTCGAAAAACGGCAGTTGCAGCCTTCAGGTTGATTACGAGACATGATTGTCTAGCAAAACATTTATACAGAATTGGGATATATTCTTCACCACTCTGTCCTCTATGTGATCTGCAAAAGGAAATGGACCAAGACCATCCTAAAATATGCCCAGCCACTTCTAGTGCCCCATCCATCAGTGAAAAATATTAGAGAGCAAGAGGATTAATGACTTCATTGTCAGAAATCCAGCATTAGCTAACAACAACAACTTTGGGCTGATCACTCATCCTGGTTACTCTCTGTAATACAGAGTTTGTCTGCTCCTTATCAGATATCTGACCCAAGCGTCCACTTATAAGTCCATATGAGGAGTGTAAACAGAGAAAGAAGAAGAGTAAAATGTCCTTTGGATTTTAGGTAAAGATACTTATGTGAGAAAATAAAATGTATGGGTATTCTGGGTAAGCTAAAGCTAAACACAGGCAAAATTTTCAAATGTTGATGCTTGTCATGAGATTATTGTGCATTTTGTTCCTCATTTATACCATCAAAAGTTTAACAATCAATTATTGAATTTCAAAAACTATATAGGTAGCATTATTTTTTATTTCTCTTCATTTCATCGTGGTAGAATTGTTTTATTTAATCATTTGAGTTTTGATGAGTTGATGAATATTTCTCAAATGTAAGTCATTTCTTCATTTTTGCACTCATATTTTATCATATGTTATATTAATGGCATCACTGGTATGGTTGTTGCAAAATTTAATGGCAGGTGGCTAGATACAACATCCAGCCATAGGTCTGCCATGCTTTGCAATGTTGTATAGTTAGACACGCCGTGAAATCACGCTGTACAGCCAGTGACATAACTATCATTTGTACCCACAAAATTTATTTACACAACAGGAAAGAGAATAGTAATAGTCAACTATCAACTGCCATTAAATTACAACATATTCTTTCATGGCACTTAGATTCTTGTGTTAGTTGTGTTATCAGAAAACTATCTCAGTTAGCTTTGCGAGTTGTTTTAATCTCTTCTCAGGATTTCCCTATACTGCTAACCAGCCTCACACAGAGCAGAAGGGCTGTTGTTCAAATCCTGGCTGTGGCATTGAATTTCTCAGTTCCGATTCTACCTCTCATACATTGCCCACACACAGCCTTTGTGTTTAAAAACAGCAGCAGTGAGTTTGTTGACATAAATAAGTAATAATTACCCTCTAAAGGTTATTTAATCCCAGGACATAAAGTACTTATGATAGTAAGTGGCCTTTGGGGTATTTATCTCTGATGTGAGATTCCTTTTGTGGTGTACTGGGAAAAGTATGAATTGGTTTGAGTTTTAATTTTAAATATTGGTGAAAATAAAATCTTATGAAATCATTCAATAGTTTATAGACACCCCATACTTATTTATAACTGAATATCAGTTGTAAAATGAGACAAAATTCAATGCCATAGCCAGGATTTGTATAACATGCCTTCAGCTTACCATACTGGTGGTAGCTCAGTTGGTTAGAGAAGTAGTGCAATAAGCCTAAGATCCATGGTTCAAATCTATGCTCTGGAATTGAATTTTTTAGTTTGATTTTACCTTTCCAAGCTACAATTAATTTACATTGAATGTCAGTGTTTAACTTGTGCTTATAGTTTTGAATCATTTGTGCAGATAAGTGGAAATTTGTGTTACAGAGGCCTTCCGAGCTCCCATTTTTCGTACTGGTCCAGATAAAGATGGGTTTAGTTTAGGAAAATATAACAATTTTCAAGAAGTGTTTGGAGACAATAGAAAATCATGGTTCTTGCCTATATTTACCAGGTAAGTGGCACAACTGAATTACTTTGCACTTCAGAGAGATACAGTGCGTGCTTTGTGTTAGTGCATAACTCATAATTTCTTTTTGGAAACTTTTAGTTTTGTAACATTTTTTGAAGCATTTGATGGTAAATAATATTTTGACTTGTGATGTCACAAAGAAACTAAGTGTATTCTAACTATAAGTGAGTTATATGTGATGCAAAGAAATAATTCCCTGAGCAAAATTCCTGAACACTAGTTGCATTTCAGAGAGTTAATGTGTTTTGCACTGCTTAGAAGTATGGAATAATGTTGCACTATTTCTTGTTCCACATTTTGTATATAGTAGATGTGCATACTTAGCAGTTTATGGCATACTTTGTCTGTATAGAAGCTAAGGGTCTTGTGTTGTCAGTTTCCATCTGCTCTACTAAGTAGTGGTTACTTTAAGGCAGAAGAGAAGTTGGAGGCTTTAAGTAGTTTGTTTATGCCAGAGTAACTTAAAATGGCAGGACCACTGGGAGAGAAAATTGCAATAGTAGTTATATGTGTATTATATACATTAAAAAGGAATGAAACACATACTAACCACGGGGTAGTGGTGGTGGTTGTGATTGCAAATGTATGGTGGTGGAGGATATGGTTGCATTGATGGCTTAGTGTACAAATGCATTACATGCTGACAAACTATCCAAGCATATCAGAGTGTATGTAATAACAACCGTGTCTATAATCGCCATCACGAATGAAGGTGGTTGCACAGAAGACAAATATTCAACAACATCACAGTCACGTGTTTTCTAGCCAATCAGGTGTCAGGTGTTGTTTCAGAGTGCGTTTGATAGTACTTGCCTACAGCTAATTGGGCCACCCCGTAGCCGAGTGGTTAAACCATTTGCTTCTCACCAAAGTGGTCTGGGTTCGATCTCAGGCAACCACATGTGGGATTCATGGTGGACGAAGCGGTTTCCTCCAGGTTCTCTGGTTTCCCCCGCCATCTCATTCCACTGGTGCTCCATCTTCATTCCATGTATCATCAGTGTCACCACCTGTGGTGCCATAGTAGTAAAAGCGAGTGTTAAACACTACACACACGCCTACAGCTAAACAGTGAAATTAAATAAATCTGAGCAATAAGTCTACTCCATTGTGTGATAGCAGTTTAAGAATTCCGATGATGGCAGAAGCAAAAAAACATATTATTCACAGTCAAGCCAGGGAAATGGTGTTTAATCTGTACAAATACTTCCTGAGAAAGATGGGAAACAGTTGCAATGCACCACTTCCCCTATTTGCCCTTCCTACGCAGAGTATGTCATTTACTGCCATCATTCCTGATGGTTACTTTAATTTTGGTGCACAGCCTAGAACAACATATACTGTTTAAATCCTGATAAAACAAAAAACCTAAAAATTGGTCTGGATACTAAATGTAGAGATCAAATTTTTGGGTGCTTGTATGGAATGCAAACTTATATGGGAATTTCTTATAAATGATGTTCAAAAAGAATTTGTAAAGGGATTCCATCATAAGGAAATTGGCACATCAGGTCAATTTAAATGTAGGTACTAAAAGTTTGAGAGGTAGAATCAAGACCAAAAAATTCAGTGCCACAGCCAGGATTGGAACCATGGACCTTCCACTTCATGCGCAGCTGCTCTAACTATTGACCCACCATGGCAACTTGCCAGTATGACATAAATTTCCCAACTGATCTGTATTTTCCTGGTAGATCACTAAGAAATCTCACATCAGAGATAAGCACCCCAAGGGTGACTTATAATCGTAATTACTTTATGTCTCAGGTTTTAATAACTAACCTTTAGATGGTAAATGTTATTTTTGTATGCCAACCAACTTAATGAGCTACCTAAAGCTAAATCAAGGCATGTTCCGATATTATTGGTTCAAATATTGGGTTTCTTCTGAATTTTTGGTGAACCAAAGAAACAAAGCTTTGCTATTTTCATACATTTTGTATTTTTAAAAATTTGTTACTAAGATTTCACTGAAAATTTACATTTTAGGGTTCCCTATGTTTAAAAAAAGCAGTTTTAGAGTGAGTGAGTTGTGTTTAAGGGCCCGTCGACAACTAGGTCATTAGGGCCCGAGCAGTTTTAGAAAAAGATCTGTGTGTATGCAGGCATGTGTGCAAGTGACAAGACAAATGTGTTATGTAAGTAAAAGTTAGTGAAGCTCAAAAGTATTCATTTCAGCTCAAAGTTACTTTGTCGTAATTTTGTTTCACTGTGTACCACTTCCAGCTGGTTTAGTTATCAAAAAGAAAACATTTTTAGATCTTTTGGGTGTAGATCTGCATTTACATGTGTGATGTGCAGATGTGAGAGAGACAGAGAATGAACAAACTTGATATTCAAGTCCAGTATCTTCAAAGGATGCAACCAATTTTCAAGAAAATCCCACACTCCAACTATCCTTTACATGGAAAAAATTGCATTATTTCTGATTTTCTTAAAGATGGCTCTACTTTTTATTAAAATACCATATGTTTTAGAGTTTGCATCACAAAATGTATATTGGAGAACAGCCTGTAAAGTTAAATAAGGAAAAATTGAAGCTATTAACAGTGAAGCAACAAGATTCTAAAGTAAGAACAAATTAGAAACTAAAAACTTCACTTATCTTAGTAATGCTGCTATTTTTCGCATTACTAAGATAAGTGAAGTTTTTAGTTTCTAATTTGTTCTTACTTTAGAAGCCTGTAAAGTTTTCATTGTGAATGACTCGTATAATTGGTAAACCATACGAGATAGACAAAATGTTAGTGCAAAAGTACCCTGTTAAGTATGCAATCTATATCAAATAATGATTTTTGTGGCATAACCATTCCCGAGATATACTTTATTGATTTCAATTTTTGGATAATGCTTCATATTTACCAGAACACTTCAAATAAATTTCCACACACTTTTAACACTGCATTACACTGTTGTATTGCACAAGTATTAAGAATACACCTTTAAGAGCAATAATTGACACAATGATATTTATTTGTGTAAATGTAAACTGCATTTAATTGAGGCAAGGTGCACAAACTTGAGGATTCAAATGAAATTATGGTCACATGCTTCATCCAAAGCATTATGGGAATGTTTCTTTCCTGCTCATCCCTTCCCTCTCCTGTCAAGTTGTTGCCTATGTTGGCACTCAAAGTGCAAGTGGATAGTGCTGTGAGTATGGAAAACATCTGAAATAGATACGTTGGTAATACCTCTTTCCCTGCCTTGCTTTTACCCCTACTATATGCCTTCTGTGTATAGTGTCTGCTATCTAACAAGTTTCGAAAAAGATTACTTTTGTGTTTTTAAAAGTTTTAGGAGGCAGTATCGTAATCTTAAAGCAAATAATGTACTGACATTTATCAAGGTACCCAACATTTTCAATGTATTTGTAATGAAAATTGGATTTTGGTATATGCAAAATGTATCCCAATTTTCAAATGCATTAAATGTTTCTAATGTGAAAAGTGGCTATTTTTTCTTTCTCATGGGTGACTTTTGTCTTCAAGAAGCCCATTATATTATGTTAGTGTCAGTTAATCACCTAAAATTTAAAATTCGCTTCAAAGTGGTTTCAATTTTTTATTTCTTTCTCTACTACGTATAGTAAGTAAAGGAAGTATTGTATTCCACCCAAAAATTCTATGTCAAAATTTCACCGGAAATATATGTTTTGAGGCCCCTGAATCCAAAAGAAAGCATTTTAAGAAAAATGTGTGTGTGGGTGTGCATGTGTGTGCATCTGTGGGCAGCATAACTCAAAAAATAAAAAGTCTGTTAAAAACAGAAGTTAATATTTAAGTTTAATATCTTTTAAGGATGTGACACATAGATTTTAAATAAAATTCCTACACCCTGCAGTACCTTTTACATGGGAAATTTTTGAAAATTTTGATTTTCTCAAAAATAGCTCAAATGATTTTGATTAAGGTGCTATATGTTTAGGATACCTTTATGACAAATTAAATGTATATTTTGAATTTACTGGCTATAGCCTATGTAGTTGTTTACTCAGGATGACCTATGAATAACTGATAAACCACAAGAGATAGACCAAATCTTACTATACAAAAATGTAGATCTTGCTAAAACACAATTTATGTTCAAATAAAGTTTTTTGTAGTGAACCATTTCGGAGATATTCCTTGTTACTTGTGTGAGTTTTGGAAAACTTCAACTTTATCAAATGCAACATCATTTTATATGTTAGCTGTGCAAAGAGAACAGAATTTGAAAACTTTAAAAGATTTGACTATCATTCAAAGCCTACTGTATTCCCATATTCCCCTTGTACCTACAAGGAAATAAGCAATAAGATAATTTCTGCAAATGTTTACCTCAACCAATATAGGATTAAGAGCTTGTAAGAATGGCTAGTACAAGAGTAGAGAAAGTCATGTGAGTGCAACACACCAGATTGTCAATTGTGTAATGTGTATGTGCCCTAAGCCATCAAATTAATGCCAGTGGTGGAGGAGAATATGGCAATATTCAATCTGTGCATCCATTAGAAAATTACCCAGAATCAAGATGACAAATAGTAACGCATATAGCATTTGTAACCACCAGACATTCCATACATGAGTACAACCTGGGATCAAACCAGGGTCACAGATTATTGCAAATGTAGTTTAGTCTGTTGTGTACAAGTTTGAAATAGCAAAGTATGGCCAGATATTTCATCAGGAGACAAAATAAAATATGAAGTTTGATTTTCTGAATGAGAGGATTCAAATCTCAACTATATGTAATTGCTGTGGCAATTAAGTAATACCAAGTGCATGTTATTTCAAAAGAAATGTGCTCCTATATTTAATTCATTTTACTTTCTGTACTGTAAACCTTCAGTTTTTCTGAAGATAATGGCTTTACCAGCAATCTTCAGTGAAAATATTTTCTAACTTCTTTAGCATTTCCAGAACTTGGCAAATATTTGTTAGTTTCTGGTGCATATTGTTCAGTTGTACTTCTAAAGTTGGAAACAGTAATGCATAGCTTGAAGTAGCAGTAATGTTCCAAGGAATACAGTAAAACCTGGTTAATGCAGATTAATTTGTGCAAAGGGATTTATATTAACGAAAATAATGAAGCTCAAAAACAGTTTTGTAATTGTAACAGTAATAATTAAGTAACTCTGTCACAGAATAGAGTATAAGTATTTCGGACAAATTTGATACCACCTATACCTGCATCATTTAAGTTTTGTTTCAATATTGGCCACATTCATCTGATTTGATAACATGCTTTTTCAGCATTTTATTTAAATACAGTTTACCAAATTTCGATGCATAATCATCACCATTGCATAATGGCTGTACCTTGATTTATAGACAATCAGGACTAAAGCATTTCACTGCATATCGTTGCATTAATGTTCTGGGTGTTCACTAACAATAAATGTTGAAAAATAACATGCCATCACTGCAGCCTGTTAGGTTCATGGAAGAGAGTACGCAGCAGATTGTCATATATTCCTCATTGTCAGTGTCTGTTTGTCAACTGCCGAGAATGGTGGCTCTTATTCTTCAATTGTGTTCAGCTATTTGTTTCTGTAGTTATTCTACTGAATGCTTATTATGTGAAACACAAGTATGAGGAAATACAGAAGTTATACAGCATGTTTTAAATAAGGAGTTATTGCATTCACAGAACAGAATGGCACAGAGGTATTTTTTAGACATGGCAAATGAGAATGGCCGTGCTGTACTGTTTTCATCAAAAGGATTGGTCCTTATGTAAACAATCCTTAAAAATGTACCTCCACTTTCTCGTTCTGATTAGAGCAGGAACAGCACTACTTTCATGACCACATAGTGCCTGGAACTATCGTCACCTGCCTTTGACCCACCAACCTCTTCTTGTGATAGTTTAAAACATGCTACTTATTAGATAACAATTGTGTATAGCACTCTGAACTAAAAATGTAAATAACAAATGTGTCCTGATAGTCAACTATGATGCTCTTACCATTTGTTTTCCAGAACGCAAAACCAATGTGAAGTAACAGCTTGAATGTGTGAAGGTCAGGGTCATTGTTGACAAATGCACATACTTTCTTGATTGTAGGTTATGAGGAAGAAACGATTCAATGCACTGCACTGCACATTGAACTTCTAGCACTGGCTTTTTGTTGCCTTGATTTTTCAGGTGTGATTAACTTACTTGTTTTGAACCTTTCACTGTGTGGAGTTTATAGTTACTGCAGACATACCTGTAAATTCTGCTGCCAGGCTAACATCAATATTTATAGTCATAGTGGGCTATTTTTCAGAATTATAACTTTAACAATTCCTTCTGCAATGTTTCACAAACTGCCATGATTGTTCACTTCCACAGCTGATCAGTACAGGGCAGCAATCCTTTGAGTGCAACCAGTATAGGATCTGTGCAAGTGACATCATGCAAATTGATGGTGGGGGTAACATCTCTGTTTCCTTCCTTGAAATAAGCAAGACCCTGCTGATAATGCAAGCAGGCATTGTACTGTACATGCACTGTTCCCATTTTTTACTGCATGAAACTCAGAGAGATATTAACCTGATACCCCTATGGTATTATAAATACAAAAGTAAACTCAACCATAAACCACTGGGCAGGTATTGGCCATTCGCCACATCTAAAAAATACCTCTATAATTGAGCTGCAAAAAGGGAGTTAGCTAAATTGTGGACTTATTCACAGTCTGATAATATAAACTCCAGTTAAAAAGCACAAGAAATCCAATAGTACTGTAAATGCTTTTTTAAATAATAGATGAGTCTTAATTCATTAAATCCAGTTTAATTTTTTCTTGTTTTTTGAATATTTATTAATTTTTTTTATTTATTTACTGAAGTAGGTTGTTTACATTGCAGTGTCAGTGTCACTTTTGTTTCCCCTTCTTCCCCTCTCATTTCTTGTCAACTACGAACAACGTAATGTGTCTATGCTTCAGTATGCTCAGATTCGCTCTTATTCCCATTACTGTACAGTAGTCATTGAAAGTTAACACAGCCAATCTTAAATAATTTGTTCTTCACAAAATGGTCACACTGTGTATTTTTATTTTTTGAAGAAAGTGTAAAGTGCAATGATTATGTGATGAAATACAGAATTCCTTTTTATAATGAAAGTAATGTGTCTTTACTGAATGCAAATTTCTCACAAACACTACTAACATCAGCATCGTTATCTAAAAGTATTAGATAGTTACTATTAGTGACTGACCCCTGTGTGTCCAATGTGCAGCGTACATCTTTCCATATCCATGCTTTACTTGTTAGTCTGCGATATTTTTGTGAACACCAGTTGCTTGGCCTGAATTTTACTTTGCACTCAATTATGGACAACATCCCTGTAGTGGTAGAAAAGGCTCTGCGGTTGATTGCCAATATTGGATTTGCTAAACAAGTTGAATGTGTCTTTTAATTTTCTCTGAGCATCCTAATCTTTTTGAATGTGTTTGTCCTACTGTTACATTGTGCAACGTAAGTTTCATTCAGTTTATTTTTTGGAGCTTTTAGACTTTCAGGATGTGATATCCTAATTTCAACATTTTATCATTTTATCTTTATAGATTTTTAACTCTTTACAGTTTTTAGTGTTCACTTTCTAACATGTTAGCTGTCTTAACTTTTCATTTTAATCTGAGTTTTAGCACAATCGGTAACTGAGCTTTACTGAACTTTTAAATTTTTTACTTCTGGCCCAAATGAGCTAGTTGTTGATGGGCCCTTAACTATTTACTGTGATTTTTTAAATTTATTTAGCCCATAGACAACAATGTTTCGAGCATACCAGTATTGTTTGTAAATGAGTGAATGGCAGTAATATTTGTTAAACACTGTTGTCAGGCTTGACAACAGTTTCCAAGTCCAAGACTGAAATTTAATATGTGCAGCAAGCTTTGTTAAACACCAGAAATAACGTTATGGCTATTCATGCTGGGCGGACTGAAAGGCAACTGAGTCAAGAGCCATGATGGACATTGGTTTTGTTTTAAAGCCAGACGAGCAAGTGGCGAGTATCAGTTTTTTTAAACCCAGGCAAACAAATGGGGAATAGCAGAACTTCTTGAATAATGAATGTTAAAATGAAGTAATAAATACAGTGAAGCATCACAAATTTGTAACATATTTTAACAGATTAAAGATTAAACAGTATGTGATGTAACGAGATCTGTATTTACGAGGTTTTACTGTGTTGTTGTTTCATACCTTGAACTTCAGGATTACTGATCTAGGATTGGAAAGTAAAGTAAAATACATGAGAGACATGGGTTTCATTATCAGAACAAGATGGATGGTTGTAAATTACTGCCTGCTTTTCAAGTTTTCCTCATGAATGGATCAGGAAGAAGGTGCCCTGGACACTTCTTATTGAACTAAACTCTTACAATAGCAAGGTTTGTAATGAAGCAATTTTTTGCACATTTCAAGTCTCTCTTTATAAGAATCTTCTAATATTCTTTAAGAATAAACTTATGTATAGTATTAACTGCATCTACTGCTAAGTTGTTTTTTTCCCTTTCTCTTCAATAAGTATACAGTATACTTCTATTCAGTGCACAGCACTTTTTTGTTTGCCCTTCACTGAATTTATTTTAAGTCACTTTGCTACTCTGCACAAATTGCACAAAAATAGCAGTAACAATATTTTCATTATAAACACCTCATACATTATTACCTCACATTGTGCATATTTATTTTTAGTAATGTTAGTGTAGAACATTGGTTTAGATATAGGTCTATAAAATCCATTAAAGTTTGCGTAGTTTTAGTTAGTACAGCATTGGATTTCTAGTCTTAAATCAGATCATAGGATTTAAATTTGGAAACTTATGTTACACTTTTTTTGTTTACATGGATTTTCTCATTAAAAGATTGTCATCTATTGCATGCCACAATATAATCTGAAATGGTTAATAAAGAAACTACCTTGGTTAACTTCAGTTGTTTCCATTCACCTAATTTTGAGGAAAAAATCTAAACTTTCTTGGCAGATACTTTGATGTATGAAAGTGAGTCAGAAGTGCAAACAGTTGACAATATAAAAAATGATATAAATACGCTCGCCTTGGTTTCCAATCAATAATGCAATCGTTAGCATTCGAGAAACCAAATAGATGTTATTTGTTGAAACCATCTATATATATATATATATATATAAAAATCAATTGTCATGCATTAGTCTCACAAAAACTTGAAAATGGCTCGACTGATTTGAATAATTTGTTTTTGTTTTATTCGCCTCAATACTGGGATGATTTAGAAAAAAAAAAAAAAAGAGCATTAGGAAAAACTGAAAGGAACAGCTGAAAAATCAACAACATTTTGGATTACTTTCAATATATGATGTTTGTGGGGGACCTAATATTTGACAGCTGCACCTATTACATTTAAAATTGATTCTTTTTGTAAAAACAAAATTATTAGTGGTGGATTTTGAGAATAGATTTGGTTAAACTGAATTTAATTACATTTTGCGAATATTCATTTTGATCAGCCATTCCATTAAGGTAAATTGGCTTTGCAGGCTTATTAATAAACAAAAGATTAATTCAATTTTGTTTTAGTGAGACTCGAGTAATTAGGGCAGGCTTAGACATAACCACAAAATGTGTCTTAGCAGAACTCGAGGAGTTAGTTTGAGAATTTCGATTTTGTAAAATTCTCAATGTAAATTCAACAAATTTGAGTGACTAGAAGAATTCCATGTCATTTTACAGTGTTCATTACAATGCCAAGGAGGGATTGAACTGGCAGGCCGCTGAAGTCAGTCACATGCGCGGCGAGCTACTTCATGTGCAAACGGCACTGATGTATCATGTAAATAAAAAAACATTAAGTTCATTTGAATTACAAACAAGTTTCATTTAATAACCAAACAACACTCAAACCGTAAACAATGCAACGAATGTCGATCTCAATGAATTGGAAGGCTGATTAGGATTGATAATTACTTATGAAGAGTTACAATCAAATCAATTTTGGGTGGCACGAAGTTCACTGAGTCATCTAGTCTCAAATACAAATGAAGGAGGATAATAGAGTGTTGTATACATAGATGTAGAACTATGCTTGATTCTTGCCTAATATAAACAAATCATATGGGAATCATCACAATATAGATATGTTGTACAGACTGGCATAGACTAAAAGATTTAAGACTGAAAAGACACAGCTAAAAGGAATCCATTTTTCTGGAAAGTAAGCAGATTTATTACACATGATAATATGGAATGATTGTAGAAGAAAGGTGCTTCATATTGTAAAGGGGGGCAATAAATAAAACCAAGTTAGCATTTCTTTTTTATTTATTACTTGCTGTCAAAAATAATGAGCTGCTGCAAGATTCGAGGTTCACAATGCATGCTTATTGTGGCATAGCCTGAGTACACAAGGTAACCGCAATGAAACTAAACTTTATATACTTAACACTTGTATGAAAAATATATCAATGTTATAGTCAAATACACTTTCATTGAGTTCTATTCTTTTTGTTTGGGTGGTTGCAGCAAATACTGTATACATTTAGGAGGATGGCCCTCCTTCGATCGAGATACCATGCAGCAACCACGATTTCCTCCCTGTTGCATATAGTAAACCACGCTTCTAGGTCCAAGAGTCAGCTCATTATTTTTAATACATAGGGTATACAGCACTACAATTTTGCTTACATAAGTTATTCTTACATTAAGTTAAGGCAGGGGTTACAAACATTGATGTTCCTCAGCCAGTCAAAGAATGGAACATAAGGATCCTGAGTTGGAAAAGAAATACCTGTAAAGTCTTGACAAATTCAATGATTCAAGACTGGAGAACAATTGAAAATACTGTGCAAATGGAGAGGTATGCTCTCCAATAGTTAAAAAAGCTTGCAATTTCATCTGGAGCATACAAGATTGAAATATGACTGCAGCTACTGTGTATGGAGAAACTTGAATCCAAAGACTTGAATTCAATTTTCCAAACATTCATCTAATTTTTGGCCCCCTTATTCTGAATATCTTAGTGTTCTAAGAATGAAAGATATGACCTAGTGTTAATGAGATGTCCTGCAACTATCTGAAAGGTGCCAATATGAAACATGGCAGAGCGTATAAATGTAATTTTGGAAATACAGTGAAATTCCTGTCTTAAGTTCTGCTTTAAATATTCCCCTAGTATTCTCTCCTAAGACTGAAAGATTCCTTGATTGTTGTGACATGAGTCAGTCCCTCCTTCCCTGCTTTTACCATGCATTTCATGTACAGCGGGGCTGTAAATGTGTAGTTTGCTTTCATTGCGGTGACCTCGCACACTCATTTTGAATGACCTGCTCGAGGCTATGTTTTTCAGCTTTTAAGGCTGGTTCACTACCACCAACAACGTAACAATAAAAAGAATGATATACTTGAAATACATGTATTCAAATGGGGGTATTCACAAACAACGGCAAGCCTCCCTGGGCTCTGGGAACTACAAGCAAACCTTGGCCAAGATTCAACTTTGGCATTGCCATTACCAGGCATGTCATATTATATCCCTTAGGTGCATATTAAAGACTTCTTCCTCTTCCTTCAAGTTGGTCATGACATAAATGGCCTTTAGAGCTCTCACTAGTTTGCAATTCTAAGAAAATCAAACCAGAAAGAATTTTATATAACAATAAAAAAACAATAATTTTAATGAACACTAGGATGCTAAAGAACTGACACTTGCTGTTTTCTCAGAATCGGAAATACACAATAGCTGTGCATTAAGATCTTCACTTTATCAAAATTTGACATTGGTTAATCTGTTTTTATGTTGGCTGAATTGGAGAGCAGGATACAATTTTTTCATTAGTCAAAAGATGTAAATGACATGCCAATGTGCAATATCCACTATCTATTCCAGTTGCTGTTAGCAGAACTGTTGTGAACCAAAATACTCAATGCTATCACCATTTGCAGTAAAGTATTCACTCTCAAATTCTTATACAAGTTCAGCGATATGCAAATATTTTGATTTTTGTGCTGGAGACATTTACTCTGTGTGGAACTAGTGAACACATCCAAGACACTAGGCAAGGCAGTGAGCCCAGTTGTTTTGTCCCGTCACTTTACTTGCGCAATGACATCACGCTCTGCCCAAATGAAGCGGCGCTGGGACAGGTTTCCTCCGGGTTCTCTGGTTTCTCCCACCATCTCATTCCACCGGTGCTCCATTCCATTCCAGGCAGGTAACTTGCAATTGTCTTGTTTTGTGATAGCTGCATAAAGGTTCGAACCCTAGTGATTACAATTAAAGAAAAATGTTACTTCCCCTACCAGAAATCAAACCTGGGACCTCAAAGTTGAAAAGCGTGAACATTGACCACTCACAGAGATTCTAAGACACAATTTTGTGTTTTACAATGAAACTGTTTCACATTGTTGTGTAGCCAATGTATGTGTTATTTGCCATGCAATTTAAAGCATCATAAACAAATAGCCATATACTGCATGTGTTTTTTTGTACACATGCCACTTTCGAATCACCACAAATGCACTGGTGATGTAAACAGTGCTTAGTGGTCATCTTTAAGTCTGGCTTCTAATTGCTGTATCAAGAGTCTAGACTGTTAAAAATATAGCATTTGATACCAAGTTTCTTCAGACCCATCAGGTTCTACTGTGCAAGTTTCATTGCCTTGTTGTTTACATCAACACAGCCTGCCCTAGTAAGAAAGACTGAAGTACATTTCTGTTTGCATACTCTCTTGCCCTGTTAGTTTCTGATTGCATTCGGTAACATTGCATCATTGAATATATCTCTTGTATCTGTATATGTTGTATAGCTAATTCACTGAAAACCCAAGGTTTTAGTTGCATTGTATATTAGAGATCACTATCCTGCACATTGATCTTGCATAGGCACTTCTGAAATGTGGTTAGTAGAATTGTAGATATCCCATGGTATTTGATTTTAATATTATAGATATATTTTGCTTAATCATACTTAAGAAAGGCTTCTTGTTTCAATTTATATTATTAATTTTTTATTTTCTTCTTCAGCATCTTTACAGTGCTTAGATCTTCCTACTCTAACTCTACTACAAACATTTCGTCCTGTCAGAAAAAAATGCATGTGGTAAAAGTGAATTACCATTTTCAGCTTCTCTAGAATGTGCTTAAGAATTCTGTTACCAATCACTGTAAGGAGATACGTGCACATTGACTTGTTACACAGTTGCATGATATGCAAAAAGGCATGAAGAGGTGTACAGAAATACACTCATATTTCTGTTGTTTGTCAGGCAGAAGTGCAAAATCTTTACACATTGTCTTTATTTTCAAAGTTTAAGAATGCAGGAATCAGATGTGATTTGTTTTGTCAGACAAGGATGCTCAAAAAGTTTGTTCATATATGTTTTCAAGAGGAGAGAAGCAATCCTGTAAATGAATATTACAAATAGAAGCACTAATAACAGTAAAGTATTCTTCATGTTTGAGGTCATTTTGAGTCACTTTTTGCACTCACCTTCACTTAAATTGTTTTAAAAACAGGAAACGTTTTCAAGACCGTTTGGTGCCATCATCAGCCGTCCCAAATGTTTCCTGTTTTTAAAACAATTTAAGTGAAGGTGAGTGCAAAAAAGTGACTCAAAATGACCTCAAACAGTCCTATAAATATTGAAAGTATTGTACCATATCAGCTGACTTTACCTGCTGAGCTATGTGCTTGTTTTTAAAAATACTAAGCATGCATGAGCAGAGATTATAAAAACTTCTTCAGGTGCCCTGTTTAATAATTAAATTAGAATACTGTTCAATTCAATTTTATTGACCATTTCATTTCTATACAGAAATATTGGCTTAATCAAGATACAGTGTAAAGAGATTCTAAGTAAAATAGTCACATTGAAACTAATAATCAATACAGGGTATTTGCCCGCCTCAGTAGCGTGATGGTTAGTGTGTCTGCCTCACGTTCAAGAGGTCGCGAGTTCGAATCTCGCTTAGGGTAAGTTATCCGGGTAAGGTTTTTTTCCGAGGTTTTCCCTACCCTGAGAAGACGAATGTCGGGTAACTTAAAGCTCCATGGACCTCGGGCTCATTTGAGCATCATTTCACCCATTTCATTTCATTCATTCGTCCGATATGACACAATGTTGGAGGACGTTAATTTAAAAAAAAAAAAAAAAAAAAAAAAAAAAAATTTACAAGAATTGACAAATAAGCATAGTACAGGGTTCATTTAAAACATAACGGGCACACAGCATTTCACCTGTGTGCGATTGGGTGTGTCACAGCCGGCTTTGCTCCTACATAAACTCTGTGCATGTATAACACTCTTACCTTATAGAAGATGCTGGAAGTGTCGTCCACCCTTGACTAAACAAGCATTATATCAGAACACATTCTGATTCACATGATTAAGTTGGGCCACTGTAATGTTTCTGATTTCATTTCTAATATTTTGTCTTAGTTCTTCCAATGTATGAGGATTTGTCTAAAACTAGTTGTAAAACTGTATAAGTATACAATGAATGATGGTTTAAATTGATGCACATTTCTGTTCTTTTCCAACGAGGCGTGGTTCCACCTAAATGGTCGTGTCAACACTTGTAATGGTAATGGGCCTCTGAAAATCCACATTGTGTTCAAGAAGTCCCTCATTATGATTGGGAAGTTGGAGTTTGGTGTGCTGTTAGCACTAGACGCATAATCGGTCCAATATTCTACAAGCAGACTGTAAATGCAGAGAAGTACCAAAATGACATTTTGACCCCATTTTATCATGAACTGACAGAAGAAGAGAAATCATATGGGTGGTTTCAACAAGAATCTGCTACTGCCCATACAGCAGAGGAGTCCATGAATAAAATTAGGGAAGTGTTTGAAGATAGAGTGATTAGTGCTGGTGTGTGGCCCTCTCGCTCCCCCGATCTAACAGTGTGAGATTTTTATTTACGAGACAAATCCTAATACATTTGAAGAACTAAAACAAAATATTAGAAATGAGATTGGAAACATTACAGTGGCCCAACTTAATTGTGTGAATCATAATGTGTTCTCCCAATATAATGCTTGTTTAGCTGAGGATGGAGATTTCCAGCATCTTCTATAAGGTAAGAGTGTTAGACATGCTATGTGTCCAGAGTTTATGGACGAGCAAAGCCAGCTGTGGCACACCCAATCGCACACAGGCAAAATGCCTTGTGCATTTAAGTGAAGAACTCTGTACATTACATAAGATCCAACTGCTGTATAAACTTAGGCTTTCATGGCCAGCGTGCTGACTATTAGCTACATTTATCTCTTCCGAGACTGTAGGCCGTGGTCTACAAGCCATCAAAGATACCAAGATTTTGCCAGGTACTGCGCTTGGCATCTTCAGAGTGAGGTGATCCGTTGTCTACGGTGGTCAGAGCTTGAATGTGAAAGCTGCAACTGTGGCGCTCTTATATAGTGGGGGTGGATGGGGCTTGTTATGGTGTCTAAGGCTGTGATTGGCTCACATTGGTTGGTGGGTGGGTGTAGGCAAGGTTTTATTACATCTGTTGTTTTTGTCTTAAAGGTTTTCTAAGATGAGTATCCAGACTCTTTGTAGACAGAGGGCTTCTTTCTTCCAGTTGAAGTTATTTTGTGTTTATAAATTTCTATGGCGTCCCTTTGTAGTCAAGCATATGTTAACTGTAGAAGACAAGACCTGGTTTTCTTTAAAGCTGACATCATGGCTGAATAGTAATGCGCGCTGTACCACAGATGATTTTAACCTCACCTACACCCACCCAATCAACCAATACGAGCCAATGAGGGCTTTAGACACCACAAGCCCCACCCACTCCTGCTATATTAGAGTGTCACAGTCGCAGCTTCTGCATTCGAGCTCTCACCAGCGTGACAACGAATCACATCACCCTGAAGATGTCAAGCGCATGACTTGGCAAAATTTTGGTATCTTCGATGCCTTCTAGACCACAGCCTACAAGCCCAGAAGAGATAACTGTAGCTAGTAGTCAGTACTAACTGAGGTAATATCTAGAACAAACTTTAAGGTAAGTGAAAGTTCAAGAAGTGTGTGCCATTTGCAACCTCTAATAAAGTTTACAGGAATTGCAAATGTTTGTTGCAAACAAAAATTTGAAAAGGTGATTAGACTGAAAAGTTCATACCATTTCTATAATTTGAACCTGGCATCCTCACCTTATTATCCTGCTGTTTTAACCAGTTTAGTTTCATGCCAGCAGGACACCTAATTCTGCAAATGATTAATATATTTTTCTGGTAAATCAGATGTTCTCTATTTTAGTTTGAAATAACATACCCCAAATGCTACTCACATATCATACATACTTTTAGTCTCAGACTTCTTTGTTAGTCAGTCAGTGATAATTAATTGAACTCTTTGTGGTTTACTAGAAAAAAATATGAGTCAGTTGTTAAATTAAATGTTGTAATATTAGCTCAGTTGGTTAGAGCAGCAGCAGGGTAAGCTGAAGATCCGCGGTTCAAGTCCCAACTGTGACATTGAATTTTTCAGTCTGACTCTACCTTTCTAACCTGAGCCTTTGTGCACCTGTGTGAAACAATGTTTAATTACCATTGATGGATCTCATAATATTAATGTTTGCTAATGATAGCTCATTGTCAATGAGTTACATGTCTTATTTCGAGATGGCATAGTATTTATTGAAACATCCACAAACATGTATAGTACAAGGGATGTTTCAAAAGTAAGTTACCAGCTATGAGACATTCTCTGAAGAAGCCCAATGCAGTCTTGGGCGAAACGTCAGAACATTGACTGGACCATGGCCTACAAGCCCAAAATCTACCATCTATTGGACTATTTTTTAAATCTGCATGGTAGATGGGAAAAGTCTGGGAGTCTCAGGGAACCTTGGTCTGGGTGTAGTGGCAACACTGTAAAATTCCTAGGTGCCTACCTTTACTACTTTGACATCAAAATGGTAGTAACAGTGGAGGCTCCACTCTCTCCTACTGTCAGTTGCAAAGTTTGCACTGTAATCTGTTTTTTGTCAGCAAATATGCGACTGAAATTTATCATGAGTTGTGCCGTGTGTACGGTAAAGACATGTCAAGACAAATGGTTTCTCGTTGGCATCAGCCGTCCATGGAAGGTGTGGAAACGGAAGGATGAGCCAACACCAAGCAAGGCAAAAGTTGTTGCATCGGCTAGCAAGGTCATAGCAATGATATTCTGGGATTCGAAGGGAGTACTGTTGATCAATTACCTGCCCTGTCCAACCACGTGACAGCTGCTTACTTCTGCGAGGTGCTGAGAAAACTCAGAAGGGCGATTCAAAACAAAAGGAGGGGAAAGTTAAGAAAACATTTTTCTGTTCCACAATAATGCTTGCACACCAAAAGAAATACAAAAACTTCTAGCTCTGGAAACAATCAATACTAGGTATCCCACAGAAGAATGGCTGCACATATATACTGATGGATCCTCGAAGGAAAACCTTACTGGAGCTGGAGTTACATGTTCACATTTTTCCTTTTATCATTCTGTTGGCAGAGACACAACAAATTATGATGGAGAAATAGAGGCTATATACATTGCTCTCCGACAATTATTAAATCTTCCCTTAAATAAATTTAACAAGGCAGTAATTCTTTCGGATTCTAAAGCTGCAATTCAGGGAATATGTTCAAATACTACAAAGAAGTCAACAAAAATTAGAGAATGCTACAAAATGTTAACACAACTCCAAAAAGTTAATAAGACTGTTCATCTCCAATGGATTCCAGCACACTGTGGAGTCATGGGGAACGAAGCTGCAGACTCACTTGCAAAGAAAGCCACAACAATAACACAAAAGTCTAAATTCAATTTCTCATATTCCTCAATAAAACGCTTGATCATTAAAAATTTTTGTCATTCATACCTACAAGAAATAGAAACAAATGCCAAAGATAAAAAATGGATTACACTACTTTCCAATCCAGATATAATCCCCCAGAGACCAAGGAAAACAGCTGTTGCAGCCTTCCGACTATTGACAAATCATGACTGCTTGGCAAGTCATCTCTACAGAATAGGTATCTCAGCCTCACCGATATGTGTCCTGTGTAACGATCCAGCAGAAATGAATGAAGAACACTTGAAGACCTGTGAAGCATTAAGATCAGAAGAAACTACAGTTCAAAAGTATTGGAAAGCACGAATGCTAATGGCTTCATTGCCAGATGCAAGGCACTAGAAAACAACAACAACATAATGCTTGCCTGCATAGTGCTCATGTAACTCAAGCCTTGTGTGAGCATTTTCGATGGGATGTTTTCTGTTATCCCTCTTACTCACCTGACCTTGAACGAAGCCATCTTTTTCTGCAGCTGCAGCAACATCTCAGGAAAGGCATTTTGTAAATAATGAGTTAAAACAAGAAGTGGAAAGAAAACTAGCCAGTTTGGTAGAGTGGTGGTTTGACACTGGATTAAAAGAACCGTTATCATAGTACCAAAAGTGTATTGAGATTCAAGGAGATTATATAGAAAATCGATTATATAGAAAAACTCTACTGGATGTAGCATTCAAAATATGTGCTTTCTAAAATATTTAAACATTTTGTTATGGTTTTACAAAAATAGTGAAACTTACTTTTGAGACACCCCTCATACATATTCTTAGTGTTACAAGGCAATGTTGCCAACATTGTTTTATTTGTAATGCACTGTTTTCTATAACGATATTCTGCAGCATACTAAACAAAGCAGAAAGCCTAATTTTCAGGCACATTCATCAATCAATTATGAGGGAAGACCCAAAAATTACTGAAACCGAACTGTTACATGCACATACTTTGTAGTTACAAGTTGTGCTGCTAGATGGTGTTGGTTTGGGCCTCCCGTATGCATTAGTGTGAATGAATGAATATTTATTGAGTACCAAATATTACACATCTTGGGCTATCCCTGAGCTGGACCCTGGTCCCTTATACATTAGTAAGCGACATCAGCCTGAGTTAAGTGGTTTGTTTGTGGTACTTTGTTTGCGTTCCTGTTTGAACGCTTTGGTGACTAATGAGATGGCTGACCACAACACACTGCTGCCACCTTTCTGGCAACTTCATTATTGGATCACGGAACCATTGTTTGGGAGTACTATGCACCCACCTGTGGACAACTGTCTACAATTTCTTGTTGTTGCTGAAATTTTACCCCACAGTGTGTCCTTCGTGTTCATGTTCCCTCATGTTATGTAACAATGATTTCTCAGTGATACTATGATTCGTCACCAGTTTCTCCAAAAGAAATCTGGATCTTGATACTCCATTTGCAATAGTCGACAACACACTTCAACTCTGCTCTCCTTCTGGGCCTATGTCAAGTTCAGTGGAACCAAACATGCACCAACTTTTTCATACCAAATCTTCATGAATACCAAAAATACCAAATCTTCTCTTTTCGCATTAATATTTTTTAATTTCATAAAATGAGTTCTAATTTTCATGTTTTTACGCTCTCTTGTATTATCACTTTAATTTTGCAATATTTTTTTTTAAATTCACGGTAAATAACACGTTAATTTTTTTCAAATTTTGTGAAGTGAGTTCTTTTTTTCCTCCTGCTATGTGGCTTGTATTTTGTATATACATATATCCTCTTATATTTATTTTTGGTAAATGTATATTTTTTATTAAATGTATCTAATACACCTTATAACATATTACAGTTTAGAATGGAAGATGTTATGTACTATGGAAACTACAATAACTACAAAACAGTAATGTTACTTTACTTTTATTTCTTATTGGTACTATAGTACACTGATACATCACTTTTCTACTTCCCAACCCAGGAAGTATGCTCAATATGGTGAAGTAAAAAAAGTTCAATTGCCAAGAATGCTAATTTATCCTTGACTATTCAGACCATTACTTCACTAATGACAGAATGGTCAACTTCCAAGAAGTGTCTTAAATCATCAGCCATTACTTATCTGTTTTTGTAATTGAGAGTTTTACTTTATTATTTTTTGTAATTTAAAAGTTCTCGGGAATGAGCTTAAAATAAAGTGAAAACTAATTTTTATATTGAAAATCACTGGAATTTCACATTGTTTGCAAAATAAGATAATTTTGCTTCTAGTCTGCAGTCATCGCTAAAATTCACTAAAATAACAATATTGATTTATTGATCAACATACATAATTTGGAAAGATAATGGGAAATCACTTAGCATAATGTTAGTTGCTTGTATTGTTAATGCAAAAAAAAGTGTCCCTAATCATGAATAATGTTCCAGTTCATCAAAACTTATGCACCTATCAGTCATAATCAATTCAGATTATGTTCCTAAGAGATCCTAGTGTTGACTGGTGACCAGTACTCCCATTCTTGCATGCAGATTTGCTTCCATTGGCAACCCCAATGATATAGTTGTAACCAGTCTTTTGAACGGGAGCTTCCTGACCACATACCGTAGTTAAATATTTATGAATATCTGCTGTTTTGACTCCTCCCTTCCACAAAAGTCATGAAATCCAGCTTTGTCTTTGATAGTTGCTCCATCTTGTCTGTGGCTTACCCTACTTCACAACAAATAAGCACTGTTCTTTCGCAACTGCCATCTAACGTTTGTGTGGTGCACCAGTATCAGTTCATTGTCCTATGAGAAGACATGCTCATAGATTGAGCAGTATTTTTTAAACAATGCAATTGTAAATAATTTCAGAATGCCCTTTGTACCGGATGAGCTAAGGCATATAAACACACAAAAAAAAAAAAAAAAATTACTATTTCCACTACATTTTCTAAAATTTCATTATTCAATATTGATTTTAATGTTAGAACTTATAGGAACTCACTGACAAGATAAATGTCTCATTTTCATAAAATAAAGAGATAGTTTTGTTTCTCATTTAATCTTTAAGACATATAATGTTCGAAATGAGAGATAATACTGTTCATATAAGGTGTTTGCAGGATGTAAAAAATATACATTTTGAGTATGATTTGAAGCTTTCCTGGCGACGAACATATTCAGGATGTTCTCGGGCTTCGAGCCAGGTGTAGTGATGTAGAGCCATCAATGTTTTGGGAGTGTGCATCTCTCCCATCATCAGGATGATGAATGACTAGTAATAGTGAAAGGACCAGTATATGTCCGCAGTGTTTTCTGGGTGTTTTCTACTCTGTACGTACTAGCGGACAGTACATATACTGATCTTTTCACTCTTACTTGTCATTCATCATCCTGATGATGGGAGAGGTGCACACTCCCGAAATGTGGATGGCTCTTCATCACTACACCTGGCTTGAAGCCCGAGAACATCTTGAATATAAATTTTGAGTTTTCTAAGTAGTCGCGAGACACTTTTATTCTTATTCTATTTTTCCAAAGAAAGATGTATAGCTCATTAAAATCTACAACTTGTCTCAGACACATTTTTCATGCCAATAACCGTTTTAAAAATATTTACTTTTACATTTTCCCAGATTTGGCCCACCGTCTGTGAACATTTGAAAATGAATGATTCTGCTCCTAACCAAAGTGTTTTTGTAAACATTGCTAGGCCAATATTTATTTGTGATTATTATTAAAGTATAATGGTTAGTACATAATGAGATATTATAGATAGACAATAGCTAAAGAAAGCTCTATGACTGCTACATATTAGGTTTCTTTATGTTCTTTCACCCAAAACAGATTTCAAATATAACCTCAAACACCAGTCTGTAAGGTCTCCACGTATTTCTCTCATAAAGTTTATGATTGTGTTATTCATAAATAATTATATAATTTTTGTTATACACCCAATATAAACAGCCATTGTTTTTGGTTGAAATTGTTAACAATTCACAAAATTATGGCATTAATTTAATAAAACTGCATAGTAATAGTTGTCATAAAATAGTTACATTACAAAATATGAAATAAATTATAATCTTAAACCGTTTGAAATGTACATAAGAAATCATTTGTGTTTTTACACATGACTATAATATTATTTCCTTGAAATTACGGATAGTTCTGCTTTTTCAGCTATTGCTAAACTTTCTACCAGCAAAGCCATTTCTGTTTTTAATGTCAACAAACTATAATAAGCTCCATTGATACAATGACATAAAAAGAAAACATGCCCATCACTAATTCCTTAGACGATATCAATTTTACTTTTATTTAAATTTTTAATTTTGTTTTCAAGAAAGATAACAAACACATTTATAATGTTGTTTAATTATTACATTTGTAATTGTTATGAACCTCAATATGTTCATTTTGTAATAAATTAATATAAACTTATTTCATAATATACTATTGTATAACATTTTAAGTGAATAATTTTCATTACTGTAGCTTTCCAGATCTTTGTAACTGACTGCCTTAATGTATTGAAAAAAGAAAAGTTAAAATAAAGTGACCCTCTTAAACAGCAGCAACATATGCCATAATTGGTGTAACAGAAGGGTCTTGGTTCTGTTCTAGTTTGGGGGACGGTGTGGTTTATCCCGTTCGGGCACAGCACCAGCCCAGCTCATACAACTCCATGGGCAGTACACAAACAAGGTCAGCTAGTTTAATGCTCTGCCTGTCAAACCTGTGAGCAGATGCCTGGATTGATTGATTGCCTGCTTGCTTTGCTTTGCTTTGCTTTTTATTTCCATGCATGATGCTTTGCCCTGTGCTTGATTGTGCATGTTAACATAACCTGCTCTTTACTATACAAAAGCAACCTTCGAATTGTAAACTGCAGAACTTAAATGTTATGAATTCATGGTTGTAGCTCAACATTACAACTGGATTAACAAGACCCTTGCTACATATAAAGACTGGAAACATATCTTGATTTACTTACGTTGTACATACTTTGGGCATAAATTAAAAGAAAAAAGCATTAAACATTACAGAAAATAACTTCAAAAATGCATTGCACATTACACTTTGATCTTGCATCATTTTTATGAAGTAAATAAGATATGTAATTCTTATATATAAAAGTATAACTTCTCATTTTAAAAAATGTATTTAAAAATACTTAACTCTTTGAGGTATAATTTTGACCAAAACCAATTTTTCAGATTTGTTAACATATTACCACTACTTATACATTTAAAAACTGCTGTTCTTGAATTTATAGTTCTCTGGGCTGAAACATATATCAAGCATAGAATTTTATTGTTAAGCTCAGCAGTGTTAGAACCCCTGCTGTGGCAAAGGATGAGCTGGGCTCATGTAGCTTAAGTGGTGATTAGCACATCTGTTGTTGACAGGACTATAGAGTATGCTGATAAAAAACATATTTTGTACTAATGTAAAACAAATCTTTTTTTTTAAGTAGCAAAACATGCAGCACCAAATATAGAGATTTGTCCAAAGTTAAAAGTTTGTTGAAGTCAAACAGATTTTGCTTTCCAGCAGAGAATTTATAAGTATTACAGTGAAACTTGGATAATTTGAAGCTGAAGGGACAAGAAAAAGATTAAAAATATCCAAAAATTTGCAATTTTCCGGTAGTCTCACTCTTTTTTGACTGTTTCCATTTTCATACGAGGCACTGCATAAGTTTTTCTCCTTATTCTTCAGATAACTTGACAAAGTGTTTGATGGTATATCCCATATTCTTTTGCGATTTCGGACCTTTTCTTCAAACCCTTTACAACTTCCTGAATGATGGCAATTTTTTGTGCAAAAGTTAAGTCTTGTGCTGGACATGCAGGTTACTAAGAGACATAGTGGCATTTGCAATACAGTGAACAGTAGGAAGCTCAAATGTCAACTAAAGTTATATGTGTCTTAAACAAGGGGATGTGAGAGCAGATATTGAAGCTCAAGGCTGGCAGCTTGGTAAGCTATTCCACATTCCAAACAGCATTCCAACTGCATTTTGGCAAAACAAACAACCCTGGAGCAAAGGCCTCTTTTGCAGAAACACATGGACAAAGTTATGAGACAGTTATATGATTCCCCAGAAATATTTAAAACAAACATTAACTTAACTTTATTTGAAAGGTAGAACCGGAACTTAAAAATTCAATGCCACAACTGGGATTTGAACCACAAACCTTCCGCTTACCTGGCGGCTGCTCTAACCACTGAGCTATTGCGACAAACTGCCAGAATGGCATTAAATTCTCAAACCAGTTTGTATTTCTCCTGGTAAACCACAAAGGCAGTCTCACATCAGAGAAAACACAGATTGTGAGATTGCCTTTGTGGTTTACCAGGAGAAATACGAACTGGTTTGAGAAATTAATGCCATTCTGGCAGTTTGTCACAATAGCTCAGTGGTTAGAGCAGCCGCCCGGTAAGCGGAAGGTCTGTGGTTCAAATTCCAGTTGTGGCATTGAATTTTTAAGTTCCAGTTCTACCTCTTAACTTTATTTATTCAACATTATTCTTTTATCTTGAATATTATTTATTTATTTTGAGATGATTATTGTCAATTTCTATATCTCAATTATGTTCATATGATCAATGATTATTTTGTGTAATATCGCACTAGAAGTGTTAAAAGTATAAATCATCATTATTTTCTTGGCATTTTCTTATTATAAAATCAAGTATCATAAGCGAAATATGTCGTCAGACAACATCATAAGAAAGTATTGTTAAGAGACAATATCCAAACGCTATTGTAATGGCAACATATGAATTTTTAGTAAGCTTCAATCGATGGGTCCGAGGAAGATAGATGTCATTTCATGGCATTGTTCTGAGAAATTGGAAATAATATTGTTTAATATTGTGGATCAAAGCATTTGTATAAGAAAGGCATTATTTCTCAATGATACTTCAAGAAATTGGAGTACACATTATATTAGATAATGCAATACTCTTGGATAGACGAGACCAAGGAAGTTAGATGCCATTCTTAGCGATATTCCACTAAATCATACAATATTATTTTGGACATGCCAAACGTTACAAAGCAGTATAAAAGAAAAGTATTGAGATTGTATAATGATTGAGTAATTGTGTTATTTTACGAAGGTGCAAATAAATATCTCAACAAGTTTAAAATGGAGTTCAATAATATGCCTTATTCTGTACCACACCCTGAAAAAGCATGAGTGTTCATAGACACTCAAAAAACTGCATCAGTCATCATACTAAATTTCCACATTTAGATTAATTTTCGAGTGACACTTCTGAACAAAAAACTAAATTAATGAAAATGAAACTCAAATTAAATGAGTTTTTTACATTGCTTTAATAGAAAATTCAAGGGACCAAGAAAACTTCGAATTGATGATTTTGAATTATGAACATTCAAATTATCCAAGTTTCACTGTATAATGTACAATGAGGCTGAAAGGGATATAAAAAAGGATTTGTGTGTTTTTTCCATATCATATCAGATTTTGTGTTCACTATGAAATACTTTAATTTGTATGTCAGTATTCTGGAAATTAAATTACAATGTATACACTTAGAACATTTTAAAGGAAATGGCTGCTATTGCATTGCAGTAATTCCAGCCCTCTTCTAAAAGCAATGTATTGCACAGTCTGGTCTAACTTGAGGGTTATGGAATTTCCAAAGGCTTTATATCTGCTCTAGTTAAGTTTAAACTTCCCTGATGGCTACTCCATTTGATAACAACTGCTGTCATGGCAACGAGCCCCATTGCATAATATAACAAGACATGAGAAAGTATACTGAGAAAGGGGTAGAGATGAAAGAAGAGTTTAGCACAGGTACAAGGTTATGTGGCCAATTTTAACAACAAAGAAAACTGAAAATAATAGCAAATGGTAAATGTAAGAAAACATTAAATACTGTGGGCAAAATCCAGTCCAGTTACTTTCTCAGTTTTCTTCTCGTTAACACAGTCTACAGTCTTTCGGGCTATCACAACTCATAACTTTTACTTCTTGTAACCTTGCTCAGTCCTTCGAATGTCTTTCTTCACTTTCTCTCATACACTACTATGACATTGCAATCCTCGACACCCGTTAAAAATGTCATCATGATTACCGATGTATCTTTCGTGATGTCACACACACACATAGCTGTCTTACACTCACTGACGCACTGAGCGACTCATGTCTGTTACTGTAAACTCTAACCATTTGCTGTTTCTTGGTCTCTTTATGTAGGAGAACAATGTCACATGGACCTTTCTTGACTTCTGCACATATGTCGGTGATCACATGGCCAGATCTTTCTTGAAATTTCTGTAGAAAGCCCCTTTTATGTAGCCACTTCCATTGTTGTTGGTCACGTACACACAAACAGTTGTACAAGGCAGCCTGACCTTGGACACCTTTGCCCGCTCGCCATCCTGGCATGTGGCATGAAGCAGCCCAGCCTCGACAGTCCTTTGTTTTGCGCTGTGCCTGGCATCAATACATTTAAATGTTTTTGCAGGAATGTGAATGCCTCAAAATGTAACTAACCGAGCAGTGCTGATTTGCATGTCTTCTCCATACCTCATTGTTAAGTAAATGGTGATAACCTTCCAGTTAAGAATGTTAAGAATATTTTTGGAAATAATCCTACTGTCAAAAACAAAGGAAAAATAATAGAAGATTTCAAAGTGTTGCAATCTCGAATCTTATACATTTCAAGCATATATACATTTTTTTATTCTTATTTTGATATGTAGGCATTTCCAAATGCTGAATGCTTTTATCTACGTCCTGTAAAATTTCAGCTTTCAAATCAGACAGTTTTGGATAAGAATGCAGTCCTTTCAATTTCTGAATCCCAAAATCATGACACTGCAGGTCATAAGTTCAAAATAACCTAGCCATTCAGTTTTCAGTTACTGAAATAAACATATCTTAGTGAAAAGTGATTGCACAATTTATCAGGGTTATTGCTATGGCATGGTTTAAAGAGTTCCTTATACCATAGTCTTTTAGTGTGTAATTTGATGTTACAACTGACATATTATAAGACTTTTAAATCCAAAAAATTGTACATCTTGGATATTTTGTGCTAAAAGGCATGCTTTTAAACAAAGCACAGCGCTAACTTCTTTGATGTGTTACATTAAATAGGAAATTATATTAGTACGTTTGATAAAGTGCATAAATGTTAGGATTAGTCTAAACCTTTTGCTCATGGCCTTTGTATTACATTGGCTTAATACAAGCAGTTGGAACGTGTCAGAATTGGCTGTGTATTTAACTAGCAAACAGATAACTTTGCTATATTTTATTTATTTATTTTGTTGTGTGTTTTTATTTTAATTACTTGTAAAACACAATTGTGCTGTATGTGAAATACCTTATTTATTAAATTTTTTGTAATTCTTAGGATGTGCTAGAGCTGGAAAGGCTGTAGATGTCCATCTTTAAGAACAGAGATTACTTGACAACCTTTGGTCCATCTCCATACATTTGTCTAAAACTAATCTACTAGAGATACCATATCTGATAGTGCTGCGCCACTCAGGCAAAATGCAGAGCATGTGCCATAGTCCTAGGTATAAAGTAATTAATAGGGAGCAGATTTTTATGTGGTAAAAAAGGTTAAAATATTTTTCATGTGCTAAAAAATGTTAAAATATTTCGTAAAAATGTCAAAATACGTGGTTAAAATGCTACAATATTTACTTAAATTCACAGAAATGAGAGAAAATTATTAAGGAAGCTAGTTCTTTCTTAATGTTGATACTTCAGGGGGCTCAATATATTTAGTCAAAAAGTTCCTAAGTTGAACATTATTTCCTTTTTTGGCCAAACAAATGATCTGCATAAATCTAAATAAGACTGCCAACACTTGAGGAAGCTGATTCACCTATCAGTATAGTTGGGCCGTTCTTTGCATTTCCAGTTCAACTTCTTTGATTCTAGCTTTGTGGTAGCTTGACGCATAACGCATAAAGTGGTCGCTTTGTAAGGAACTATAACTTTCGGCTGAACTATAATTGTCATGAATTCACATAAGCCACAGCAGCAATATTTTTATTTCCAGGTAAATGTTGAGCAGCTTGTGAACGCTAATGTGCACCTACTGTTTTTCCACATGGTTGGCAAAACAAAACTTTTTTGTCTGTGGTAAATATGTTTTTAAATTTGTCTACGTATTGCTGAAGATGCAATTTAGCACTTGATTTAACTTGTGGCATGTTTTCAAGACACACAGGTTACACGAAAGACTTACAAGAACTGAAGAAGGAACGCATTGCTGTTCTGTAGGCACCATTCACACTTTATTACAAGCACTCGGTTTAGCAGTATAAACATGAGTGTAATATAATATACATACAGCAGACGAAGAATAACCAGGGTGCCAGCAGGTTCGTTTATGACAGTCTAATAATCTGTTCTATTTACTTTAGGCACCAGGATATGGTGAACTTTCTCTTATACTCAAGAAAAACTAAAACCCTAGCGCTACAGCCCACGAAGAACCTTGGCTTGCTGTCCAGCTGCTGCATCCCCCATCTCTGCCCACTACAGGCATAATTCGTGGGGTGCAGTACTGGAGGGTGGGACATGGTCAGCACCCCAAGCCCTCCTGGCCAGTTATGCGGCCTTCACAACCTGAGGCCACTACTTCTCCATCGAGTAGCTCCGTAATTGGTCCCCCTGGGGCCTAACAAGGTTGAGCGCACCTCATGCCAGACTTTCCACCAGTGGTAAATCCCCATGCTGGTATTGGGGATTGAACCCGGGTCCTCTGCGCCAGAGGTAAGCGTGCTGCCAACTGCGCTATGGAGGTGGTCTTCTCTGATACTTATGATGCAATGCAAGTCATTTGTAAATATATTATAGTAGTACAAATTAAAAATTGTGCAGAATAAATAATATAAAAAGTCGAAGATTAATTCAAATTTATGGGAGATTATCTGAAAATATGCATTTACATTTTATTTCTTTAAAATATGTATTTTTATGCTCTGATCGTTTATTCAAAATTTTCCACTTTTTGTAAGTGTGTACATGTTTGCAGAGAAAATATTTATTTACCTAAGAATCTGCTCCCTAGCAATCAATTAGTAACTTTACCAGTAAACTTTCCTCCTGCTGTTGGTGAAGGAGAACTGGGTGAAGTGTTTGCACTTTGTGCATAATACTATGAATAAATGCTCCGCAGGTTATAGGGACTAATATAAAAGACATGTTCACTATTGAACTATTTACTGTGAAATAATATTAAAAAAGATATTTAAAATTAAGAGGTAGAACTGGAACTAGAGGTAGAGCGGAAGGTCTGTGGTTCAAATCCCAGTTGTGGCATTGAATTTTTAAGTTCCAGTTCTACCTCTTAAACTTTGCCCACACACGGCTTGTGTGTTTAAAAACACCAACAGTAAGTTTGTTGGCATAAATAAATAATAATTTAAAATTAAGTTTTTGAAAATGCAGTTGACTTATATTTGCATGCTCCTCTGCCCCACATTGATTGCGAAAACCGAGGATTTGTAGATTAGCAGTATCTGATACATAAAGATAGAGTTACTTGTTCAAATTAATAGTTTTAATTGTTTCTTAATCAATTCAGTGTAAAATTCTAATACATTGTACCTTCTTTTGTTACTCCTTTCCAGAGATTATTCCATAGGCTATACAACCATCCTCCTTTGAGGGTTTTATATGAATTTGGCAGTCCTCCCTCAGCATAAACTTGACATTTATCACTGTTCTATTGAACGATAATTGAAGGTTCTGGAGAGCTTAAGGCCACAAAGTTAGCTCTACAAGTTGCTGCTGCATTTCTGTGCTGCATTCTAGTTTCTAGACAATTAAATTATATTTGAAATTTACAAAGGCTTCGCAGTTTTTAATCTTTACACATTATTTTGTCATTTGTGTTCACCTCGCTATAATATAGTGTAAATGCTGCCATCATTAATCATATTTGCCTTCAGCTGACTTGCATGACTTAGATAAGAGTTGAATTACTTGATGCAAAAAGAAAACCACTCTGTTTAATTTCTTTTGAACTGTCTTGAAGTACGCTTTGGCATTCTAAAGGATCATAGCATGATGAAGTTCCCATACAGACTAACTTTTATGGCAAATCTGTATCTGAAAAGAAAATTGTTATTACGTCATGTAGGATCTGCTCTAAAGACTATGGATATCTATACCCCTTCCAACTTGTTAAGCCTTTATAGTGTAGATTTTGTAATAGTTTTCACTAAATGCATGAAAATAGACTGTTCAAACAATACTGAGTGTAAACAAAAAGTTTTGATACATAAAGTATCTAAAATAGTTGTATTCATTGGTGCTTCTGATAGACTTGCATTGTGCCATGGAAAGAATAGGGTTGGTAAACGAAAGGCATATAAAAAAACAGAAGGCTTATAATTCAGAAGGGATCCCTGGATGCATTATAGTAATATGGAAACAAGTATTCATATAAAATATAAAATGTTTTCAAAATTTTGGGGAATACGTTTGCTGTAAGATTATCAACATATTGCGCTTATTAAACATGGGTGAGTCAACCAAAAATTGACTTTCGTTTTCATTAGTCACGAATTCTACACCCTTTTTTACGTTTGATTGTGGCAGGAATTGTATGTAAAAATGAATTAAGGAGAGGATTTGCATCATTATTTAATATGCCAAGCTGCTTCCACATAATATCTGTAAATCTTATATATGTCATGTAAATATCAAAGTTATATTTCTCGACTAATGTCCTAAGACTACTGAAATTGAAGGAAATATGCCCAAGGTCAGTCATAACCCCTTATGGTCGATACATTACAATGGATAACGATAGAGAGCCAATAAGTGGTAGTTGCTATGTCTGTAACTAGCAGAAATAAAGAATTACCCGGATAGGGTACTAATGATATGTGTCAAGCAAGATATTCGTGCTGCTGAATGTAAAGAGACTTTATTGGCAATCTGACAACATTGGGTTGTATTGCCCAAGGACATCTAATAGAATACTGTGCGTAGATATTCATTATGTGTGATTATCTCATAAATATTCCAAGATATTTACAAAAGAAGTGTGGATTTAACTTATACAAAACCACAAAGGTCTTGAATAGAATGGCTTCGGAACCTAATGGTGTCAGTATTTGTAAAAGAGTGAAGATAATTTATTATGCTGTTACAAGTTCAGCGCAATAAAGTTGAATTGGCAGAAAATTTAATAGTTATTGGAAATATAATAATTATTGCCCTTATTTTATCCACTTATTTTATCCTGCTGTTATCCATGAACATCCTGAAGATAAGATTCATCGCTACAGCATCCCACTGGTGTAAAAACTGCCACATGATCATACCATAATTATTATTTAAACTGAATATTAAAACCCACCAAAAGGTTTAGAGTGGGCATGAGAATGAATAATTGGAGCACACATTTAGTTATTTTCAATTTTTCTGTTTATACTTTTTTATCTCGAAGATCATTAAAAGATACCAGTTCTAAATAATTTGTGTGTATGCAAACAAATAGAATGGATGAAATTAATTTCTTGTGATGTAATACACTTTAATTTAATAAACTACAACTGTTTGCAATCTTATTACTTTTCCCCTCCACATTTGAAATAGTGTAAAACTTTTCTGATACAAATTCGTCAAATTCAGTGTTCTCAGTATACTGGAAAAAAATGGTGTATATGGAAGAAAAATTACTTGTTCAATTATGTTTGTTGTGGCTTTATTAATTCCTACAATACATACAACTGTATTCACTCTACCTCTAACATGCACAAAGAACAACACTTTCTGCATGGAAATATGCTGCTGTATTTTCCATTTAAATACTTTGGTAATAGATGTACTATTGAAGACATCTGAAGCATGATAGCCTATACATATATTGTGGCTAAATCTCTCTTCAGTTATTTATTACCAACTATAGCCTCAGTGAACACAAATTATCACAAGGTCCACACTACATTTTTTTTTATGCATCAACTTTCTGAACTGGCCTTTAAACTCGCAAAGTTACTCTCTACCTCCTTAGCAACGTGAAGTCCTACCAAGGAGCATTCAATTTTAGATGCTTCCCAAATAAAGAAACTTAAGTGTGGTGTGCTCATGAACTCTTATAAAAATAAAGAGTTTGCAAGTACATTACAACAAAACTGATAAAATAAAATAATAAAATAGTGGGTATACGCAGCTGTGGTTGGTTAAAGCTTCTGATATTCATGCAAGGAATGGTTTCATGAGCTAAACAGCTATGTGTAAAGAATTTATAAAGCAAAATGAAGCACATAATGAATTTAAACTGCCATAATCATATCTGGATTTTCTTATTAGTTCAACTTAAGAGCCAACCTGTTCCCCCCACATCTAATGGCCACAGAAAACAATACAAATTTATATCAGAAGTACTTATGAATGACCTGTACAACTTCTTAGATAACAATAGAGGAGAAATTGCTAGTTATAGGCTATGGCGCATTCCAACATGTCATTAAATTGCGAATTTCATGAAATTAATTCTTGTTCTCAAATTAAGCAAAATGAAAAAATATGTGTTATATATGATAATTGTAAGAATTTGAATTGCAGTATTTTCCTCTATTGCTCATTTAAATAAGAGATATTATAGCGATGGAAAATGAGTGGATGTTTAAAACTTATATTGCTGGATTTACCAAATTATTTGCAGGACATGCTTTGAGGCAATTGGTTGTCAAAATATGTCCTGCCAATAATTTGGTAGTGGGATAATACAAGTGTTTGAATTGATTCATCTTCCATCATTTAATTATTTGTTTCCCTGTGTGAAAGTTCCAATTATTTAAAATTTAGATGTTATAGTACATATAGATTACTCTTCAGTGTTGATTATTACTGTGGAAATGCTGAATTTGCATAGATTTGAAATACTGCATAATGCAAGCTGTCAAATATCCAGCTTTCTACCGCTTGACAAACAGCCAACTATTGATGTTTATGTTAAGAAAATTGTGTTTAGGTTGAAAACGGTTGTCTCGAATAATGTCGGTCAGTAAAGTGTGTATAACTAGAGCATGCGTACTTTTGAACCAGCACAATATATGTATGTACTGCGTAGACTGTGAAGTGCTAATATAAAAGACCAGTTTGGTGTAACATACCTGATGTTTCTCCTCTAAATGTTGATCCCAGAGTAGTGTGTTTACCATCAAATGCTTCACTTGTATTTCACAAAGTAGATGTTACAAATGGGTCATTAAAGAAATGTATGATTTATGTTTTGTCCAATGACATGTTTTTTACAGTTACTGCTTGAGGAGAGAAAATAAATAATGTTTACATTGGTAAAAAATATAAAGACTTAATTAACTGTGATTTTTTGTACATGTTCTTCATTGCTATGCATTTACATTTGTTAAATTCTTATAGTGTAGCAACACACAGAAGGAATTTATTGGTGTTTTGAAGTGCAGTTGTTTTAACACATTTACACTGGGGACACACGAGCGTAATCTTTGCGTCCACTTTTACGTGTGTATAAGATCTAAACAAACATGGCTGAAGCACTTGCATTCTATCATCTATTCATTTCTTCAAGATGGAAGCCCATGAAGTTATTGCTTTAGTGGGTGTTGCCTATCTCATATTAAAAATAAGGAAAAAAGGTGGTGGGTACACCCATTTAACAGCGAGACATTTGCATGGGAATTTGTACACACTGTAACCTCCACTCTGTGAAGACAGTGACAACATTTTTAATTATTTTCGTATGTCAGCTTCTTCATTTAATGAACTTCTTTCAAATATAAAGGGACGCTTGTCCTAGTATACATCACAAGCGGTATCCCATAACACAGGATGAACTTCAACTTCACATATTCATCACTCTGTATCCATATTTTCAATTGCAGAGGCTCTTGGAGAAGCAGAACACAAACAAAACACGCTGAGTGTGAAGTGTTTCACTTGTTTTCTGGCAGATTACGTGTGTTCTAGCATTTCAATTGTGCTCCCCACTAAGACACACGTTTACATGCACTTTGTTTTCGTAACCTTGATTACGTGCTGAGCATGTGTGCTGTTCCATTAGATGCCTAGTGAAGCTAAGCTGTGCACATATGTGCGTAAAGCACACACAAAATAAATGCTCGTGTGTCCTCAGGGTTACTGTCAAGCTGTGCAGTTGTGTTTATGTTCAGGGGTGTGTGCTCAGGAGGCTCTATAGAACCCTACTCCCCCAATAACCTGAACCTGTACAGTTTTCTGTAACTCGTTTATTCTTACAGGTTTAGTGTGCTATGTTGTACCTGTTAATAAACAGGTAAATAAAAATGTCTTTCATAACTATCTTTCATAAGTAACTGGACATTCGAAAAATTAACTGACTTTAATTATTTTTGGTTATGTTATACATATTGATTAATAAAAACATTTGTATTGTACAGAGTGCATTTGCCTAGTCAGACCAGAAAAGTTAGCTTCATAGTTCTGGATCCATTATAACCATTTTCCTACAACTTCACAAAACATCTGCCATTTCCTGTAGTCGTTCGCATGAAGGGCCTGAAGAATTTGTATCTGATATGACCGAAAATTTGGCATTTTGTGTAAGATACACCATACAGAAGTAGGAGATATGCTCAGTTCCTGAGCAGCTTTGGAAATTGATCTTTTGGGGCTGTTAATTAAACACTGGACATTCTCTGTTTTCTTCAAATGCTGCAGAAAGATGTGGACCTGATCTTCTCTTTTCTTTTATGGATCCTGTTTCCTGAAACTTTCCACAAACTGGAAGGATGATCCTCGTGTTAGGTACCTGGCATGATACACCTAACTGTCATCAGTGCTGAATTTCATTCACAGTTTTCCTGATCTCAAACCAAGAAACTATTTTTCTTCATTGTATTAAAGTTAACCGAGTACATGGCATCTTGTTTCTTGATTTAAACCTTTAAACAAAACAAAAAGCAAATGCTAACAAAATAACACCACAGAAACACTCTCTAGTGGGCTTTGGTGGGCACATTAGGAACTGAATCGGCTGTACAGCACCGGGAAACGTTTTTATTAATAAATGTGTAGAACATATCCAAAAATAATTAAAACTGGTTAAATTTTGGAATCCCCAGTTACTTATGAAAGACTCGGTAGATTAAAACTTGCTTGCTTAGGCAAAACCATAAGATTCTTCCTGGTGTGAGGGGAGGCAGTATTTTATCTTCTCCAACTTTCCCTTCCACATTGCCTAGTGTTGTCAGGACCTACAGTTCTGGTGGATCAAAAGTTACGTGATGCACATATTAAAATAAAATGTACAATAGCCTTGACTAGCTATTTATGTAGGAACTCCGCTCTCCTCTCATTTGACCTTGAACATTTATCAATAACTTTTGCATTAAAGTCACTAATCTTCATCACAAATTCCTGCTCTATTGAAATTATTACCATTGCTGATAGTCGGTCCTCTGATATAAATAAATATTTATTTATAATCTTCCTTTCATAGAAGTTTGAAAACAGTGTTGTTGTAATTAATTTAATTTAAAAGGTGAGTTAATTAATAACACTGAACAACACTTACAACATAGTTTTCCGGGACGTGTTTCGAAGGTTAACTTTCCTCCATTATCAACCGGACAATAACTGGGTTTCCATGGTGTTTCATGGTGCAGAAGGTGATGCTTCTTCTGGTGTTTCTTCTGGTGGCAGTTCAATGAACTTACTGAAAATGTCTCTCCTCAGACATTTTCAGTAAGTTCATTGAACTGCCACCAGAAGAAGCATCACCATCTGCACCATGAAACACCATGGAAACCTAGTTATTGTCTGGTTGATAATGGAGGAAAGTTAACCTTCGAAACGCGTCCCGGAAAAATGTGTTGTTCAGTGTTATTAATTAACTCACCTTTTAAATTAAATTTATTTATAAATTTAGCCTGGCATCCCATAAGGGCAAGGGCCTCCTGTTTATACAGGGACTAGCTTATACATAATCTGCAAGGTGAGTGAATCCTTGGGAGTTTGTTGTGTTGTTGAACTGTCTTCCTTTTCCACTTAATATATACGAAGTGATACAGACAATGAAACTTTTCAAATATGTTTACAAGTATAGGAGTCGACCTATAGACACTTACAGTTTCACTTACTTTTATTTAGATGCATTTCAAAGACAGCGTCTTCATTGTCAACAGTTCCTCAACTGACGGTTGAAGAGGAAACATCTGTTGTGGTTGTGACTGTGCTGCTATCTGGGTTGCTGAATGTAAACTTCAGTATGTCGTCTGCTTGTGGTATTTCAAAATAAATGGCTATGTGAACATTCTTCATTATATGTATTTTCTCATAAATTATCAGTTTAGCTGTTATTTTTACGTGTTTTAATAATATATCTTTCTGTATGGTGTGCTACATTGACTAGAAGTGATGGGCTATGGCTGAATTTCGACTTTTTTGAATTTTATGCTTCTAATGTGTTCCTTAAGTGTTGTTAGATTCCTTTTAGTTTGGCCAATGTATATTTTTGAGCAATCTTCGCATTTTGTTTGATAAACACTGGATTTTGAGTTTGTTGGTATTGTGCCTTTTAATGGATGGTTTAACAGATTTCTCAGGTTGAATTTGTTGTAAAGATATCATGATCCTGGAACAGTTTCTGGAATTTGTTGTCCAACTTTGGATGGAAAGTGAATTTGCTGTATATGGGTTGGATCTGTTGTTCAATTTTGTCAAGAGCGCTCTATTGTTCAATCTATTGTTCAACATTGAGAGATCATTGACAATGAAGATGCTTGTCTTTGAAATGTATCTGGATAAAAGTAAGTTTAAGTGAAACTATAAGTGTTTATAGGTTGACTCATATACTTCTAAAAATAAATATCTTCCTTTTCCTAGTCCTATTTTTCACTCATAAAACCTTTCCGCTTTTTCCTTCCCCCAACACTTCTGCACTGCACTTTTTACAACTTTTGCACTTGATGTTGTTGTCTTTCTGTTCTATTTGGTGCTTGTTGATTCCTATTTGGCTCCAACTGTCTCCATACTTCTGTTTCTTGCGACTCTTGACTATTGACTTCCCACTTTAGTTTGAAAATAGTCCGCCCATTTGGTCGTTTGGTGTCCCACATTTCTTTGTCCTTCTCACAGGCCCCACATTTTGATGCAGTGCGTCCATTTCTGGTGTTCCATGCGTGATATGTGTCCACCCCATTTCCATTTTAGTTTTTCTGCCCTTTCTAGTACATTGTGCATTTTTGTTCCTCTAAGTTCCTCATTCTTGGTTCAGTTTCTTAGTGAAACGTTAAGAGTCTTATGCTCCATTCTCCTTTGACACACCTGTAGCTGCTTCTTTGGTCTTTCTGTCAGGGACCATGTCTGACAACCTTAAAGTAGTGTTGGCATAACACATTTTTCTAGGATTTCTACTTTTATTATTGAATGAAAAGAACACAATATGCAAAGAGAAATTTGTACAATTGAATAACTATACTAGAGCCAGTTTTATTGTTGAAGTTTTCCTCATTTTGCAGATTTGTGTGTGGTATCTCTCTGTCTGTTACACAATTCACATACACACGGCTGCTGGAATTTCTTGCTTTGGCAGAATCTGTGATGAAATCCATGTGTAGCATGGCATAATGCGTTACTACGTGTCATAGCTCGTAGTTTGCTTGTTTCTATTCTTCAGCATTCCGTGGGATAGAAGTCGGGCCAGATGGCATTGACTTCTGATATGCATTCTTGTAGCACTTGGTGTTTGGCAGCCAAAACTGTTTTGATGTCATCGATGAAGTAGTTCTTTTTGGTTAATACATGAAGGTACTGACTTCCTGATACCTAAAATCCTTTTCAGGTAGCGGGCCATGACATTTTCTATTGTTGTCAGGTCGCTGAGAGTGAGTTTTTCCCAGATGATGCTGATCCCATAGGTTGCTATTGGGGATATGGTTGTCCTGAACAGTAACATTGCTGTATCCAATGATATTTGTTGAGGTTTTTGGATGTGGTACATGGCTTTTATTGCTGTGGCAGCTCTTTCTTTGACATGAGTATTGAAGGAGTAGCTTGAAGGGTGCCTCCGAGATACTTGAATTTCAGCACTAGCTCTAGAGGTTTGTTGTGCAGGGTCATTGTGTTTCTGGGTGCATGTTTCCTTCTTTTCCTGAAAGTCATTTGTTTGGTTTTTCTGTGGTTTATTTACAGTCCATTTCTTTCTGCCCATGATGTGAGCCTGTTGAGGACCCCTTGGAGCCCTTCTGCGCTATCTGAACCTTTTGCCATGTTGTCCGCGTAGAATGTAAGCAATGCTGAGGTGTCTCTGATTATCTCTGTGATTCTGCTGTCATGATGTTGAATAATGTTGGGCTAATTGGGTCTCCTAGGATTTCTACTTTTGTACCTGCCTTTAGTCTCTTGTCTGTGAGGAACTTAAGTGACCAAAATTTGTTCTTTGCCAGTCCTATTCTGCGTTTGACTTCACTCTGTGTCTTTGTTTAGGGAGATGCTTTGTCCAAGGTACACATACTGCTGCATATACTCGAGTGGTGATTGATTTATTTATTTGGATAGGGTCTTGTGATCCATTAGTCATTAATTTTGTTTTTGTGAGGTTCATTGTGATCTCTCTTTTTAGAGTGGAGAAACAGCATTATGTGTTTGCCATAGACATCAGCATAATTAGCAGCACTTGGAGCAATTTGACTGTCACTGAAGGTAGCACGTAATTTGTTTTCTATAATGAAGTCCATCAAACACAAAGCCCCAGACATGGCTCAGAAATCTCACGGAAAACAATACAAGGTGTTACTAACATCCTAGCCACATAACTAATTGTACCTTTCATACTTTCCAGAAATTACATTCTATTGAATGTTCTACTTTTCACCTTAACCGTTTGAGTTATATTAGTGAGGAAAACCTTCTTTGCATCCTTTTTGTAATTACCCTCTGAAGTTGTTGTGTTTGAAAAATATATGTTTAGAAACTAAAACAAAACAGTGCAGTTGAAGGAATTTCACTTTTTCTTACATGAATGAATTTCTTTGACTAGGAGAAAAAAATATCAACACATGTGTCTGGAATCAATTGAATTTATTGGCATTAAGATGAATGTGTGATTAAAAACTTCTATTTAGATATGATTAGCACCTTATTGTGATTTTGGAAAAAAAGAAGTTTTGTGAAAATTGTGCATTTTCTTGGAGTGTTCTATAAAAATTATATACAGGTTGTACATAAAGTTTGGTAACACTGCATAATTTATTACAGAGAATCTATAAATGTTACAACTTTGTTATGCATGCTGTAGCGGAGAGCAACTCTTTAGGTTACAAGTTTTCTATATGTGAATTATGTATAGCTCGGCAGATATCAAAAGGTATAATCAAAATCTTCCCATACATTTCTCAGGATATCTTCCATTAGGGTAGTGTTTGCTTCTTGAATCCTAGACTGAGTACTGCCACATTTTGGTGGCACACATACACACACACACAATCCTTGCGGTAGCCCTACAGGAAGAAGACACATGGATTCAGATCTGGTAACCTTGAAGGCCAAGGTCATCTCCTCCAGAATGTCCAATCCAATGCTGAGGCTGAGGCAAGTTGATGTTCAGTCAGTTTTGAACATTGGAAAGATAGAATCAGACTGAAAAATTCATCGCCATAGCCAGAATTTGAACCATGGATATTCCGTTCTCTTGGTGTAGTTGTTGCAGTGTTTAACGCCCGCTTTTACTTCTACGGCACCGCATGCGGTGGCGCTGATGACACATGGAACGAAGATGGAGCACCGGTGGAATGAGGTGGTGGGTGAAACCGAAGCACCTGGAGAAAACCTGCCCTGACGCCGCTTCGTCCACCACGAATACCACATTCTGTTCTCTATCCAGTTGCTGTAACCACTGAGCTACTATGGCAGTATGTTGGCACGACATTGTCGGTCTGAGTGGCTCAGTTGGTTAGACGCTGACCTACTGATCCCAAGGTCACGGGTTCAAATCTGGCCCAGACCAATGGTTTTTAAGTGTGCTTAAAACGACAGCTCCATGTCACTAGATTTACCGGCATGTAAAAGAACTCCTGCGGGACGAAATTTCGGCACACCGGCGAGGCTGATGTGATCCTGGCAATTGACAGCATCATTAAACAACATTTTTTTTTTTTTTTTTTTTGGCAAGACATTAAACTCTCCAATTCTCCTGGGTGGGAAAAGTCTGGGAGTTGCAAGGAGCCTTGGTCTGGGTGTTATGGCAGCACTGTAAAATTCCTAGGTGCCTACCTTCACTGCTTGGACATCAAAACAGGAGTAACAATGGAAATTCCACTTGCTCCTACCACCGATTGCAAAGTTCACCCTGTAATGTGTTTTTTGACTGCAAAAAATAAATGTGCAACTGAAATTTGTCATGAGTTGTGCAGTGTGTATGGTAAAGATGTTATGTCAAGACCAATGGTTTCTCGTTGGTGTCAATCGCTCATTGAAGGATGAGCTACACCAAAACAGGCAAAAGTTGTTGCATCGGCTGGCAAGCTCATGGCAACGATATTCTAGGATTCGAAGGGAGTACTGTTGATTACCTGTCCCATGCGATCACAATGACAGCTGCTCCCTACTGTGAGGTGCTGAGAAAACTCATAAGTGCGATTCAAAACAAAAGGAGGGGATAGTTGAGCAAAACAGTTTTTCTGTTCCATGATAACGCTCGCCCTCATACTACTCATGAAACCCAAGCCCTGTTTGAGCAACTTTTAATGGCATGTTTTCAGTCATCCAACTTACTCACCTAACCTTGCACCAAGTGATTACCATCTTTGTCCACAATTGCACTAACATCTCAGGGGAAGGTGCTTCGTAAATGACAATAAGTTAAAACAAGAAGTGGAAAGATGACTAGCCAGTTTGGTGGGAGGGTTATTTGACACTGGATTAAAAAAAACTGTCATCACGGCACCAATAATTTATTGAGAGTCAAAATTATGTAGAAAATGGTTACTGAATGTAGCTTTCAAATATGCGCTTTTTAAAATATTTAAACGTTTTGTTATTTTTTAAAAAAAATAGTGTAAATTGCTTTTTTAAAGCGGAAACGTTTTCAGGACCATTCGATCCCATCATCAGCCATTTCCGCTTTAAAAAAGCAATTTAGTAGTGAAGGTGAGTGTAAATAAGTGACTCAAAATAACCTCAAACATAAAGAATACTTCACTGTCAATAGTGCTTCTATTTTTAAATTCAAAATAGTGTAAGTTACTTTTGAGACACCCCTCATACATAAATAATGAAAAATAACAAAACAAGCTGAGTTTCTATTTCATATAACATTATAGTTTTTCTGTAGTGGATTATGAAGTATTACCAGACTTTGTGTACACGCTGTATAATTAAGTTAATAGCATAGAAGTGTAATGATAGTTCAGTGTAATTGAAACAGCAGACAAGAAAGGACAGGTATTTTGTTTCTAGCCTGGGTGATGGTGTCACATACCCTCAACGATGTGTGGATGAAGACACAGATACGCTTCTAGGTAATCGTCAGCGATGGGTGGAGGAGGCCGAACTTGACTCTCCACCCTTTTCCTCCTCCTCTCACACAGGTACGCAGCGCCGTTAAGGTTATTCTTCGGATTGCAGCAAAAGCACTGTGATGCTTTGGTCACTACATTTGTTTTGTTAAAGAATTGCATGCAGAAGCTATGTGACACACTAGCATGCAGTTTTGTGTCATCCGTAGGAACTCGTGGAAATTCTTTTTAAATGCAGATGAGCTTCAAATTAGGTGAAGTGGACTTGGGGAAAACCTTTGTAGTTCAAATTTTGGTGCCATGTGAAATGTAATCATTAAAACGTATACTGTTGATACCTGAATTGTAGGTTTAAATCTATCTAAATTTGGCAGTTGCAGAGGTATTACTATCTACAAGTCCTCTTTGGCCAAATTCAGTTTGAAAAGAACCAAACAAAGGAGGAATGTTCCTTATTTGACAATTTTGATTATTTGTCACTTGACTGCTAATTTGATATCTAGCTGAAATGTTTTGGAATTTGGATGGATTTGCTTTGGTTCACTGTGTGCTTTATGTGTTAGCATCAAGAAATAATCACTCATCTTGATTCTCATGTCACGCAATAAATAATTTTATAAATTTTTGTGTGTATCTTTTCCTCTTTGGTATTCTAAGACTCGGTGATTCTGTGTCATGAAAGTCGTAGTTATAGAATGTATTCACATGGCAATTATTTTTTATCACTATGTAATTTTTTGGTGACTTAACTTTCATGTATGTATGTTATTTTGTTTTGTACAGTACAGTAGATTGATAATAGCAGCCAAATATATATATTTCATTATTTGACATTTTTGTTGTAGTTTTGGAGTTTTACTTCAACTGTAAGTTTTATCATTGCACTATTAGAGAAAAATAAGGGTTTAGTATACATAAACTTAATGTATAAATACCAGTAGTAGAATATATTAATAAAACTGTACATTCCACATTACAAAAAAATACTTACATAATCTACATAGTGTAAGTCAAGGACTTTTAAAAATAGTGTAAAGGGCAGTTGGTGACAATATTAAGCTATTCTTCAATTTTTCTCATGCCTTTTCCATAAATGGTTATTTACACTTTTGCCAATTAATCAAGAAGTGGTGCACATGCAAGATCATGCGAAACACAAGTAGATCTATCGCCACCAGTTGTGGCTTCCTAGGTGTATATGTATAGTTCTACCTCTAAAACAAAAACCTCTGTTCTGACAGTGCAGTTCTTGTTTACTTTTGTGTAAGAATAGTTGCTGGAAAGTTGAATCAGATTTAAAATGTTCAGTGTCTTAGGCAGGACTCAAACCATGGATCTTCAGCTGTCCATGTTCTTATAGAGAGCTAAAGGTACACGGTTCCATTCATGGCTGTGGCATTGAATTTTCAAGTCTCATTCAACTTTCCAACTAATCTGTGTGAAAGAGCAATTGTCAAAAGAGAACAGTTGCTCTAGATATATTATTGAGATATTCAAAATTTGTGTTTATCTGGTGACTAGTTCCTAAACCTCAGGATTCTTAATTTGATCCTAGCTAATTGGTCTTGATGAAAAGTGCTTTCTTAAAGATAAACCAATTTTGGTGTGGCAATTACCCCTTTATATTTCTGAACACTACATGTATTCAGATAAAGCGGCTTTGGAATTCATTTTATTTATTTATTTATTTATTTATTTATTTATTTATTTATTTATTTATTTATTTATTTATTTATTTATTTATTTATTTATTTATTTATTTATTTATTTATTTATTTATTTATTTATTAATTAGTCTCGAAATAAAATGAACCCTATTTACCATTAGGATTATAGACAATGCAGAAATTAAGTATATGAATTTTACAAATTGAAGTTAAGTCAAATGAAAATAACAGGAATTAGAAAAGGATGCAAATTTCAGTGATGATTACAACATATTCAGTAAACTTATAAAATGTTAATGAGCAGCAGTTTTTGAGAAACAAGTTGTTTAAAGTCTTCTGAAAAATACACTAAGGAACAAAAAAATTTACTTTTTTTTTTTTCTCAGAAAGAAAAATATGTGATTCTGAAAGTACTTTTTTCTCCTGAATTCAAATATGATATTGGTTTTTCCCCATCACACAAGGTTTTCTAGAGATGGGTATTTATAATTTCAAAGGCTTTAATATTTTCTATGTTCTTAACTACAAAATATTCAAACATTTAGATTCACCTACAAAGTAAGAAATTACTATTTTCTGGTATATTTTGCCTGTGGAGCATCCCTCTTGATGATTTAACAATAATCGGCCAGCATATTGCCTTGATACCTCTGTTCCATAGCTGAAATCTCCTGATGAAAGTGTTTCCTGTGCTCATCACTCACTGCACCAAGATTGTGTGGGAAGAAATCTAAGTGCAAGTGCAGGAAGTGTACTTTTAAGGACATATTGCAACCCAAATTACAAAACACTGCCATTTTCTTCAGAAAAATAGTCTTTAATGATGATTACAATAAGTGCGTATCTTTGTATTCTTTTGAAGAAGATTCCATCCTTTTAGCTGGTCACACCTATGTAATAGGCAAAGTGCTGAAAATTATGCTTACCTTTTGCGAGCACTATCAAATGTCATTAAACTGTTTCAAAATGTTCTTGAAATTTATTATGACAATAAGCATTTTGATTCATTTCTGGATTAAGCACAGGAAAGCATTTTGTTCAGTCTTTGAACCATGGCAAAAAAGAGAAAACTAAACAGAAAATGGTGAATGTTTCAAAGTTATAACATTAATGTTGACGTTAGATGTCCTTGGATGTTAGTGTATGCCGCTGAGACTGCTAGCTTCTGACCCAATCTGTGTTAGGGTTAAACAAAGCAAGGATCCAATATTTCTGTGAATAATATTGAAGCCGAACATGCATGAGAGATATTTATTGTACCTCTGATGCTTAATATAGGAGACATATTATTTTCGGATGCATATATTGACGTTGCAGTTGTATATTAAACATTTCAGGCTATTTTAAGGCCTGAATTCCATAAATTTGCTGTGCAATCATGGATTGACAATCATAATACCTTAAAGGTGCTACTCCTTCAAGAAAGTTTTATTTATAATTAAAAGTAGAATTGTATGAACACTGATTTTGGATTTGCACCACTATTTGATTGACATATAGTAGATAGCATTGAGTTCTGAAAGTTTCTGAACCTATATGGTAGAACTACAAATGAGCAGAAAATGAAACTAACACTAGACTTAGAAATGAGTTCTGCATATTCATGGCAGCCTGTAGGCAAAAGAAGATTTTGGAGCCAATGTCCATCTTTCTATTATTCATATTGAATGTTGCTGTTGCCTAGAATGATAAGTTGTAATAGGAAAGCTTTGAACTAAGATTTATTTACCCCAAGTTTAATAATGGCAACAGCTCCAGTCATGTAACAATTTTGCTCAGCAATACACACTATCATATTAAGTTGTCAGAAGCAAAGCCACAGTTTCATAAACTGCAAGATGAACCAGTATTTTATTTTATCCAGTTACAGTCTGTTCACCAGCTCATGGTCCCTGACAGGAATGCAACGAGTCAGTACATTAGTAAATAATTCTAGGTACACAGAGATATCTGAAGCTGGAGTCATGCATGTATATGTACAATCAGAAGCAGGAATCCAACTTCGGATATCTCTGTATACCTATTATTGTTTACTGTGTACTGACTCATTGCATACCTGCCAGGGGCCACTAGCTGGTGAACAGACTGTATTTGAAATTCAAAGTGAAAGTTTTTGAGGCAATGAAACATAAAGATGCAAGTAACATTGGTTTTTATGTCTCTCTTGACATACCTTTTATTTAAATTAAATTACATTCAAATGAACAAGCTTTTAATGTGAAAGAATGTAATTTCAATGTGTATACCTATCTATACCTTATGGTTAGTCCATGCCAAATTTAATAAATTGTGTTAACCAAACTACTTGTCAACAAAGTTGAGAAACTACAATATTCTGTGCACATCAAAATTGAATGTTCCTGAGGATACACAGATAGAATCAGGAAGAAAGAATACAAGTGTGTTGCTATTGTGGGTAAGACTAAAGAAAAGTACATAATCAAAATTGAGCAAGTTTAAAAGGGGTGTATGGTTAAATTTATTTTATTTATTTTTATTATTAACATCCTCCATAGTGTCATATCAGATGGTGAATAAATGAAATGGGTGAAATGATGCTCAAATTAGCCCAACGTCCATAGAGCTTTAAGTTACCCGACATTCTTCTCAGGATAAGGGAAAACCTCAGGGAAGAAACCTTATCTGGATAACTCACCCTAAGTGAGATTTGAACTCACGACCTCTTGGTGACAGACATGCTATCACCACGGTACAGAGGCGGACTGGTTAAATTTAGAAATAAAAAATAAATGTAAGCCCAGGGGATTGATGATCCAACAGGCTTTCAGATTTAATTTTGATTCCAAAACATAACACACTTCCCAAAGCTGAAAAATGTCTGTTCTCTAGAACAAGAGAAGAAAGTGGCTGAACAGAACCTTTGAAGTTAAAATCCAATTTAAGAGACTGTAAACAGGCATCGTTATTACCATCCTATCTTTGAGTTGTCATTCTCCATGTTCTAGAGATAACATACTGGTCTCTGGTTACTGTTGCCAGTTCAAATCCGGTGCTGGGTAATGAATTTTTTCACGTGTAAAAATCCTTAGCAATGGCCTCGTTCTGTAGCAAAGTAAAGCCAGTGATTTATGGCACATAAACGAACCTCAAGCCTGAGCAAACATGTGGTGTTTCACACCCAATATAGAATGCGATGCTGAGAACGCCAGCTGTTACAGAGCATCCATAAATAAGTCCTCAATTTTAATTCCTATCTGTAAGTTGAAGCCTAATAAAATGGGATACTAATTAATTCATTACATGACTCCATTGCATCTGTATTAACCACAGAATGCTACTATTGTTTATGTTTCTATCCAAAGTTCTCACAGTAAAGGTGCTTTGCTTATCAAAATTAAATTAATTATATTTCACATGGAATACTCAAGTTCAAGAGTTAACAAAAACACAAACAGTTTAAAAAATTATTCATCATTATGCCTAAAACATTAATGGTTTTTTGTTTAAAAACATGAAAAATGTTCAGGTACAATGTTAACTGTGATAATCAACAAGGTAAACAAAATCATCTTAGTGCAGATGCACCTCAAGGTGTTAAACCATCCTTACACTGTCAGATATGTGTTTCTGGAACATTTAGATTCTTTATGGTTTTTGGCTATACAATTCTGTACTGGAAAATATTTCTGTCCTATTAATGTTACAGCCAATAATTAAGTGTTTGTAGGCTTACTCTGCTGAAATGCATTTAAAACACTGACAGAAATTAACATTTTATAGCATTTTTATGATCTAAATAAACTAAAATAGACAAAGCATTTACCTGCACTTATTGTAAAATATTTTCTGGCCAACATTCGTGTTAATGCAGTTAAACAGTTTTATTGCTATCTATGATTTAGAAACTTTCAGTACTGCAATGAAATAGCACTCCATCTGCTCTTTGCTGATTTTATTCAATACACCAGCAATATTTATAATAAAACTTTTTGGGGGGAAGGAGACACTTTTCCTTTAACAGTAATTGTTTTATTTGTTTAACAGACTACTTATATAACTATACGTAGAAAACTTACCACCTGAAAGACAGATTCAGCTTTTCTTTTTTTGTGGATGTGAGTATATACAATTAGTTTATGTGTTTCATTCTGAAGAAAATATCTGAATATTTAAATGCTCAGAAAAAAAAAAACAACTAGAAATTCTTAACATTTAAGTTCCTATGTTAATTCATGTACTTCAATATTGCTTGTTCCTTTGTGTGATATGTGCAGCCATCTTTGATATTGCTTTAAACCTTTTGCATATTGCAGATTTTTACATGTTGTCTATTGTTCATTGTATTTGTGCATTAAAAAAGGTTTTTGTGAATGTGTTCATTATTATATGGTTCTAATGTGAGCTAAAGGGCAAAGGTGACGCCTTATTTTTTTAATTACTATTGGACATGTAAAAAGAATATTTAGAGTATATATGGTGTAAACAGTATAGGTGGCAGCTTTCAAACAGTTGAATTTTAAAATTAACAGGATATATCCATGAACTTTCAGGTTTTATTTGTAAAGTGTAATTATACACGCAGTATAAAACTTGTGCTTGAAGTGGATTAGTACCGAATTATCATTTAAGAGATAATTCTGTATACAGCGGCAGATGAAAAATATACCATTTTAATATCTATTACACATATTTCAGAAGGAAAAACTAAGCTTTGCATGCTTTCCACAACAATGTAATTCAGATACGGAAAGATCAGTGCAAGAGAGTCTGACCTACATTTCTCACTCACTCTCTCTGTTTCTTCACTTTCTTTCTTAGGTGCCTCATTTTATCACAATTTAGTATTTTTTGTAATCGTAACTTTTCCTGGAATTAATACATTGTCAACAGTGTCTGAAGGCACTTTTATCTGACTGCACATTAAATGTTTACAAACATGATAACCTTGTATTTTTTGCATTTTATAGTATATCTGTACAAGTTATTTGGCTTTTACTTCAATTATATGCAAGTAAATGGCTTCTCAATCGATGTATTTCCTACATGAAATGTTTATGCTTACTGGACCAATCATTAATCATCTATATCATGTTTCAAACATGTGTGCATGCTGCATTAGCTCACCTCTGATTTTTCTCTTGCCTTTCTAATTCTGGGTATTTCAGCATATGTGACTTTATAAGGGTTCCCAGAAACTTTATGGCTAATGTTTGCTACCTGGTTACGTTTACTAATGATTTCTCTCAACATGAATTCCTAATGATCTATTTCTCTGTACAATCTGTTAACTCAAGCTTCTAGCATATTACACTGATTCCGATTATACACATTGTTTATTGCTTTTCCAATCGCAACTCTGCATACATTCTATTCTGGCATGCCAGTCACTGTTTTGCATCCTCTGAAGTAAATTATCTCACCTTTCTACAGGGGAAATATGTGGTTGCCTAACATACCTATTTTATGTAAGTGTTTTTCTAAAATTTAGCATTTGAACATTTTGATGTCCTACTTAAGATTGCTCTATGATAGAAAGGTTTACATTATCCCTTACAACTAGTATGCAGGTTCATTCTGTGACTTAGTTTTATATATGTTTGAAGAAATCATCCTTCATATAGAAATGTTATCCATAAATGTTTTGTTTGGTCTATAGAATATAATGAGATTGTACTGACTAATCTATATAACTTTGCAGAATAATATCATAGGTAATTTTAATCACAAGCACTTTAAGGAAAAGTATTAAAGAAATTAAAGCAGAATTTCAGGTTTTTGTTTACAATAAACCTTTGCATCTCATACTTAGGTATCCAGACTTCATTTTTCTCCATAGGCTTCTTTAATGGCTAACATGATAGTTTAAATGTCCCTCTTCAAGGGAGCATAACTCTTTGTAGATATTTAGGCTGATTTTCTTGCATCTAAGAATTTTCATGTTTAAAAAACAATATATGATGCAGTTTTCAAGAAACCAGTTTGAAAATGTTACCACATCTAATTAAGATGACAATGAAGTGCAATAGATTTTGTGCTGCACTACAAAGTTTATTAACTCTCAAAACTTAAAAAAGAGTTTTGCTAAAAAAAAAAGTTAAACATTTCAGGTGAAAAAGACAATTACTGAAAAAATAGTTGAGTCACAAAATCAAACCTGCCACATCTTTTGTAATAAGTTTGATGTGACAGTTGCAGCATCATACAAGGGTCATTAGATATGTATTGAGACAACAAAGAGTGAACATTTTGATTATCGCAGTTTCTCAAAGTATTTTCCCTGGCACTGTATGCAGGGCTTCATCCTTTGGAAGCATCCATCCTACTCGGTGTCTGACATGCCAGGTAAATCCTCTTTGTATGCTGAAACTGCTTCTTCAGTACCAGAAAATTGTCAACCCCAAAGTTTGTTATTTATAGTAGGGAAGAAATCACATGATGCTACATTGGGACTTTAGCATGGATGAGTCCATAATTTTGCCTCAGTTCCTTGTAGAAACACCATTGTTACATTAGTGGTGCGAGCTGATGCATTGTTGCAATGCAACATGTCCTTAGTCCTGTCTATACTTTTTGGAATTTTCTGAAACACTTTTTGGATGCAAATCTCAGTGTGCCATATTGCAGTAAGAGTTCTGTGATTTTTGAGCTCAATGTTTGCCATGTGATAATTGTGGAGGACGAAATGGCAACCATTTTCTTTCCCACATTCCTTGGTCTCTTGACTTTGATGAGTGATTGTCTGGGAACACCCAAATGGAGGACAGACATTTTGTTTCAGCATCAGATTGATTCATCCATGTATCGTCACCAGTAACATTTCACAATTAAATCTTTGTATACAGAAATTCAGGCTATGAGCAATACAAACCGGATGTACTTTGCATCACGTGTTTGGGCAGGTAGTATTACAACATTGTGGTGGGCTTTACGAATTCTTTTCATATTATAATACTCTGGTGACTTTGCTTTCATTTTCACTAATAATACAGCATACTAATGTGAAAGAATAATCATCAGTTAACACACTTTGTCACACTTTAACCTCCAACTATTCGGTTCTGAACAAGACGAACACAAAACTTGAGATGTGGCAACCATGTGTATGCAGTTGCCACATTGTGCTTTAGCAGACAAAAACCAATTGAAAGTTCATTGAAAACGGTAAAGATAAACAAAGCATTTGTTTCCAGTGTTACATATAGAACTGCTTGTACACTCAGTCATTTCATTTGATAATAGATTTGATGAAAATTAAAAAAAAAGGGACTGAAACATAAACTTTTATGGTTAAACCTGGCAATGATGCAACCTATTCCCCTCTCATCACACCATCCCCTTACCCTACCTGCTACTTCCAGTTTGTATCGCTTGTAGCCTTAACTTCTGTATAGCATTTCTTGGCACCATGCTACCCTGTGGAGCTTCTGTGCTTCTTAAATAATTTTTTATTGCATGAAGGTGCTCATGAAGGATGGCTGAAAACTCAGCAAACTTATCCTGTATTTGTCAAATTCTCCTAATGAGCAGAACAAGTAGCATGTGAATGAGGAAGGTTCCTGAAAGTCCTCTCATTTGCTCAAGTGACTGCATTTCATGTAAGCTACATTTGAAATCATAAAATATCTTTGCATGAAGATCTCTCTTTGAATGTCCATTACACTTACAAGAACTTTCGTGCTTTCCAGGATTTAAACATAAAATGAGCACAAATGGGTCGTCTCCTTAGCACAGTGGTAGCACTGCTGTTTACCAAGTGGGAGACCTGGGTTCGATTCCCAGCGTGGCGATTTTCTCCTGCTGAGAGACCTGGTCTGCATTGCACTCAACCTCGTTAGGTCTCTGAGGGACCAATTGAGGAGCTGCTTGATTGAAAAGTAGCAGCTCTGGTCGCATAGACCACACAACCGGCTGGGAGTGACCAGGGCACTGACCACGTACCACCCTCCAGTACTGCACCCCACTCATGATGCCTGTGGTGGGAAGGGGTGGGGGACACAGTGACTGGGCGGTAGGCCTTGGCCTGGAAAGGGCTGTTGAACCTTGGGCTATTATTATGATGGAAAATGAATGACACAACAGAGCTCTTGACTATTGCTGTTTCAGTCAATGAGTCGGCTATTTCAATCCAGCAACAATGTTTTCCCTAGGGGTTTCTGTGTTTCAATACTTATCCAGTGACTAACAGTTAAATGTACATCATGTGTTCTGTTCTAAATGTAGGAGAAAATTGTAATGTAATCATGAACAGAATGGAAACACACAGGGATTTGAAATTTCTTGTGTATAGGTATTTGCAGACAAAATTTTTGAAAGGTTAAAAATAATAGTGTTTCTAATTTTCATGAATGTTCCCACAAGGAGATTGGCTGCGATTCTGTCCTGGAAGATATTGTTGTGCCAAGTGACTTTATAAATATAATCCTCTTCAGCATTTTAGGATATGGATACAGCAATTCCAACCAATGGCTGTGAAGCTGTTGAACCAGTACTGTTTACACTTAATGTAATAAATATTGTATTTTGTATTTATATGCCTCAGTAAGGTATCTTAATTGTGATGTGTTTGCTTTTTTTTTCATATTTCATAATGTATTTTGAAAAGTTCCTTTTAATGTATTATTCATAAAATGCATATGGTGGTTGGTGAGAGAAAAACTGAGCATCAGCTAAAGCTTTCTTGATTTGTGTTCTTTTTGTGCACTCTTTTCTCTTTTTATCTTACTGAAGCTTGCATGTCAACAAAGTGGGTTATTTTAGAGCTTTTGTAAAAATGTCATTAGTAAGAGAAATGTTGGCCAGTGTAAAGTCATATCGTTTAAAATTACAAAGTCTGGATTTTTTAAAGTGTTTTCATTACCATACCTTAGTATTTACATTCAGCAGCCAGTCTTAGATAACTTTAATGTCCATCCATTATTTGTGAATCTGGACATTTCAGTGATCATTGGGTAGATGTAATAAATAATAGCAAATTATAGTAATTTTAAAATGAGTAACATCTGAGCAACCTACATAAATAACATTCCTTAGATGAGATGTGAATTATCACTTGAATTACACCCTGAAAATGTATAATACACAAGTAAATAGTTTATCCATATGACTGCCAAGCTGGTATTACAGTGACTATGTCAAAAATAACGCATAGAGTTACTCAATTGCATTTAATTTTTTTCAATTCATATATGCAAGGTTATTCAAAATAATCCCTTTGGAGTTTAATAGCAGTTGTGGTATACGTTTATCAGAAATCGTTTATCATACTTTTGTATGTATAATCTTATCACCCCACTATTGTAAGATATCTTTCCCATAAAAATTTTGTGCCTGCATAAGATGCAGAAGTATGTATGTACAGCTGCTTCCAAATGTTTTCTGATGCATGCAGTACTCGCCGTGGAGACAGAAGGGGTCATGTTTATGGAGTAGTCAGTCCAGACCAGATCCGTCTCAAGTGGTTTACCTGTCTCATTATTTTAATAGCTGTAATGTTGTTTTCCTATTTCAACAAAAGAAACTATTATAGCGACTGGCTTCTTTGGAACGTTGCTGTAAAACAGCGAAGATTGTTAATTGGGTTCTATATCACTGAAGATAGGAATGTGACATAAATGTGCCTGCAAAAATATTTTCAGGAGTAGGAGCACATTAAACACCACATAGTATTATAAATGGTATTAGGCAACGTTCATACACATGCGCATGCCCACACACAGTTATCTTCTCCACCAAGTTTCTGGGCATTTCCTAATATCACAGGTTTATGATGATGATGATGACGACAACAACAAGAATTTGCCAATGGAAGGAACTGTATATCCAAAATAAATAAACATATTTTGTTATTCAATTTTTCATGAAATATATCTTTTTTTTAAATATTTCTAAAACAATAGCACTACCACAAAATGTCCACATTAATTTGTTTAAACACCTGAGCAAAGGATGCACAGATTTCTTTGTTTGGACTGAAGAAGTAAGTATAGAACAAACTATTTAATTTGTTTCCTCAAGAGAAACTACGCCGCTTGCCTCCTCTTGGACGATTGCGTGCAAATGTAAATAATCACATGCAGTAACCCGCCTGCAGGACAGACTCAACTGTTCGACTAGAAATTTCTCCTTCCATTTTCCCTCAATACCTCTTGCCCATCGGAAAACATTTGGAGCCAGCTGTACACATAATAAAGTACTTGCGCATGGATTGAGAAATTGTTTTGTCTAATTAATGGCAAGAGAGACACATGATCATATTCCTTGCCACTCTGTTTGCTTTTTATTAATTTTGTTAACTATGTGAGGGGGTATATATCAGCATAATGTAAGCATTATTTCATCTTAATGCACAAGTTCACATTGGTTGGCATTTAAATTTTGGTGTTGCATCTGTGAAAGGTACTAACTATAATCGCCGCCACACTCCTAGGTCCTAACTTGATGTGAACACAAATCAACAAGTAATACGTGATGCACAAAACCATAGCACTTCACAAAATATAATACTTTAAATATTGGCGATTATCTGTGAGTTTTCAAGATGTATGGTAACTCTGGTAAAGAATACTTGAATGTAATGTGATAGCAGCACTATCCCTAAAGCTTCTGAGTAAATATCGTTCTGTTACATCATAAACACGAGACATGAGTCCACATGGCGTTTGTGTTAGTTGCTGCTAATACAAACACCACGTTATCACAGAGGGATACAAGGTCTGAATCTAAGGCTGGATGGAGTATAAAATGCAATATTTCATTTTTGAGTTATGTTGTTCACAGACATATATATACCTACATAAACAGCAACTTTTTCTAATTCTTTTTCTATTTAATAGGAGGTTTGATGTAAAGCCAATGAAATCTTATCACATTTTTGGCCGGAATGCAAAGCTTCCTCTATCTACAAGGTATGTGGTAAATAAAGTAAAAATAGGAAGCATACTCAAAAGCTCTAGAAATATATATTTAGAGAATGGCGATCATAAAAAAAACTTCATAATCCATAACCATAGTTGGCCAGGATATGGGTGCGTTTGGCAGGAAGTGGAATTAACTATTTAAGGAACAAATGGAAGGGGAGGGGGGGGGGGGGCATCAGAAGTGCAGTCAAGTAAGGAAAACATCTGTAGTTCTGAGTTGCATTTACTAGTGAGCTGAGGTCAGGAGACGATGCACTGTGCAACTTCTTGATGTCATTATGCATTGTCAACAAAACAGTGGTGCCCTTCTCCAAGTGCACTTGTATCATGTTCGACTAATTGTTCATTCCTCTTTTGTAACATTCTTGGCATTCATATGGTAACCTAAGTGTATAAGCGGAGTTTCGGTATATGTCATTAAAAATGCCTTCTTATTTTAAGTTTAGCAGATATGATCTGTCAAGAACAAAACATTACAGATTAGCAATATGAAAATTGAAATTTGGTAAGTTACTATTGTTTTACAGCCAACATTTTTCACTTCTCATGGGAGTTTTGTTTTTGTGAGATTCTTAAATCATTGTAATAAACCACAATGAAACAATGTGTAAAGTAGATGGGGATAAAATTACTATTTAACGGGAGACCTGTTTGTTATGCTTTTATAACACACTTTGGCTGTCTGTTTCTCACTTGCTTGGGTAATTATTGTTTTCTGCTGTGCTATTTATAACATGAACTCTATTTGCAGTCTGCTCTCCATTATATATTTGTGTGTTATCTATATTTTCATTAAGCATGGGTATTTTTGATAAGTTTTACATGCAACATTACATCAGTTATCACATTTTCATGCAATAATATACTACACACATGTGACTTTAAGTGTTTATATAATCCTGCAGTGTGTTCAGAATTATACACTGTCAGAAATTACAAATAAAGTGTGTTCCAAGAAAGTGTAAAGTCCAAGAATTATTGTTGAAATTTCCATTTAGTTAGTAAAGGTGCTCACTAGATTAGACTAGATACTACAAAGGTTTTAGTAAAAAGACCACTGATAATATCCATCCAGTGAAACCATCCATCCAGACTAGGTGATATTTTAACACCAACTGCCTCCTAGCAAAATAAATTGCAGACCATTCTCCCTAAAGGCAGATCTACATTGCCTCAACAGTCAACACTTAATATTAAACATAAACAAGTTCAATGTCATGCAAAAACTGTCAAGTTATACGCGCAGTTGGAATTCACATCAACACTGTTTCCATCCATTAACAAGTGATGCAAAATTTAAACATATTGTGTTCGTTAGTATCGATAATCTGGATTCTGATAATGAAAATTTAGCCTTTGTGATCACAATGTGTACTTGAAGGAAGATATACAAAAATAAAAGAAGAAAGTTATGGGTGTGCTCTTTTCTGACCATGTAAATAGTATTTGTCTGAATTGAAAGTTGAGGATAGATTTGGTTTCAAGAATTTTTTACAATGTCGGAAGAAGATTTCATTTCTTGACTGTAATAATACCAACAATTACAAAACAGATGAGGCAGAACCGTGTCCGAGCGATTACAGCATTGCCCTACCACCCAGACACCCCGGGTTTGATCCCAAGGACCTGCATCTGATATTCATGGTGGGCAAGGCAGTGTCAGGGTAGGTTTTCTCCCAGTTCTCCAGTTTCCCCCACCACTCATTCCACCAATTGCTCCATTATCACCTTTCCAGTCATTAATTTTGCCTGCATTTCATATCATCCTCTTCCTCACTATCATACCTGGTCCTTGACTGACCACCTGCTTCCAGGTCTTCACTCTGTCTGATCCATAGGTTCCTGTGCTCCCCGACAGGTGTCTGACCCTAGCCACTGACTTGTAAGTCCTACATAAGGGGAGGGTAATCAGGTAAAGAAAAGAAAGAACAAAACAGATGAACCTCAGAGCAACTATATCAGTTAAATTGAGGTGAGGCTTAACCTTACATTTTCTTGTTGCTGGAGATTCCTACACAAGCCCAATATATTTGGTGAAAGTTTTAAATCACATAAAAGTATAAAAAATTGTTAGTGAAGTTCTTGTTCTGGGATATATCACAGACGATGGCCTTTACACATCTCATTAATTAATTGTATTGTCTTTTCTTTTGTCCACACCATTTTTCTCACTATAAAACAATATGCAAAGGCCATTTGTCTACATCATGTCTGGCCGAAGATAGTTCTATACAAAGTCAGCCAAATACATACTGCTTTCAACATGTTTTCCACTGTTGGAGGAGTTTTTCTCCATGGTTTAAGGGCAACAATGTACTGCCTGGTTCCTGAGGTCACGAGTTCAAACCCGTCACAAGGTGCTGGGTTTTTTGGGTGTAAAAATCCTTAGCATTTTGCTTTCTTCGGAAAGGAAGTAAATTTGGTGATCCTGTATTGTAGATTTATAGTACATAAAAGAATCTCAAGCCTGATAAAGAGGCCTCTGAGCAAAATTAAGTGGTCTTTCATGCCCAATATGGAATAGAATGCTGAGAACCATAGTAGTTACAGAGCCTAAATAAAAACTCAGTGATTTTTTTTAAAGTATTGCTGGTGGAAAACAATTTTGTTTAGCCAAGATATGTTGACTCAATTCATTGTTGATTAGTAGAGACACTCGCATTAACTGCCAACATGTTGAATGATCATGCTTTGTTAATTGTTGAGGCAGTGGAGACCCTGCTTAACACATCCTGCTACATTGAGTATAAACTAAAGCAATAAACATTACTGTAACTAATAAAAAATGTTGTTAACATGCTGTCTACAACTGAAGTGCAGGTTGCAGCATACATTAGTTAATATAAGATATTTTCACTGTTTATATTCAAAAGATAACTACTGACCCCTACACTTTTGCAGGACTAAAGCTTAGATCTAAAAGCTAATTAATAATAAACATTTTCTCCTTCTCAAATTAACTGCTTCAGTAAACTAACATTTCTTCTGCTTACCATAAGTCGTAGCGCAGTGCTGTCCAACTTTCTTATATGCTCAGGCACATTTAACTCATGCCTAAAGTGCGGGTGCCATCACAACCACCGTTAGGGCAAGTATCCTTTTGAGAGGAAAAAGGGAAAATGCTGGTTAGGGAAGTAAAGAATACCGCTTTAGGCGTACAAAAACATACTTCATGGCTGTGTACTGGGAAGATATCTGGAAGAAAATAGCTTTATCTTGAAATTTGAATTAATATTAGAAATTGTCAGAGTAAAAATTTGCTTGTAAAGAGTGCCACGTTGGACAGTGCTGTCGTAGAGAAAGTAGAACATCTTATGTATTATATTCACATGATTTTCTATAGCCATTGTCATTCATGTTGGCTGGAGGTGGCAGAAAATTACTGACAATTTTGGCAGGAGATTCTGCCCATTTTGTGGTGCGAATGAACACTGGGTACATATTTTGGCAGAATGTGCATAGTGGGAAGACCAACAAAATATTAAATTTACAGAAAAATTGTTAAGTCTAGTTAGAAGAAGATTGGCATGTTGGGATCTACTAGCTGACTGGAGGGACTGGCAAAATATGGCCAATTTCCTGGTTAAAGTGCATGAAGCCGAATCAGATTTGTTCATCTCACCAAAGACAACTTATATCTTTCTCTTTCATATTTAACTTGTATCTTAAATGCACTTGTACAACTAATGACATATATTCTAAGTGTCGTAAAGTAACTTCAGTAATGTAACACAAATAAAATTAATTTGAAAACTGACATAAAGCAATAGATTGTCTTAATTGACTTAATGTGCAGAATTTTCTGAACTTACCTATGTTTATACAGCTTCTACAAACTATTCTTGCAAAAGTTTATTTTTCTATCTACTCCATGTTAATGTATATAAGCATTTGCTGAAATAGTGTCATTACTAGGGGATGGATTTATAGGCACTGAAATCTATGAAATAGGCACTTAAACAGGCACTAAAAACTAGCTAAATAAATACTTAGAAACACAAAATTTGAGTGAAGTAGGTACTTAAAATGCACTATAACTAATATTAATAACATTATTATAGTATTGGTTGCTTAGGTATTATACAAAATTCCAAATAAAGACACAACGATCAAGACTTAAGCATATAAAATACACAAAATAGCTTAGATGTAAAATAACTGAAACCAGATGCTTTGTTGGAACCTCTTGTGACATGTTATCTGTCATTATCAGCTCCATGGACCTTGGGGTCATTTGAGCATCATTTCACCCGTTTCATTCATTCACCATCTGATATTACATTACGTTGGAGGACGTTAATTTAAAAAAGCATTATCAGCATCATACTTTGTATTACAATGAACAGTTATGTACTTTTCTCATTGTAAAATTGTATCATGTGAAGAAAGTTTTCACATGAGTCAAATTCAAGCTTTACCTTAGAAAACTGAAAATATTCAGTTTCTTGAGAGGTAGAACTGGAACTTAAAAATTCAATGCCACAACTGGGATTTGAACCACAGACCTTCCGCTTACCGGGTGGCTGCTCTAACCACTGAGCTATTGTGACAAACTGTCAGAATGGCATTAAATTCTCAAACCAGTTCGTATTTCTCCTGGTAAACCACAAAGGCAGTCTCACATCAGAGACAAACTTTGCCCACACACGGCTTGTGTGTTTAAAAACACCAACAGTAAGTTTGTTGGCATAAATAAATAATAATTACCATCTGAAGGTTATTTAATCCTGGGATATAAAGTACTTACAATAGCAAGTCACCATTGGGGTAAGTTCAGTAATCAAAAGTCAATGTTAGGTACTTATTTTGTAATCTGTTAATATTTCATTGTGCATAGTCTCTCATAGTCAGTTCTTTGTATATTATTATTATTAATGTTTTGTTATTTTGTCTTTGCTACTTATATGTACTTGTTTACCTTTAACTGAATTCAATCGTGTATTACACCATATTGAATTGCAATAAATAATAAAATAATAAAAACGTGACCAGCAGAGCAATATTTGTGCGTAAGTTTACAAAACTCAGGTTATATTACTGGAATCTCTCTCCCCTGCCTTTCATTCCCCTTGGACCATGATCTGGCGAACAGACAGTAGCTTGTATTAGCTTACCTGTCCTTGAGCGAATTCTAAGATTTTTCAAAAACATTAGTGCATTGTAATGCTTCTACGAAGCAGATATATTAGGTGCCTAACTACCTGCTAAACCCCTTTTATATATGCAATCTGTAGTAATAAGAAATATTTCCTCCCTGAAAGCTTCACATTAAAACTAACAAATGCAAAAGCTGTTGCCACAAATTACAAACAGTAGAAATTGGCTAAAAAGGCAGTTTTAGGCACTAATAAGCAGAATAGACACAAATGTATGAAGTAGGCATTTATAGGTGCTATAAAACTAAGAATTTCAGCTTATAAATGTAGGAAACATAACATAAAAGCCTTCGTTTCTGAACAAAGAAATAAAATAGGCAAATAGGGTAAAATCCACCCCCTAGTCATTACACATTTCTTTATAGGTACAAGAAGGATAAAGAAGGCTGAAGCAGTAGTTAAATCTGTATAAAGCAGGATGCTATGTAATAGCTTTGAAATTTCTCTCTTAACATGATCTCCAGAAACAAATGAATAGCAAAGCAATTCCAAATATAATTGGAAATTCAAACCAGTTACAACAGATTAATCAATAATGGTTAATACTGCAAAAATATTTATGTAACCTAACTTGCATATTTTTGTTTATACATTATGGTTCACCGGGTATACAAAAATATACAACATTCATTTTGGACAAAGAGATTTCACAGGTTTTTTACAGGAAATTTAAGATATACTTAGTGTCCCAAAAAAACACCAACAACAGTATGTTGTGCGGGATAGCAAACTGATTGATTTTCAGATAGGAACCCCTGTCCTTGAAATGCACGGTATGGACACTATAGGCCGTTGAAGTTTGAGAATGAACGCTTGTGACAATTTGTTAACATTCATTTAGGTATCTTAATGCAGAAGTTGGCTACCCTTTAGCCATCTGTGTACTGGGATAAGCAACCTGAGCATAATAACATTACTGCATTTGCTAAATTCCGTCATAGAGTTCTTGGTACGTATCCTAGTGCGTTACTTGCATAGTTTCCAGTACAGTAATGTTTGAACAGCAATGCAATGCATACCAGTACACAACTGCTGAAATGGCCGATATGAGCTCCAGCACACTTTGATGTAAACGTGCAGAATCACCTCAGCAAAGCATATCCAAATTGATGGATTAGCAGAGGTGGACCAATTCCAGTATGGTTGCCAGATCTGATACCTCTCGACTATTTTCTGTGGAGTTGTATGAAGAGTATGGTGTATGGCACTCCCGTAATGTCAGTGGAGGATCTTATGGCACGTGTCCATGGAGCGATAGAAAATCTTCGAAGACAATCACATATGTTGGTTCATATGCATAACGTTTGCCATCGCGGATATAGGCTCTGCAATTACGTAGGAGGTACACAGTTTAAAGCCTGTTTGTAATTTAGGCAGCTCGATGTTGGGTTTATTGACGAAATGTGACCGTACACCCATCTGATAACACAACACACAACATACTAAGCAATGTCAGTCTTTTTTTGGGATATACTGTATACAGGGTTATTCAGAAGTTCATGAATTATTTTTAAAACTTCATAGCTACCTCTTAACTATGCAGCAGATATCAAAATATTTACACAAAAACAAAGAGGAACTTGTTTTGTTGCTTGCTTGTTACACCTTGCAAATGTTGTATGTATCCATCCTTACTTATATGGCAAGTATTGATGCAGTAATCCATCTGCTGCCATACGTGTCCAGCATGTCAAGGTTGACCATAGCCAAGGCAGTTGTAATCTGGTGGCAAAGTTCCTGAAGATTAGTGGGTAGTCAATGTCCTTTGCAAATCCCCACAGAAAAAGTAACATGGAGTTAAATCCGGGAATCACAGTGGCCATGTCATTAATGCATTATCTTCATCCAATCCAATAGTGGTTTGCTATTAATAACTGCTGCCACCTAGTGATAAATCAAAGCAACTCAGCACAGGCTTTCAATATAAAAAAAAAAAACTTGGCAAAGTTTTCCTCTCTATTGCTGCAACAATTGTTATGATCTGTCGTGTACTTAATTTGTTAAGCTTTAAAATGTTTTGAAGACTTGTGAATGACCCTGTATTTTTTTATTCATGCAAATATCTCAAACATATGAGTTATTTCTATGTCCATGAGTTATCTCTCAAACATATGGGATTTAAATCAAAACATTTAGAACAATTATGAGGAAATCCAAAACTAAATATGCATATCAAAGATAGTTTGGGGTGGGGGAAATTTGTTGAAAATTTTCTGTCGCATCCTTGGAGGGTTGGAGGGCACTGAACTTAAATACCAACTTTGGTATTTATTCAACGTTTTGCTTTTTGAGTTATGGTGTTCACAGAAGACACAAAAAAAAAAAAAAAAAAAATGTACACACACACATGGACCTTTTTCTAGAAATGTTTTTTATAGATTATGGGTGTATTCCCATTGAAATGTTAACATGAAATTTTTTGATGGAATACAATACTTCTTGTACCTGCATTAGGCAGGTGCTAGATAAAATAAAAATTCCAGTTTATGTTTGATCCAATATAATATTAACAACTGCTACAATGAGCAAGCATGTATTATTGTACAATGAATAAAAGTGTAAATCGAACATGTAACTGGTCTCAAGAAACTAACATGCTAAACCTTCCCAATATTCATCCTGAGAACTGACAAGAAATTTCAAAAGAAACCTTTCAGCTGGGACTTAACATAATCAGAATTTGAATGAAAGCACACTGCTTGAAAGCCAAGAAATTCACCTCCATGCTACCAAAATGAGTTCCAATTTTCTGCACAATTAGCACAGTATCTTTGAAGGTCTGAGATGCAGTGTTACCCTGAAAAGGAGCCCAGCTTATTACTATAAGAAAAATATTGTTGCAGCAACTGGACAGCTAGGATAAGTTGTTCCTGTTATCTTAAATTAAATTGTAGTTTTAAATAAACATTCAAGATTCTTGATAATTGAGACATTGACTTGGGAAATGTAGTAACTGCAATAATTAGAAGCAGAAAACAAAATTATTGATATGTTCTCTCCATATTTATTACGAAACTACTTTAAATGGAAGGTATGCAATCATTTAATTTAAAAGGTGAGTCAATTAATAACACTGAACAACACTTACAACATAATTTTCTGGAACGCATTTCAAAGGTTAACTTTCCTCCATTATCAACCGGACAATAACTGGGTTTCCATGGTGTTTCCTGGTGTGGATGGCGATGCTTCTTCTGATGTTTCTTCTGGTGACGGTTCAATGAACTTGCTGAAAATATCTTTCTGAGGAATGTCGAAATTAAATACTTGGTTTCTATTTTTTAAAATGATTTTTTCCCATGTGGACAGTTCTTGTTTTCCGGCTATGTGAAACACCATGGAAACCCAGTTATTGTCCGGTTGATAATGGAGGAAAGTTAACCTTCGAAACGCGTTCCGGAAAATTATGTTGTAAGTGTTGTTCAGTGTTATTAATTGACTCACCTTTTAAATTAAATTAAGTATAACAAAACTGTTTTCAAACTTCTATGAAAGGAAGATAGTATGCAATCATTTTTGTATTACAGATGAAACTAGAAAAATCTGACACAAATTTGTCTGTAAGTCATATTTGTTTTTTAAATACAACACAGAAATCGCTACTTAGCCAGACTTAGAATTAATCATAATCATACTTTATACAACCACTTAAATCTTGTACAAAGATATGAGTTTTCTCAATTTACAAACTAGGTAACATAAACATGATGACATAGAAATTACAGATTACATAGAAATTACATGGGTATTTACATTACAAAGCTAAGGTGAATTAAAATACATAGAAGGTACTTGTTCCACAGATATTTACAAACATCATCACTTTCGTAAGCATTGATAAGTTGACTATGTTTTAAATATTCTTCTACCGAGTAATAGCAACCTTCTATTAAAAATGTGAGAGAGCGATGTGACCGCCAAAACATAAAAATATGGTGCTCTCTAAAAAGTGGTTACTATTACTGCTATTGCTCTCTTTATATTGTAGAGCAAGAGGATTAATGACTTCATTGTCAGAAATCCAGCATTAGCCAACAACAACAACAACCTTTTTTTCAATGGTATACTTTTAATGCTGTCTGACAGCTTGTTATACAAGGGTCATCCAGAAAGCAAGGAATGATTGAGCATGGTTGAATCAAAACAAAAGTTATCGGCACCAAACTTTATTTTTAAACTTATGGGACTTTACACTACTTTTCTATGTAATCACCATACCTGTCAAAACATCTGTTGTAACATGGAGTCAGTATTTCAATACCATTGTTGTACTCATTTGCTGCCAGAGATTCAAGCCAGGCTGTCACTGCTTGCTTTAGTTCCTTATCACTTGCAAACTGTTTTTCACCCAAACATTCTTTAAGTTTTGGGAATAAGTGATAATCACTTGGTGCCAAGTCATGTAATGTGCTCAAAGTGAAAGTTGGTTTACCTGAATTGTGCCATCAACTATTTTCTTCTGTTCTTCTGTAACAATTGATGGCCTCCTACTCCGATCTTCATCATCCATGATGGTCCTTTCTTCATTGAATATAATGCACCATTTCCTCACTGATAACTTGTTAATTGCACTTTAATCATAAACATTCTTTATTTGCCTATAAATGTCAATAGGCTTAATGCTTTGAGCGTTAAGAAAATGAATGACACTTCGTATTTCACATTTGGCAGGATTTTTGATTGGCGACACCATTTCAAATCACTGCAAAAACAATTAGTGTGACCACACAGCAACAAGCAGTGAAACCAAGGAATAAGCCACTTGCCACTAATGCAATCACAGTGGTGGGGGGTCTGCATAGAGCACAATGGGCAATTGTTCTTGACTTTCTGGATGACCCTTGTACAGTAAAACTGCATTATGCTCAAATCTGTGTGTGAATAAACCTGGATTGTGGTTTATGATGCATAGATCTGTTTTACTTCTTGTATTTTGATTATGTACCTGTGAAATTTTTTCAAATTGTGAAAGCACAGTTCTTGTCTAAACTGTTATTTATACTTTGTGTGAGTTTTATGGTAAAATTCATGAACTTGCCAACATAGACAAAAAGTCTCCCTTTTTGGCATCAAGGACGATGGTCTTCTTTCAAGGCTTTGCAAGCACTGCAAGTTAGTCTTGTTATTATTAACCGTACTTTTTTAGAAATCGTTCCACATTTCAATGCCATTAAATGACGTCTCATTTTATTACAGGCATATCAGTTCTTGAGTGTCTAATCCTGCTGAAGGTGCTGATTTGATGAGACTATCAGAAATGCACCATGCACATCAGCTATGTTTCGAAAATATGTAAAGCTTTCTTACACCCTCATCAATGAATTTATATTTGTAACGCCACTTGAATGTTGCCTGGGAAACCTTTTGTTTGGTGTGTATATAAGCTAGGTAATCAAAAAATAGTAACACAGTAATTCAACATACCATCTAAATGGTAGAGCTTTTGGAGACATAATAAAACAACAATTTGACAAATCCCCTGATACCAGTGTGCCAAAATGACAAACTCTGTCCAGTTATGTTTCTTTCACTTTATTTTCCTTCATGATATTATGACTCACAATTGTTCTCTTCTCGTAACTTTTTTCTGTCTTTCTTCACCTTTTTCTGTCCCACAAACCGCCGACTTTGACAATGTAATCACTTAACATTCATCAACATTTCTTCACTTTGACCAAACAGCTGTTTCACGACAACTGTACTACACATACGCCCACGTGCGCACGCATGCACCCCACACACACACATTCTGCAAGCTTTTATACTAGCGATGACCTAGCCAGATCTTTCAACTTCTTCAAACAAGCCATCTGAGAGACACTTATCGAATCATATAGAAAAAAAAACCTTTTGATTCTGTCACTCTAATTGTGGTCACATGTTTGCTTGCATGAGTGGTGTGTGGAAACTTGACCATGGGCATCTGGTATGTGGTGTGAATTAGCTTGGCCTCGACCGGCAACAACCCAGTAGCTGTAACACTAGTACCGTGGTTGCAAATATTGATTTTTGGTAAGCAAGTGGAAGGTGTATTTTATCTTGGCGGTTTTAGAATTTTAGGATGTTTTAACTTTTTTTTTGTACTTTTTTGAACGTCTTAATAGCTTATGTTTTCAGTAAGTTACATTTTACCTGTTTTAAATTTTAGCTGCTTTAACTTTCGTTTTTTAGGTCTTTTAACTTCCATTTTTAGTTATTTTGACTTTCACTTTTTAACTTTTTAGAGGCGCGGTTTTAATAGTTGTTTGCTTATTTTTATCTTTGGACTTCAGGCCCTAATGACCTAGTTGTTGACGGGCCCTTAAACACCACTCACTCACTCACGTACTGACAGCATTGACACGTCAACAAGCTATTACGTTGTCTGCGTCAGCAGCTTTGTTCATAGAACTAATGCTCTCTAGCAACTGTTTTCTACTTCATTTGACTTCATATAGACATACTGCCTTTACTGTGCTATTAAACTTGTCACTTACTAGTATCTCAAGTAAAAAACAAATTTAAATTATTAGGGCGTACTACCTTTCCCATATCGGTATCTCAACTATTCTTCTGCACATGCTATGTATAGCCTAAGTTAGAAAGGTACAACAAGGCTGAAAAATTCAATATCATAGCCAGGATTTGAACAATGGAACTCTGGGTTTTTATGCTGTTTCTCTAACCAACCGAGCTACAATGGCAACATGCTGGCAGAACACTAAAATCTCTGACTTACTCATATTTTCCTAGTAAATCACAAAGCATTTCCAAATTAATTTTGAGATGACAAATACCAATGGCGACTTTGAATCTTGTAAGTACTGTAAGTCCAGGGTTTCATAGCTAATCACTATTGGATCAGTAAATGATAATTGTTGTTTCACATAAGCCATTTGTAGCCTAAAGTTGGAAAGGAGAATCAAACTGAACAATTCAGTGCCATATCCAGAATTTGAACCACAAAGCCTTGGCTTTTTCATGCCAATAATGTAATCAACTGACCTGCCATGGCAACATGATGCTATGTTCTCCAACTGACTCACATTTACTTAGGAGATGATAAGTTGCCATTATGGCATGTCGTTATAAAATAAATTTGGGAATACCTTGTGTCTACCAGAAAAATAAGATCAGTAATGCAGAAAGCTGGAAGTTCCAGGGTACAAATCCTGGCTATGGCATTGAATTTTCCAGTCTGATTCTAACGGGTGATCCAAAAGACTCTGAACCAGCTGCACTGTATTTTGTCTGTATGCGTCCTCGGCACTCGTCACCGACTGCTGCTGTCATAGAACAACACAAATGAAACCATATTTTAAAAACTACATTTTAAAGGCTTTACTTACCAATGTTATTAAAGGAGATGCTGAAACTGGCCACTGCTGTTTATACATTTTTGGCAGCTCTTTAGGAAACTATCCAACACTCACCGTAGTTCACATTGAGAAATGCTGGCAATTTCCTAGTGGTTATTTTGTGTTAATTCTTCCAGAGTGTGTGGGTTTGTCTTGTACACTTTATGTTTCAAGTTACCCCAGAGAGGGTTAGGTCGGGGGACTGGGGGGTGCAAATCTCTACCAATAATTCTGTCCTGAAACACACTTTCAATTGTTCTCATTGAAAGATTGGCTGTATAAGCTGTTGCAGAGTCTTGAAGAATGGCAAAATCACACTCCCTAACAGTTAATTTTCCAAAAAAAGGAGGCAAAATTGTATTCACATATGTAAGGGTGTCAACTGTTTACTAAAAAAAATTGGGCCTATAACTCTTTCTCCACTGGCACACCATACACCAATTTTTTCATCATGAAAAGGGTATTTCATGAACGAGGTTTCTTAGAGCTCCAATAACGATTATTGTACACCCATGTCCATGAAGGTGGAACTGTGAAAAATATTAAATGTGTATCAATTTCACCATTGCATACTCTGTTGAGAGTCCATTCACAAAATGTGCGTTTAATTATAGGATCACCTGGTTGAAGAGCATGTGCCAGTTATTTTATATGATTTTAACTTATGCAATTTAGTAGCTCTTTGCACAGAGCGATAAGAAATGCCTGTTGTGAAAGATTCTTAAGCACATGACCTGTATACAGCAGCTGTATATTATCGTGTTCCCATGTGCACAGTGGAAAAACACAGCACAGCAGTTAGGATGTTTTTGGGTCTCTCAGTACCTTTCCATTCAGTATTCTTTAAAAAATTTATAAAATGCTTGCAACAATTTTAATTGACTAAATATGCTGTAACCTGTAGCAAAATAAGTTTTTTTTAAATAATTTGAAACATCTGACATTTTGAATTCTTTTGGTTTTATGTTCCAGGAGATAGATACTCAACATATTTTATTCCATGGCAATTTGGTTAACTGATAACAAACTAATTCAGAAGTTCTTGGCTAGATATAATTTACTGGTATTGTCTTGGGAAGAATATGTACTAAATTAGCATAGTTGTGCACTAATGCAACACTAATGCTTTGCTCTCACACTTGCTGCACATGGTTTAATTTTAATGGAGATAGGTTGCTTTGCAAATGCTTCCTTGGCAGACACATTTTATATCTAATGCTTTATGATTTAAACTTTGTCATGATGTGTATGTAACATTTTTGCTCAATATTTTTTACATGTGTGGTGTGAATAAATTATTATTATAAGGTGTAAACTTATGTTAGATTTTTAAGTGTATGTGCTTCTTTCTGAAGTAAATATTACACATGGAATTGTGGAAGGAACAAGGTATGTCTATTCAGAAGCTGCATTTTTAATGTGTTTCTGGTAGTAAAGGGGGTTTAATGTATCTACAATATGCTCAACTTTATAGCTTTTTTCTTTTTGTTTCCTGTTTTAATGGGGTAGAAGTGAAATTGCATAATATTACAATATGTTTATGGATACAAATAGCAATGCAACACTCTTCAGGCATGTTTTACACCACTTTTAAAACACAAGAGTAAACGTCAACTAGTTTTCTTATTTTCGTTTAATGTTTACAGTAGCAAGTAACTTACACAAGTTAAAAATGTTTTAGGTTATCATTTCTACTAGCAAACTTAGTAAGTCACCTCTGGAAGTTTTCTAGGAAGTTTTTGCAGCAATCACTTGCAGATGCTATTTATACATGTTTGAAGTACAAATAGGGTAGATCTCACTTACATAACGTTCTCTTTCCATTGCAACTTCATATAATCCTTTATATACAGTCCAGTGCACAGAAATTTTCCGATGCTGTTAGTGTCTTTTGGTGTGTTACTTTATTTAATGTTAGCATAACCTTTTCACCAGTCATGTTCCTCACCAGTTCTGGCTGTGTCAATCTCTTATTGGTTTGTATCAAAGTCCAATAACACAAGCAGTGGTCGATGAACAAGGGGTGTGCCTGAGGTGTGTAATGCAAGGGGGGTAAGGAGGTATTTAACCAGAGTGGAACGATTGTCACCATCATCTCCTGGCTGCGTCCATCGCTCATTGGTTTGATGTCATAACTCTGGGATTCAGTTCCGGGAACCAGGGATAAGCACATGGGGTGGGTCACACGAAACAGCTTTATTGAATATATTGTCCTCTACACTATGCATGCTATTTGAAGTGAGCAAACGATATGGATAACAAGCCGAAAGTAATTGCACTTCTTGAACAAGGATATAACGCTGCAAGGGCTGCAGGGCTATGTGGAGTGAACTACCTCAAACTGGTAGAAGAAATACCAAGAATGGTGATACTGGACATGTGGATTAATTACTAGAACATTATCCTCTTGTGTTTTCCCCTTATATGTATTTGTCTACATGACCAAAACATATTTTGTGTGGATAGAGCTTAAGTTACAGCTTTAAATTATTTTGCAATGAAATGACATGATTCGAAATAAATATGCGCAATGTTGAGTTCAAGTTAACACACATATAATAAAACAAATAAATCTGCCTCATCCCCCATTCCCTTCCCAAGAAAACTGCACAAACCTGAGAAGGCTCATTATTTGAAAAGGATTAGCAATCTGGTGTTTGCTCCTATCCTCAACAACCGCTGATAAAATAAACAAAGTCTGATGAGACACATTCTGAATTATATGTTTCAATGGATCTTAACTGTGTGGGCTTCTGGTTCACCTACGCCATCACAAAACAAAGGGCAGACGCACACCTTCCTATCGTTGACAAGGGTTTGAACTGGGAGCGTGGTGCCATTCACTACTCATATCGGAAAGTTTCTGTGCACCGGACTCCCCATGAAGTTGGTCTGGGTGGCTCAGTTGGTTAGGCACTGACCTACTGATCCCGTGGTTGCAGGTTCAAACCTGGCCCAAACTGATGATGTTTAAGTACCATATTTACTCGAAAATAAAACCCTTCAATTGTAAGACTCGCCAAGTTTTGCAGGCAAATTTTAGAAAAAATATATATGTTTGCGACTGTGAGACACATTAATTTGAGACAGGCTGCAATTCCTAAACAGTTCTTCGGAATTTCTTTGTTACTGTACATAAAGATGGTTAACCAAGGAGAAGTTTTATTTACATTTCACTTGTTTGCGAAGAAAGGAGTGGGGAGTTAGGTATTAACCTTCAGTAGTTTTAACCCTTTTACCTGCTTTCTTCTTACTAGTAAAACAAGATCTTTAGTTACAACAGCAGCAGCTTTTTTGAAAGTGAGTTTCTCTTGTACTTCTCTGCGTTAGGGGTAACATGAATTTGCTGAAAACAAAGCGGAAAAATAAAAAAACAGTGTAGGAGCAGTGGGTCGAGAGTATTTGGTATAACCAAACATGATTCTTTACTGGAGAAATCAGAGAGATAAACCTAAAGTTGTGAAAAAAGGAACTCAGTCTTTTCATGGCCCTAAGAAAGGAGTGGATGATGCAGCATGGCTTCTTAGGAAGAGAAGATAAGAGAGTGCCATGTAGTGACCTGTGAAATGATGCAAATGAAAGGTCGCAAAGTAGCAAAGCAGCATGCAAGTAACAAGAATAGTTAATGTTTAATAAAACATAGTATTAAATTCATACTTTCATAACAAATTTTTTGTTTTCATTTTCCAAAATACCTGTTTGTAAGACCCCAATTTTTTGGCTATAATTCGTTTAAATGGAGGAGAGCAGCTTATGTATTTTCGAGTAAATACAGTATGCTTAAAAGCCACAGCCTCATGTCAGAAGATTTGCTGGGCATGTGAAAGAACTTCTGCGGGACGAAATTCCAGCATTTCAACAACACTGATATGATCCTGGCAATTAACAGCATCATTAACAAACAGAATTTTTTTTTTAAATCCCCACCCCATGAAAGATATTAGTAAGTTCAGCAGTCAAAATCTGAAAATGTAGGCAGCATTGCCTACAAAACATGTTCAGCTAATTCTTAGAGAAGCAACTAAAGTGTACATTCAACTTACGTAGTACTATCAGTCGCACTTCACTGTGTACCACTCCTAGCTCTTGGATCAGTATGGACTTGTTTGCATGCATGAAATAGAATTACTCACATATCATAAGTCAGATGTTTTGTTACCAATGAGCCCATATGAGAAGAAAGAAGAATCGCATAAGATGCTTTATAGTTGCCACATGACTTTATAGTTGCCTACAAAACATGTTCAGCTAATTCTTAGAGAAGCAACTAAAGTGTACATTCAACTTACGTAGTACTATCAGTCGCACTTCACTGTGTACCACTCCTAGCTCTTGGATCAGTATGGACTTGTTTGCATGCATGAAATAGAATTACTCACATATCATAAGTCAGATGTTTTGTTACCAATGAGCCCATATGAGAAGAAAGAAGAATCGCATAAGATGCTTTATAGTTGCCACATGACATTTCAATCCAGGAAAATGTAAAGATGTAAAAATGAATATTTTATAATGCCCAATGCTGCAAAACAGTTATTTAGCATAAATTATAAATTTTAATGAGCTCTACATTTTTTCTGCTGTAATTTTTATATGGTTTACCAGTCATTTCAAATTATAAAAGCTTAATTCAGAATGAACATTTCACAGCCATCTCTCAGAAAATTCAAGCTATGCATTTAATTGGTCATGCAACTTCTGACATACATAATTTTAATTAAAACTGTTAGATGTATTTTTGAGAAAATTAATAACAACAGAAATAACAGCAGATCAAAATTCATGAACTGTGAGCTAAGACAGAAAGAAATCTGGAAACTATTCTGGGTAGCTTTGCCCATGAGCAAAAATTGAAAATCAATAAACATTATGCACCAACTTCAATACTGCACAGTTATTTTATTCAAGCTGATCGTTCAATAGCTATTTTAATTACTGTAGTTACAAAAATAATTGGATCAGGGGCTCGCATTTAACTTTTTACTCACATCTCGTAACAAGACTTGTATTAAATTTTATGAATTTCTGAATCTAACAGTGTAACATTGAGTCTATTAGTGCACAGATTACATTCACTTAAGGATATAATATTAAATCTATAATAACTATACACCTTTTAAAGCTCCTCCTAATAAAGGTAGTAAAATATTTTGATTAATAATAATAACAACAACACTAATAACAATAATATCTACTAGTCAGCATGCTGACTTCTAAATCCAAAGACCCAAGTAGCCTGCACCCCTCCCCTCTCCCATTTGTGGACGTGGGGGGATTTTTCTTTGATTAAAGGAATTTTCTGCCCACAGAGTTTGGGATGTAAATGCTAGCAGTGGAAAAATTGTGTTATTTTAGTAACAGTTCCAACCATTGGAGTTCCAAAAGAATTCTGTGTTACAAATAATTGTTCCAAATTACAGTCAGGTACTTGCATGATATTTAAACATGATCATAATAGCAAGATACTCCTGGTGCAATGTTGTTATCTACTTGGCTCAAGTTTTTTGTATGAAGTCATAATTCTTTGTTCTGGTGCTCCCTCCCTTCGAACATGCTGTGTAAATTCAAAATATACAAGTGTCTGGGACAAAACCTACCATTAAGAAAGTTCAGTAACTCAATAATAAACATGCTAGGAACATGCTGTTTGTGACACATATCACATGAACATCCCAAATTGGATAACGAACATGGAGCAGGAGTTGGAATCTACTCAAAATTATTCAGCTATTATATAGCTGTGGGAAAAAATTCAACCCATTTAGATGGAGAAATCCAAGCTATACAGGTAGCATTAATGCATCTTATATACAGAATAAATTCTTTTCAGAGTGCTGTTATTTTAAGTGATTCAACATCAGCTATTCAAGCTGTTGCATCAAATAATTCACCATCTTCCTCTAATGTGTTAGAAATAAAAAAGATGATAAAAATATTAACAAAACAAAATAAAAATATCCAGCTCCAATGGATACCTACTCATTGTGAGATATATGGCAATGAAGTTGTGGATCTCCTTGCCAAAAAAGGAACCAAAATCTTGCAAAAACCAAATCAAAGCTTACCATACCACCCAGCAAAAGCTATAGTTAGAAGAAACTTTCAAAAAGAACTGAAGCAGTATTATAAAACTCAAAGTATTGATAAATCTTGGGCAGCATTACTACAGAACAAAAAGTTAACACCTAATTACCCAAGACATGAGGCTGTTGCAACATTTGATTACTCACCTTTCGGCTGCACACCTTAATAAAATTGGTATCTTCAACTCCCCCATTGTATGACTCTCAAGATGTTAACCTCTGTATCACTAACGAACTATAATGGAAAGCAAGAAACTGGAATATACCCAAGCAACAGGGCATTAGATTACTACTACACATAAACATCTAAGAATTTTAATTACATATTATACTAATTTCATATGAATCCCTTATGTGTGCACTTATTGTGCCTCGACAGACATCCAGGTGGCAATTTGCTAGCATCTGTGGAGTTCTGGTTGCAGAAGCAACTGTTATTCTCCAAATGTATATCATCAAAATCTATGATAGGATTATTGTAAATGATGATCATTATATATTAATAAAATATGCGGTTAGATCTGGGGATCTTGGAGGCCATGCTATGGGACCATCTCAACCAGTCCAACATCGAGTGAAGCAGGTGCTCAATTGCGCACATGCCCTGCATAAAATGGAGAAGCTCCTGAATTGCATTGATTTTTTCTTCTTATAGACACTTTCCATTTGATCATTGCTGTACAAGAGACCCAATTTCAAGTAGCCGAGAATGCCAAACTGTTATTGTCTCTCAGCAGTCTTTGCTGGAGGTATTTGCATCAAAATTGATGAGTACACACACCGGTAACTAGTACAGCAAGCCAATAAGAGCATTCAACTTTCTGCTATCCTGTGTATACCATTTTGATGTTCTATTGTCATGTGCCGCAAACAGCATGCTCCTAAGTCTATTAATGAGTTATTCAACTTTCTAATTGGTAGTTTTTGTTCCAGACACCCTGTACCTCAAGAAAAATACACTCTACTTCTGGTTGCTCTGTGACACTAAGCTATTTTAATTATCATAATTATAGGTCTTTGGTATTTAACTAGACAACTATTGAAAAGGGAAGAGAAAACATTTCTGCAAGCAATATAATGTATAATAGAAAAGCTTGCAGAATTTAAGCTGCAGTGTATGCTCACAAAAATATACTATGAAATTAAGCCAAGTCCATGATATTTTGGTATGTACATGACAGTGTATAAGTGTGTAGATAATCAGAAAAATTACAACATTCTATTTTTTAAAAATATTAATATTGTTAGCTGATTGTGATTGCTTACTAATGGTATATTGAAGCTGAGTGTCTGAATAATTTATATCCAAAGAAACTACAAAGCCTGTTACACATCACTGCCAAAACCACCAGCTACCCAAGCTGCAATGTGGTGTAAAGTGAATTCCACTCATAACAGTAAAGCCAGAGTACAAAGGAAGTAGTCAAGCTAAAGGAGTATACACCTGCCATTATTGTCAGAATTACAGTCTCCATGATAGAAGAAATACAACCTACCTGAATATGCCTTATCTATCTATTACACTTATACTTAATTGATGTCAAGAAATTTGCATCGTTCATCATCGTCCTTATAGTGACCATTGTGTATTGGTTTCCATGAAGCTAACCGTTAATGTTCTTAAACATCGGTACTTGTCTTTTGCATGTGTATTGTAAGAGTGTAGCAGCATACGAAGAGGTCCACAGATTATCCACAACAGGCAGCACACATCAGATCAACATTATAGCGTACCAAGAAGACAGCAAAAGGGATTTATTTATTGTTCCAACCATAAGGTTTGAGTACCATCTAAGTCACCTACGGAAGTTCATCTGGAAAAACAATCTATCTATGCACATACCATACATTTTTATAAAAATAAATACCAGCTGGATGACATAGAAATTATTGGCCTCATGGTCAATTGTGTCCGAGGCACAATTCCAGCCCTTTTTCTGAACTTCTGGAAAGAATTTAAACTTCCAACTACCAGCATCAGGAAAATCGTTAACGCCACTGTACATGACTCTGTAAACATCCTTAGATCACACTTATTTGGACCTTAAAACTGCAACAGTACATTTTTGTTTTAGAATCTGTATTCAAAAGTTTTTAATTCCATAAAACCATTTTATTATTAATTCTACCACTATATTATGACCACTGTTAAACTTAAGCTCCAAAGTTTGTCTAATGACCTAGTAATATTGTTATTTGTCTTTTTGGTTACTTTATCAAATTTGGCAACCCACAAATGTGGGAAGTTGTTGATTTGCTTCAATAAAATATAAATCTGATTGGCCATAGATTTCTAATGGGCATTGCCCTCTCTGGAAGCATAGTTTCAAAATCTCACATCATATATGTGCCTACTTGTAACTATTGCAAAGTAGTGAAACTCTCTACAATCGAGTGCAATTTTTGGAAGCAGTTATAAAAATACTCAGGATGGCATAAATATGTGATTGGAGGACTGTTACTTTGGAACTGTAAAATTGGATATATGGTTATCTTCTTCTTACATCTAGTAAATGCTGAAATGAATAAAGTATTGCAGTTTAATATGAATTTAATATAAAATCTATACAATAGCAATTGCTTCTAGTCAGCAATGTAACCAAAGATGTTTATATAATTTAGTAGAGCGGGAGCTTTAAATAAAACAACATAGCCAGTGGCATATTCTCCATAAATGCACAGCATGCGTCATAGAATAATGAAATGACTAACATTCATCTATAATTAAAATAGTGCCATTTAAATGGCAGACGAATCAACAACCCAAGAACTAAGAGAGAAAGCCATGAATTCTGTTCCAAAGAAGCATTTGCTAGGCTGAATAGCAGATGGCAAGCTTGCAATTGCTTATTCTGATAATGTAGGTGAGGTACTGAGGTATTCTCATCATATAACCTGCTATCATGACGTCATAACAGCAACCTGCGATATGCAGAGAAATGCATGTACCATGGGTCAGAGCATTCAAGGTATGAATATTGTTTTTGAGTGCTTTTCAGTGTATTTTGCTACTGAATATTCAAATTATGTGCGATTCTGGAAGTGATTTTGTATAAAGTATATTTAATAAACCCTTTCAATCATGTCCATTCTGTGATAAGTTATAGTTAGTCAAAAAGGGAAATATACTCCCTGGTTCTCTTGTTCTCTTCCGACCCCGATGCTACTAGGGTTCCTGAGGGCTAGGGAGTCTTTATTTTTCCAACCTCTCCATTTCTCTAATTTCTCTATAAAACCTAACCCCTAACATGCTGACCTGTCATGGCATGTAATATGTCCTCTGATTGGTAAACAGAGGATATGGTTGGTGAATTTATTTTGATAATTCTCCCGGTCAGGTCGATGGGACCCGTAAACCAACGACAGGTGTGGTCCTCCAGACGTTCTGGGGGTTGTGAGAGAGCGATGTGACCGCCAAAACATAGAAATATGGTGCTCTCTAAAAAGCGGTTACATTTACTGCTAAGTCTCTTCAATATTTATCAAAGTGAAAAATATTGGAGAGCAAGAGGATTAATGACTTCATTGTCAGAAATCCAGCATTAGCTAACAACAACTCCCTATTTGAAAAACGTAAAGATGAGCATACATTTATCTCTAAACTTTATACAAAGATAGTTGGGTTATGCAGCTCTGAAACATTGTACAAACTCTTCTGCTGGCCATCTTAGTTGCTCAGAAAGGATGAATCTGCTTGGAACAGTGAAGATCTAGGTGACTGATTTATAATGTATATATTTCTATGAATGCCTTTGCAAAATTTGCAGAGTACATCGCTGAGCATAGCAAACAAAGGTGATTTTACAGGAGTTCCCTGTAACTGTTTCACTGTTTGTTAATTACCAGCAAATTATTTATATTTTAAAAGTGGTTTTGTTAAACTCTTGTCCCATTTTAAACTTTGTGAATGCCACTCTCAAGTTTCTCTGAAACAAGAGAACACTTAATAGGATAGCATATTCACAATTTGAGAATAACAAAACACTTAAGATGCATTTCAATGTAGATCCACAAAGACTTCATTCATTGACTTGCTTAAACCTTTGCTCCCAAACTGGTTATAGACTCAGAGAGAGTAAATGCCCACTTTTGTAACCACTTCTCATTTACAAAATATATTTTGTATGGTTCACAAAATACATATTCCTCTTTTGGATCCAGCAGGCTAAAGACTTATAAATCTTTAGCAGCTATTTCAATGTACTGAGCACTGTGGAACAGGCATTATTCTGAGATAAAGGAGCAGTCTATGCTAAAATCAAAATTTTTATTTCTTTCTTTATCTGATTGCCCTCCCCACATGGAGTTGTTGTTGTTGTTGTTGTGTTTAACGCCCGCTTTTACTACTACGGCATCGACGGCGGTGACACTGATGATACATGAAGATGGAGCACCGGTGGAATGAGATGGCGGGGGAAACCGGAGTACCCGGAGAAAACCTGCCCTGACGCCGCTTCGTCCCTCCCCGCATGGAGGGTGTATACCCTAGGACTGTGCCAAGGATCAGATGCCTGTCAGAGAGCACAGCAACCTATGGACCGGACAGAGTGAAGACCTGGAAGAGGGTGGTCAGGCCAGCTCTAGGTATGAGAGTGAGGAAGAGAATGATATGGAATGTAAGCGAAATGGATGAATGGACAGGTGATGATGAGTATTTGGTGGAATGAGTGGCGGAGGAAACCATAGAACCTGGAGAAAACCTGTCCAGACGCCACATCGTCCACCAAGAATACCACATGTGTGTTTAAAAAAATTTCTTATCCACTTTTACTTTCTCTACTGGTAAGTAGAGAAAGTATTGTGTTCCACCCAAAAATTTGATGTCGAGATTTCACCGAAAATATATGTTTTGAGACCTCCTTAATCCAAAAAAAGCATTTTTAGAAAAAGGTCTGTCTGTCAGTCTGTGGACAACATAACTCAAAAACAAAATGTCGGTTAAAAATCAAAGTTGGTATTTAAGTTTAATGTATTTCAAGGATGCGACACAAAGATTTATAAGCAAATAGCCCCACCCTAAACTAACCTTTACATGGAAAATTTTTCGAAAATGTTGATTTTCTTGAAAATGGCTCTAACGATTTTGATTAAAACATCATATGTTTAAGATATTTGTATGACAAATAAAATGCATATCTTGAATTTTCTGGCTATAGCTTATGTAGTCCTGTTTACTCTGGATGACTTTTGAATAACTTGTAAACCATAAGAGATAGACAAAATCTTACTGTACAAAAAATTTAGATCTCGCTAAAACACAAAATTTATGCCTAAATACATTTTTTTGTAGAGTGAAGCATTTCAGAGATATTCCTCGTTATTTGTGTCAGTTTCGGAAAACTTGAAACTTTTGTGAAATGGAACATCATTCATTTTTTTTATATGTTAAGCATGCCAAGAGAACGGGATCTCAAAGCTTTAAAAGATTTGACTATCGCTCAAAGCCTATTGTATTTTGATATTCCCCTTGCATCTACAAGGAAATAAGCAATAAGATACTAAAGTAAGAACAAATTGGAAACTAAAAACTTCACTTATCTTAGTATGATTTGCTGACCCTGGGTTTCAAGCTGTGTCCAGCTCATTCTCAAAGCCATATAAACAAACTTGTTGTTGGATAAGATTTCGTTTATTTTTGTAACTTGATCCGTATTTTAATTCTTCTAAAATCTTTTGCACTGGGTTTTTACCGAATTTTGTGTAGATAATGGTGAACACTGTTGAAATATTTATGTCTGCTATATAATCTTCAATTTCCGTAGAAAACTGGACGCACGTTTTTAAACCTTGATCTAAAAGATTAATTTCTTCTTTGGAGAATTCATGATCATTTTGTGTGTACAGTGGGAAAACACCACACAGTGGCTCAGATACTTTTGGTTCTCTCTGTCTTATATCTAGTTGTTATAACTGGCTTAATATTGACCATAGGCTGCTCCTTTAATTTTGGTCAAATTTATATCACAGAAAGAACTATAGCTCTAAAACTTGCACTTCCAGTAACGTGAAGTTTTATAATTGTTTGCTGTATGAGAAGTTGCATATTGACATTCAGAAGCACATTCGTTAAGTCATCAATACTTTGTTGGTCCTGGCTTAGGGTATTAATTCAAATGTTAATTTATATGCCCAAATGAAGAGTTGATTCCTATAACATTACATGTTTAAAACATGCCTTTTAATTTTATGAACATAAAAAATACAGAACAAAGAAAAAAATACTGCACAAAGCATAAGCTGTACACTTATTACAAATCAAGTAATAAAAAGAACAAATTAATATAGTTTAGATTATAGTAGAGCAGTAATTTTTTGATTTGTTGAAAGTGGTTTTAATGAATATTGCAGCTGCCTTTAAAAGCTGTGCACTTTCACTGAGGCTCTGGTCCATAAGAATGCAAGGAAGAAGAACTTCTGGCATTGCATATGTAGTGGAACCCTTTTAATAAGCTCTTCAAGGAACTGTGGCCTAATTAGCAACACAGCCCTAAACAGAGTGAATCATTCATGAGAACAGGGATGTCAGCATTTCATATTAAGTAGTATATGTAATATTTCTTACAGCTGAGTCAATTTAAATACTGTACTTGCTCCACATGCCTTAATCTAGGTTGGACGTTTTATCTGCACACTTGCTCACACCTCAGCTCCTGGTTGGCAAATGTAAATTGATTCAGCTGATTAAGCAATAATCATTAGTTTACTCTACAAAGTTACTTACAATTTATTTTAGTCTGGTCACATAATTTACATGATATGACATGTCAATATGACTTTAAATAATAAACTCAATTTTAGATTAATCCTTTTTCATTATTCTATTGTACTTATATTAACACATATAGCAAAAATAATTTACAGAATTTATCATATCAATACTCTTTAATTAAATAATGTTTTTTAAGGCATAGATTTTTGAGCTCCAAATGTTAAGTTTTATTTTTGAGAGAAGTTTGTCATATATTTGTATACCATTGTGCTTCTATTCTGTATGAAAGACATCATGCAGTGAGTGAGTATGTGGGGTTTAAGGCCCCGTCAACAATTAGGTCATTTGGGCCCATGACAACATACAGATGTGGTCTTTTCCTAATAGTGTGATTTTGAATTTTGGAACTTTTTATTAAAATTGACCAAGTTTATTTGCATTTGAAAAATACTTTCATGTATGTACAAATCTGTATTTGAATTTTGATTTCTTTAAGATACTCTTTACAGTCGATAGTTTTCTTTATCTAGGTGATATTTTGTTCTAATCATGCCTGTTTGCATTCTATTTTAATCATGCCATTACTATTTACCCAGGTTCGTATTTCACATGTTCTGAAAGAATGAACATTGGAAAAATATCCTGTTTTTAGCTTATTTACACTTGCATTGTGTTTAACATGGCAATCTGATAACAGATTCTTCAGTAAATTCAGTATGTACTTTCCAATTTAAATGGTTATTCATACATACACCTAAAAATGTGTTTTGTACACAATTAGATAACTAATAATAGTTTTATACTCCATTAATTGCAGTGATGAAACATAAAAGTACTGTGTGAATAAACAATAAATTGTATACAATAGAGCCATAATAACTTATGTTAGAATGAGTTAACAAAACAGAGAAGAGGCTGAAAGAAATAACTAGAGAAGCTGGAGAAATCTAATTTTAAAGTATGTAAATTCTCCTGTCATCCAGCATTTTTTCATAAATTTGAGAGAATTTTCAAGGAATTCAACATAAAATTTTAACAGCAAAATAAGTATTGCATCAGAAACCTATTTAGCTATCCTCTCAAAAATAGCACATCAAAAATCAAATTATCTAGTGTCTATCGAAGAGGTTCCGACATTGGAAAAACCAAACTAGATTTGGAGTCAGGGAAAAAGAACATTCGAGAAATGTCAAATTCAGTACTTCTTCTAAACTCCAGTAAACTTCAGTACTTCAGCTAAACTCCAGATAAAATAACAGAGCATTTTCTCTGGGATTAGAAATATTATAACAGGATAAAATTATGCATAGGTATATTTTACCAGACACTACATATAGAGAGACTAATAACCATATTCCCGCCAGCTTTAGAAAGGAACCTGGTGCAAACGAAAGCATATGGCAAGTTGTGTGCATCAGCCACAGATTGCAATAACAAGTTCTATGGAAATTAATTTTGTTTTATATTATTTACTTTGTAAAAAGCATTATCAGAATATTAAATTTAGTTCACATTGCATGTTAAAAAACATATACCATATACAGCATTGACAAGGCTTAGTATGTTGTACAGGATGGCAAACTGATTGGTTTTCAAGAAGAAACCCCTTTCTGGAAATGCATGGTTTGGGCACTGGAGAGCGTTGGAGTTTGAGAACAAAACAGTTGTGACAATTTGTTAAGATTCCTTTTGGTATCTTAGTACGTAAGATGTGCTATCCTTTAGCCATCTATGTACTGTATAATTATTCAGATACAGCTATACTGTCTTCCACGGTTCATTATTATACCCATTTAAGTTGCAAAGACAGTGATTTTCAAACATAAAGATAACTTCAATAGGAAAGAAGAAACAAATCACTTATTTAAAGCTTGGCATCAAGCATTATACAAAGCACGCAAGAAACCTGATCAGAGATCAATTCAAGATCATACACCATCAACAGCCTCAGCCACTGCAAACGCCAGCCCATCAACCAACAATCATAGACAATGGGAGCAGCCCCACTTTAGCCCATCCCATGCAGCAGCGAAACCAACAAACAAATACCAGACCAAACATCAAACGCCCACACATATTAAGTGTATAAAACCTGTGAAACCAAACAGCTCTGTATCAGTCGTCGCCGAGACTAGCAGAGTACTACGGTCACACCACTGAGGATATTTGATACAGTTTCGAATGAAACGTCTGGAAGGAGAATTTCCACTAGACTACAGCCCACAAGCTCAGATAATGAAGTTATATTTTGTATATAATAAATTGCCAGAAAAACTCAAATTTGCCACCTCAGCGGCTATGTTTAAAAGAGAGGTAAAACAATTCTTAATGCAGCATAGCTTTTATTCAATTGAAAAATTCTTATCTTAAATATTATTGTATTGAAATTGACAAACCTGACATTTCCTTGTAACAAAGATGTACACTCTATAATCCTGATATGTCGTATATAATGTACATGTACCAATAAACTTAAACTTGAACAATTAATGTCAACAAGCCAGCTCTCTGGGAACTGAGCCTCAGTGTTGGTGAAATATTTTCAACCTTTGCTTATATTATTTTCAGTGATCTAATATTTTCTGGAGATATTTTCCATAAAAAATGAAAGTGTCTAAAGATATCTAAGAGATAAAATGTGAAGCAATGTTGAGTGACTGTTGTTACAGCCCAGGCGATCACCTCTCCACGTCGATCCAGAACACAGGACCCAGCTCCAGTTTAGTGCTGAACGTTGTCCATGGAGCAGAATCCCAGAATTTATATACATCTCAAGGTTAAAAAGGTTTTATTTCAAACCAATACATCTAATTTTTTTAACAAGATGTTTTGGCATTTAAATGTTATATTATTTTGAAGCAATTATTTTGTGGCTGACCAGAAATAAAAAATTCTGTGTTTGTCCGAAATATTCAGTGATAGTAAAGTGTTTTTGCCAAAGTTTCCATCTTTGGATATTTTAGTCATTATTTATATTTACATTTTAACTTGATCGTGCACTGACATTAATTTTACAAGCTGATCAAATGTATTTGGATTTTACCAACGTCAGTTTGAATGGATAGTATCACTATTAAGGATGAATTTCTATCTACAGAAAAGAGGTCCAGTTTTGTGTTTATCTTAATGGGAGATGAAATAGCTAATGGATAAATACACTACTTCATCAAAAGTATCCAAACACCCATCAGAAAATAGAGTTTAAGTTTGTCCATGATTCCATCCCGCAAAGTGATAATGTGCTACTTGCCCCAATTTTTGCTTTAATGAAAGCTTGCACTTTGTACGACTTGTTTATGATTAAGTGGCAAAGGGTCTCCTGAACTGCAGCAAGCACATACATCATTGTATCCTTGTGATTTGACTCAAACTGACTGTTCCATTGATATTCACTAAGATCATCGTTTACACATGTACACTAGAGGTGTGATGCACTCAGCGTTGTAAATCCCGGTGGGACCAGTTGAGGAGCTACTTGATGGGACGCAGTAAGCCTTGGCCCTTCCTGGGCTGTTGTGCTAGGGGTTTAGTTTAGTACTGCTAAGTAGCATCTTCCATCAGTAAACACATGTGCTAAGTGGTGGCTTCAGTACATGCTAGACATGTGAGCTGGCACCTTATAGTCTCTGCCAGCAGCAAAGCCCATGAATAAGTCACACTGTGAGAATGCTCACAAGCACTTGGTGGTTTGATGTCAACCACATGACACTTTAAGTTATTGTTATTACACATTAATGCAGCTCATGATTATGGATCCTCTTTCAGAGTCTAAATCCTTGAGGTTGATTATCATACACAAGACTCAGTTTATACTCGTAGATTGGAATTAAGAAAATTATTGTTAAACGTGATGCAAGTTAACATAACACCTTGAAATGGATTATTTCTGATTGGCTAAGAAGCACATGATTAAGACATTGCAAAGTTTCCACCTTTCTTCATGGCATTATGGGCTTATGGGCCGCAGCCCCTTGATTAGGGAAACCAAATTTCCATACTTATGGTATCTGCTGAGAGTAGATCCAAATACAGTGAGGTATTCCAGTATGATGTGTGCATGTGCGAGTGTTGAAATGCATAATTTGATTCATACATGAGTAACTAGTCATCCTGTGATTATTCACAGGGTGGCGCCCTATCTTTGCACTTCAATTGGGCTGACACCTGCAATTACTGCAAATGTAACTCTCGACACCCAATTTTTGGACCTCGATACTGCATTTGCACTGTCTGTGTGTGTAAGCTCAGGAGTTAAAAATCATTATCCTTCTACCTTTCCACTATTTTGAGGTTACATTTTCAAGAGCTGTAAAAGAGTCACAATTTTTAAGATGTTCCATGTCCCCTTCTTCTTCCTTGGAACACAGTGAACAGTTTGGTGATGTTATTATTCCAATTTTGTAAAGATGTTGATTCAAATAATCAGCTCCTGTAATAAATTGGAATGTAGCACACAAGTATTTCTTGGTAAATCACAAACTGAATATTGATGGACCATTCAAAATTGTCTTCCATTTTGACTGTTCACTTTGAAATGTTACCTATTGGTTATACAGTGGAACATGGATAATTTGAATGTTTATAATTCAAAATAGTCGTTAATTCGAAGATTTTTCTTGGTCACTTGAATTTTGTATTAAAGCAATGTAAAAAAAAATCACTTGTAATTCAAATTTTTCTTTAATTCAAAATTTTTATTCAGAAATGTCATAAAAAATTAATCTAAATGTGAAAATTTAATATAACTTTGTTCATGTGTTCCTGCAAGAGGTCATCGCTCTGCGGTTGTTTATTTTGTCGGAATGCTGTTGAAATCCAGTTTGAGGTTTGGAATAGCTTTCCTAGCTGTTGACTTTGAGCTTGCACCCAGAGGCTTTCATTTCTGCAGAAAATGGTAGCTGTCATTTGAGAAGTTAGAAAGGGTTTAAAGAAAACATTTGAAATTGCAAAAGAATACAGGATACCCTGAACACTTTGTCAATTTATCTGAAGAATAAGGAGAAAAATTTAAGCAGTGCCTCAAGTAAACCTGGAAAGAGTCGAAAATGAGTGACACAATATGTATCTACCTATATTGTTAAAATGTCAGTTTTAGATGTAACTTTTGTAATTCAAATTTTTGGATATTTCTAATTGTTTTCCTGACCCTTCATCTTCGAATTATCCAAGTTTCACTGTAATTAGAAATGATTTTTCTGTTATTGTCTCATGTAATTGACTGTGGTATTAGAATATTCAAGGCTTAAAAGATAAGTTACTCTTCTAATCTTGTATTTTTTCAATACAAATGTGCTGGCCTGCAACAGCACAAGTCGTCCTCCACTGGCCGAAGGAGGGAAAGTTGATGATCATTATAATGATCCCTCAGCTAAGTCCGAAGGACGCATCGACCAACTGCAGGTGTGGTCCTCCAGACACACTGGAGGTTAAGTAAGGATGTTTCAACTGCCAACTTTTAAAAAAGTGGTGTCCCCAAGAAACAGTTGAAAACTGCTCATGATGGCAGGCTTTGATGACAACAGATTTCTGTAAACATCTGTCTCGTATCTGCTCCACCATGACATTGGAAATAGTTAATCATTTTGCTTTAGAAAACATCAAAATGTTTTGTATTATAGTGTGATGCAAACCTCCGGACATTTTGTGACAGTCAATACAATGCCAAACTTCACTCTGCTTCAGCAGAATATTCCATGTTTGTCATAAATGTCATTGAAGCTTTATATAAGGTTGTGCCATAAGTTCATTCGTTTTGTTTGCAAGTTCCGTTTAAAACACCTAAAAGCCCTGAACCCTCTGTGTGTCCAAGTCATCATAGTTGCTTAACCACCCCTGTGACTTGGAGATCAACAATCAGACTCACTGTTGGATACGTCGGTGTGTGTTTGCAACTGATTTTGGATTGAACAACGTGATCTTGTGTTTACAAACTATGAAAAGCAAAAAGGAACATTGCCGACATCTTATATCGTAAGGACAAAACCACCTCACAATGTCTGCAGAAAATTTGTGCTGTTTACAGGGAAGATACAATAATGAATCGAGCATATCAAAAGTGATTTAGTTGATTTTGAGCTGGGAATTTCTCCCTAAAATAAGTTTGGCAACTACTCTGTCATAGCAGTACTGCAGATAAGGTGTGTTTCCAGGCATTCTTAGTGATTGAAACGTAATGAGAAATGAACAAACTTATGAGACAACCTTATAAAATGCTAGAATAGAGCCAATTAGAATTTTGATGTATTTGTCGACACATTGTTTCAATGTGTAATATACTCAAGACCGCCTCCATAGCGCAGTGGTAGTGTGCTTCCCTTTGGGTCAGGAGACCCGGGTTTGGAGGATCTCAATAGGATTTTTCTTGGCTGGGAGATCTGGTCCGGGGTGCACTCAGCTTTGGTGGGTCCCTGGACCATTTGAGGAGCTACTTGAATAAAAAAGTAGCAGCTCCAGGTTGTGAAGACTGCATAACCAGCCGGGAGGGATTAGAGCACTGACCACGTACTACCCTCCAATACTGCAGCCCACACATGACGCCTGTAGTGGGTAGAGGTGGGGGACACAACAGCTGGGCATTAGGCCTTGGTCCAGATAAGACTGTTGTGTCATAGGTTTAGGTTAGGTTATAATGTAATCAAGGTATGTACAATAACATATTAGAAAACGTAACATTATGCGAATGACGTATTTATTATTATAAGCATAACTAAAAGTAAGTCTCCATTGAAACATGAAAAGACAGTCAGTTAATGAGACAAAAGTCCAAACCACTGGGTGTAAAAGTATAATTGTTGTTTTATCCAAGCTACTTTTTTGTTTTTCCATGTCATGAAATAACACATGTGCACACATGATTTTGTATTTTGAGTTTTATGAATTGCAAGCTGTATTATCCATATGAGGCAATGTTGCACCACTGCTGTTTGCTAGTGCCATATTAGTGGTTACGCCTCAAATGTCAGGAGGTTTTCACCCAATAATAAGTTGTTTCACCATGGTACCCAGTCACAAGACTTAAAAGTCCATAAGCTTTGCATATCAGCTAATTCTGCACTCTTAGACTTTCTTGTCACTATCGCAAAGTTGTTGCGCATCTTCTGTGGTAGCATTAGTGTGTCTAAGACTCAAAAAACGATGCATCTCAGCAGATATCTGGATATGCTCGATGATTTAGTGTATTTATTCATTCATAATTTCCTACACATAGTTGAAGCAGTAATAAAAGTGTGGGCAACTTTTGTTATATCCATAACTTCTTAAAAACATGTCAGCTGTACTCGTTTCCTATGCACCACGATACATTAACTAAAAATGTTACCAAAATGTCAAAAATGGTAATCTGGCCCATGAAATGAGTCCTTAATTAAAAAATGGTGTCATTTGATTTTCATTAATTAAGTTTTGAAAATATATGTAGGACATTAAAAAAACATGTATATATTCAATAGTGTTAAATTTCAATTATAAATTGGTAGCTCCTCTATTAATTGTGCTTCCAGTTATGATTACAGAAGCAGGCCTTTATACTTTCTCGAATGTTGTTCAAACAACAAGAAGTTAATATTTTTCACTCATTCTTTTCTTACTCTACCAGAAAATAATGAGTTGTCAATCAGCAGCCCTTTATGTTAGACATGGTCACGCACATTTTGGAAGATTCCTCAAGGGGGAAAGAAAACTTAAAACTTGTGTGTTTAAAACTTTTGAATGTATTTCAGAATAAAAAGGTTGTGACCATTGTTCTGTAATTTTATTATCCTCATGTATGAAATGCAAGGGTGGTTCCAAAAGTTTCTGGCCCAACTACTTTTTTAAAGTTATACAAATAAAACAATGATGCTATTTTGCAACATAATCACCCGGTATTTCAGTTCACTTTTCACAATTGTGGATTAACAACTCTATGCTTTTGAAAACATAATCTGGTCCTTTATTGGCAAAATGTCCCATTACAGCAGCTTTCACTTCATCGTTGTCATCATCATCATCATCATCATCATCATCATCATCATAAAAAAATATTCTTTCCCTGAAAATCTTTCTTCAGTTTGGAGAAGAGATAGTACTCACTGAGGGCTAGATCTGGACTGTAAGGTGGATGGTCAATCTCTTTGAAGCCACATTCCTGTATTGCAGCCTTTGCAATTGCTGCTGTGTGCACTGACACAATATCATGGAGAAGGGGACACAATGTGACAATCTTCTTGATCTCTTTTGTTTGATGGAGTCTTGCCATTTGTGCAAAAGTGAAGCACAATATTGTGTTCACAGTGGTATCCCTTTCTTTGAAGTCCACAAGGGGAATTCCTCTGGAATCCCAGAACGCTGTCGCCGTGATCTGTGTGGATTCAATGACTCTCACCTTGCTTGGTGGAGCTTCACCTGGTTTATGCCATTCAAGAGACTCTTTTGGACAGAGGTCATAATAAAAAAAAATCATAGTTCCATCTCCTGTAACAATGGATTCCAGTACTTCTTTCTGGTTGCCACGGCAAAGCTCCAAAAACTTGGTGCACTAAGTCATGCACTGCTCCTTCTGGACTGCAGAGAGAAATCTGGGCACCATCTTGCACTGACCTTTTTCAGTGCAAATGGTCATGAATCATACAGAAAATGGTTGTTTCAGATAGCTCCAACCTTGCTGACATTTCCTTGAGTTTCAGCTGCCTATCACTCAGCACTTCACATTCATCAATAACGATGGTTTCCTCAGTCACCATTTCACCAGGTCGACCAACACGTAGGTCATCGGTGAAACTTTCTCTGCCCAGACAAAACTGTTTAGACCATTCCTTCATGTGGAATATGAAGGGGAAGCATCACCATAAACACCATCCAAGAGGCATTTGATTTCAGCTGGTGCAAGCCCTTCTTTTGTCTGGAACTTGATCATCTCTCAATACCCAAGGGGCCCTAATGACCAAGTTGTCGACGGGCCCTTAAACCCAACACACTCACTCTCAATACCCAATTTTATCCATTTTAGGAGTATAGCATGCAACATCTTACTCACATAAGAGCCACCATTTGACTGAGGTTAGCAGCGGGTTGAAATACAGGTGTGCGCATCCTAACAGAAGTAACTAGCTCCTCCCCAAGGCATGTTGACTCTCACGCTCATTTTCAGGGTCAGGCTGGAAACTTCTGGAGTCTACCTCATACATTTCTGCTGCAAAAGCATAAGTTCAGCAGTCCATTGTTGCTAAATTACATATCTTTAAGTTACCAAGCTATTGAATATAAAAGATATCGATTGCCCATCTCTCAAACATTTGCCTACCTTCCCTTTATTACCTTTAGGTTTTGTGCTGTTGAATTTTGTAACATTCTGTGCAATATAAGTCATATAGAGACATGAAAGTTAAATTATCTTAATTTTGGAAAATAATGTGGCATAGCTCACTTTTGTTTTCTCTCCCCAGATGGCCAAGGGTTTCTAATGATCGTTTTAAAGGACAAGAATACTGCTTTAAAGGAAAATGCAGAGAAAGTGATTAAAAGAAATTAGTTTAATGCCACTTTACACTTGAGCTAGTCTTCATGGTTGTGAGCATCAGTATTTGTTTTTTGTTATACTTTTAAAGTTCTTAAAGTTATGGCGTTTGTTTTCAGAAGCTATGTAATAATATTTTGAAATAAAGGTTGTGCATCCTTCACTATTATTTTGTTAGTAAAAGAAGAATATAAATAAAATATTTAAAAAAAAATATAATGTAGTACAGAAGTTAAAAAAATAAACCATTTGGAAGAGGTTCAGTTAATCTGATAGCACCTAGTCATATCATAATTTCTGTCACAACTATAAACATGGGTAGAACAATAAAAAAATGACACTATCCTAAATATTTTCATACCATTTGTTAACTAATATAGTGAATGCAAAAAATAGATGATACTCAGATGTCTTCCTCTGGAGGCCACACAAGCTTTCAAACAGCATGGCCAATCATCTGTAGCAGCATGTATGACATGTCCAAATTCTGTACTGTTCGCTTCAAATCTTATTTTAGGGCCTCCAGATTTCGATGCCTTGTCAAGCAAGCTTTATTCTCAATGATGTCCCATAGTTGGCAATCCAGCAGATTCAGATTTGGACTTCCTTATGTCCAATCTTGGTGCACTAAACTCAGAAACAATGTCCTTAAGTCACTGTCGCACGTGTTTAGCTTTATGAGCTGGTGCAGAATTTTATGATAAGAGCCTTATAATAACAGGTGATCCAAAGGATTCCGAATCAGCTGCACTGTGTTTTACCTATACATGTCCTCAGCGCTCGTCGTCGACTGCCACTGTCATAGAATAGTGTGAATGAAACCATACAACATTTTTAAAATTACTTTTAAAGGTTTTACTTACCAATGTTATTAAAGCAGATGCTTAAACTGGCCACCGTCGTTGTCCATACATTTTTGGCACCTCTTTAGGAAACTCTCCATCACTCGCCATAGATTTCTGAGCCTGAACACTCCCTGTGGCCTGAAATTTATTATAAAGTTCATGTATTGTTGTACGCCCTGGAACGTTTACACCTGAAAATCTTTCTGCAAATCACACTTTCACTTGGCGAGCTGACTGAGTTAACACCAATGAATCATAAATAAATACATGCTGTGCAGTAGAAAACAAATGCTGAGCCATAATACACTTTGTGACTAAGTACAGAACAAAACAATAAAGCACGTTGGTAATAACTCAACCACACGTCAGCTCAATACTGCACTTTCAGATCAGGGAAAAACTAAGTCAACTGTGTGTGACCTTGTGTACAGCAAGAGCTTATCATGTTTCCGTGTGCGCAGTGGAAAAACAATGCTCAGCACTTCAGATGTTTTTGGGTCTCTCTGTGTTATATAACTTTAGGTTCTTCAACAAGACCCAGCACCAGTTCTAGGTATAATCAGTGTGTATTCTGGAAATTGCATAGATTATAGAACATGAACATTTTTTCATAAGCCAACGTTTGAATGTTTCTTCTTAGCAGGAATAGTTTTCTGCTATAAAATTGCTGTACTCTGTTATGATTTCCATGCATTATTAATGGAAATGATTGAATATTCTTAAGCTATGGTCACAGTTTTGAAGACCTCTGTTCTGTTCCTTAGCTCCTCAGGTTAAGGCTTGCTGGCTGAAAACTATGTCATCCATTCAGACCGATTCACAGTAAAATCTAAATAAATTTGTTTACTTTATAAAATATTTTGGAATATGTCGGAAATCAGTGTAAAAGTAACTCTTAACAAATATCTGTAATGTCCAAATAACTGAAAGGTGCTATTTATGAGGTTCAAGTTGCAATGCTGGAACAAAATAGCCAATTGCAAAACTCAACATTAAAGCAGGTGCATGCAAGACTGTTTACATTGGTAATTATGTCAGCTGAGCACATGTGGAAGACAAAGCTTTAAACAATAATCAGTTTTCCATGAGCAGCATTTTCATCTATACACCACATTAAAGTTATTTTTTCTTATAAAAACTTTTAAAAAAGGAAACTATAAAAAAGGAAGCAATTAGATTTGTAAATAATATTCTTAAATCATGTCAGTTTGACGTTTTGTAGAAGACAGTGTTTGGAATTGTAGAAATAAGTTATTTGATAGACTGTGTAGCACTTTGACTGTCTTGTCGGTAGTGCATTTGTAGTGGCATCACTGGCAGGTATAGTATGAATCAGATACCTTTGTTATCACACCATTAGACTTAGAATAACTGTCCATTCCAACAACAAATATAAGAGAACTAGGGACCGATTTCTAGGATTGCTCCTAAAGCAAATCTAGGCATGCTGCCATTCCTTAACTGATACATCTAGGTTTGCTAATGTATGTAAAAGTGAAACAAATCATTGTGTAGGTTATGCATGTAGTAACTTTCAAAGTATCATTAGAATACACCAGCATTCAAAATTAGCAGATCTTCACACAACTAAAAATATTTTATTGCAATCATATATATATACCTGTAATGCTTTTGTATAAGCATGTCAGGGTTTCTAAGAGAAAGCAAGCTTTAAATTTGTACCTGGTTCAGAAAACAAAGTTTACTTGCAGTGAACACCATGTACGGGACCTAATCTTGATTGTTTTCATGTTGTGTAGCAGCAATGCCTGCTTTAAAGATAACTATAAATTGATATTTATTTACAATAAATAATTAAAATGTTTATTGTACTTATTCGTGATTTTGGTACTAAAAGGTCAAAACAGTTATATTAACAGAGGCATTCCCTGGAATACGGACTTAAGTAAGTTAAGGAGTTTTTCTCTTCCCAACTTATATTGAATCCTTGATAAATATTCCTGCTGACAAAATGTTATTTTCATGAGACACTTAATGCCTGCTAGAAACATTTGACAGCATCTTGCAATATCTTTCCAGAGAACAACTGCAGTAGGACTTGCAATTATACGTGTTAATGCCATGTGCATGATTTTTTAAACTTATTTTCAAGTAAAATACACTTTTGTAACAATTGCTTAAAATAATGATATATTTAGTATTTGTTTAAGCACAAACCAGTAACAGATACACCTTGCCATGTGACAAGACAGAGCAATTGGTTTTGAAACCTGCAGTTGGAGTAAAAGGGGTACAGAAGATAATATGTTAAGTCAAATTAAGTATGTGATTATAAAAGCAAAACCAAGGAAGCTTCTGTGAAGTATTATATGCGGGGAGAAAGAAAGAAAAGGAGAAAAGTGTTAAGTGATTATAGAAAATATTAGGAAATAGTCAAAAAAGATGGAAATAAAGATTATAAATAAAGGGGGGTATTGGCAGATAAAGGGATTTAAGACAAATGAAAATAAAAGAGAAAGACTATAAATAAAGAACAATAACAAAGACGAGCATGAACCAAACATGTACAGTGATAAAATGCACTGCAGAGAGCTGTCCAAGATGAAAGGATTGGGGCCCAAGTTCAAGGACAGCCCAAAACGTGTAAGATTAGAACCAAGTAGATTAAAATTAAATTTTTTTAAGCATCAATGGTAAAATTAATGACCAGAATTTATTTATATTTATTTTGCAAATGGTTAAAAATTTTTTGTTTCTTTGATGTTTCTGGACTGCACTTTTGAATAAAACATTTGTTTATTAGTGAAAAATGGGTTCCTTTTTCAGGCAAGACAGTGGATCAAAAAGCACACAATTATAATATCTGCTTAAAATCAGAGCTAAAAGTTATGCATTGAGTAAACTAGTCATACATTTTTAAACTTGAGCCATAAATGAGTAAAGGTTACTTAAATGTTCCAGAGAATGCCCAGCTTGCAAAAAGTTTAAATGTTTTTAATGTCAACATTGAACAGCTTAGTGAATATTGTATGTAGTTCCTTTTTTAACCAAAAGAATTTTATAATGCACATGAACATAAATAAATGTATCATGGTTATAAAATGATTTCATTCCCCCCCCCGTCATAATAACTCTTGTTTGCAATGTATACCTACACTAACTACCAAAGCTGCTCAATGGAATAATACATTTCTAAATGATCTTTCAGTACTAGAATTAATTAGTTGCTAATTGCTGTAGTTTTTGCTGTTTAAGAAGCAATTACTTCTTTAAGGTTAAGTTCATTTCCATTGCTGTTACTTCATTGTAATCAAAGAATGGTACACAAGAAAAGCATTTATGCTATATAAACACTTATTAAGTTCATAACTTTAGGTATAACACATAATTAATAGAGCACAGAGTTATTTGAAATAGGTAAAGAACAAAATGGTGGTTTGTAATTTATGATTCCATGTGTACATTAGCATATATAGTCAGTCACCCTTAAACCTTTTCATTTGTTTTCATCCTGTGTATTACAAGAATCATTCTCATAGTCTACGAATGTCACAATAATGAAGACACTACAGCTCCACTTATGTGAAAATGAGGTATAAACCTTCCAACCTGTCCTTGAGAATGACAGGGAAAGCCTTTTGAAACAGTTGCAAGGTTCATTGGAAGGTACCTCATTTTCACTTAAGTGGAGCTATAGTGTCTACATTATTGTGATATTCATGGATTGTATTGCTTCACTGTGAATAGCTTCAGGTGTGTCTACTATCATTCTTATAATTTCCTTTGAGATGGTTATGTGAATAATAATATATAGGTATAAATTCCCTCATTTCTTTCTATTTGTATGAGGTTTAGTTTTCAGTACTGATTTATTAAGATTATGTACCTTAAACATGAAAGTAAGCACAATGATTATTCCAAAATCACTGTGCAAGACTGAAAATAAGTCCATGTATTTGTATGTATGAATACAGACAAACAGAATATAATCTGCTTAGGCTGATGTGCTTAAAATGAAATGTAATGTATTCTGTTCCAAAATGATGTAAAGATAGAATGTGAACATTATGAAGGTGTATTGCTATAATACGGGTTAGTGTCTCAGCACTATTATATTACAATACCATTATAGTAATACAAAAAAAGAATTTTGTAACCTAAGCCTATGTTCTTGAAGAGAACATTGGCCTTTTCAATATAAAATAATCTTGAAAATGTCTGTAACGTTGATTCATATTTAATGATGTAATCATTGTATATTTGAATTACATACATATATATTTGTTCTCTGTTTATGACTTTATGCATTATGTGTAAATTTTAAATGAATAGCTTTAACCACATAATGAATGTTATTTTAACAAAATATAGTTGATGTTATTGTTCATCATAAAAATATCTTTGATTAAAAGCAAGAGGAATGGACAATTCATTCAGAACGCATTTATTTGTTTATGTTGTTTATTTGTAAATTTATTGTATAAACAACAAGACATTTTAAATAAAAAATAACACAGTGTTTTATGCATATTTTACATAAACCTAAGAAGAAAAGTATCCCAGCCTTGATGCCAAAACCTGCTAGTTGGTAAATCGTACTTGCTTATCGAAAAGGTTGCATTGCTGGTGTTTCATCAAGATGGATAGTTGAGACTCCGAAACCTCAGTTTGCACAAATCACAAATATTTTGCAATACCTATGCCATTCATCCAGAATTTAATTTACAATCATGAAGACATGTTTTCATCCACACAACATCAGTTCTCTTATTGGCCATCACATATAATACTATTAATAATTTGTAAAATATCTTCATATTATATTTAACCTTCCATTAGCACACAGTTTCGAAGAACACACTCAGTGGATTCCAGTAGACCCTTGATACGTTTTTGTGTGCCTGTATTTAATTTTTTTCTTTTCCTTTTCATTTTTTCCCACGTTTAGCTTTATTTATCTTAAATATACATGGTTGTTTATTAGTATTATCTTACTATATAGACCAGCTAAAATATAACCCGAATACAGTACACACAATTTCTGGTACAATACATGTAAAGGAAATAAATTGCAACTTTTAGGTGCACAACTTGTAATTTGAATTGTTCAGTTACTCAGAATTATCTACTACCTCTTCTGTGTTTTCCGTGAGTAAGCAACTATCACAGATAATTATGATATGTTTGTTCAAACACAGGGAAGTGTTACATTTACCACATTCATATTTACTCTAACATGCTGACCTGTCATGGCATGTAATACGTCCTCTGATTGGTAATCAGAGGATATGGTCAGTGAATTTATTTTGATAACTCTCCCGATCAGGTCGGTGAGACCCGTAAACCAACGACAGGTGTGGTCCTCCAGACATTCTGGGGTGAGAGCGATGTGACCGCCAAAACATAAAAATATGGTGCTCTCTAAAAAGTGGTTACTATTACTGCTATTGCTCTCTTCTTTTATGCAGCTAAAAGATTAGTCAATTCTGAATTCAAAAAAATTATTGCAAAATATTACTATGAAAAATCAAAGAATAAAATAATGGGAACTACCAAACATTCAATCAGTAATTCCTGAGTATCCTCGAAAAACGACAGTTGCAACCTTCAGGTTGATTACAGGACATGATTTTCTGGCAAAACATTTAAACAGAATTGGGATATATTCTTCACCACTCTGTCCTCTATGTGATTTGCAAGAGGAAATGGATTGAGACCACCTTCAAATATGCCCAGCCACTTCTAGTGCCCCATCCATCAGTGAAAAATATTGGAGAGCAAGAGGATTAATGACTTCATTGTCAGAAATCCAGCATTAGCTAACAACATATTTAGTTTCACAGTTCTTTTTGTCTTTGTTACAGGGTTCACATCTTTTCCTTTTCAATAAGGGTGTTTGTGTATTTAAGAAGTCATCTGTGGGTTATTCAGGTTTATATTTTGCCAGAACACTTTTCAAATCACTGGACAGGTTTGATAGCATTGCTCTTCTTTGTGGATAAAGATAAAGATATTGCTTTCAGTCATGCCTTGTGGAATGTTTGTTTTGATTTCCAAGAAATAGCCCTAGAATTAATACCTGGTAATATTCAGTAAATGGTAAAAAATTACAATAGTAATAATAACAACTCTGAATAAACGTAAAGTACACATCTACAAAAACATTGTTCTCATCGTCTTTCTCTGTATGATCAATTTCTGAATCCAAAGATCTTATTTCCAGTTTATATTCAGAACCAGAACCATCTGATTCATACAAATTGTCATCTATGGGTAAGGCATCTTCATTGCAAAGTAGACAATGAGATTTCACCGTGCCCATCACGAAGCACTAACAGTTTTTACACAGCTAACCAGGAAAAACGCATATGAGCAATGTTAACAAGAGTAGGCATGCAGGGCCTGGCTGGCCTCTACAACACATAGCTGCTGATTATTCATTCTTGCAACCAGAGATATGAACAGATCAGGTTGTCGCTTCAGCTAACAGTCGAGTAAGGTGTAATGTTAGATGTCCTAGTCAGTCATTTATGCAGGTGCATTTGTAGAAAAACTATAATGTTTAAATACACCTAAGGGTCTCCCTGGCCCACAGTGACTAACTAATAATAATAATAATAATAATAATAATAATAATAATAATAATAATAATAATAATAATAATAATAATAATAATAATAATAATAATAATAATAATAATAATAATAATAATAATAATAATAATAATCCTTTTTAGCTTATAGACCTCTTTTCAAGTTTCATGCCTCATCAAAGTTTTAAGTTTTCCGAAACTGACACAACTAACAAGGAATATTTCTGAAATGGTTCACTCTACAAAAAAATTTATTCAGACATAAATTGTGTGCTTTAGCGAGATCTACATAGATCAGCATGTATATCCTGTAATTTCCTATTTGTGATTTACTTTCTTGCATATTGTCATGTAGCAGTTTACTATTAAATGTTTATTTCATAAACTAAAAATACTCAAATTGACTTGTGCTCACATATTAGAAACTTCTTCATTCATCAGAGTCTGTATTAGTTACATCAAAAGAAAGTCGGACTTTAAAGTTCCAAATGTTTATGCTTACATTTACATATGTCTGTACCTTGTACTTTCAGAATCTACCGTCGTTTACTCCTCATCGCCATTTAAAAGGCCATTACACCATGATTTAAATGCCCATGTGCGGGTGGGCATGGCTGCTGAAATGCACTCATTACCCCATTGCAGCAAAATCGCGTACAATTTTGAAGTTTAAATCGGGCGGTCTGATTCAGTTCTGGTGGATGTAAGTAAAGACATCTTGTGGAATTTTCTGCAAACATTCATGGCCATGAAAGGGACCACTGTTTCCTGTTTTTGCATGCATGAACCACGTGGTTGTATTTTTCTGAATTTTATTCAAGATTACACACCCTGAAGAAGAGAGAAGTCATCTTTATTGTGGTGTACATTTAGATAAGTAGAGTTTAGAATACGAATAAGTATAATATAAGGCAGGGAATACTAAAGTATCTTCTTGCTGTATCTTCTAAATTCTTTAGAAAGAAGTATCTTCCGGGCTGTTGTGCCGTGGTCTGCTGGAGATCTGTCTTCCAGACGTTTCGTTTGCGGCTGTGGTGGGCATCTTCGGTGGCGTTGTCGGGGTCTCCTCGTGGGGGGTGTCACTGCGACTGATGCGTGTCACCGACCGAATTGATCGCATATTACAGCGACATAACGTCAAGACGATCTTTAAACCCACCAGACAGTTAAGCAGTTTACTACGATCACCCAAGGATCCCCGAGAAGCTTTGTCATCGGCTGGAGTATACAGTATTCCTTGTGGTTGTGGCTCAGTTTACATTGGAACTACTCAGCGCAGTGTTAAGACCAGACTCACGGAACACAAAAGAAGCTGCCGCCTGGGCCAAACTGACAAGTCTGCAGTCGCTGAACATGCCATTAATGCGGTCGGTGAACACAGTATTAAATTCCAGGATACGCGCATCCTTGCATCTACCATGCATTACCATGCCCGACTACAGCGAGAGGCTATTGAAATTTACAAGCATCCTAACAACTTTAATAAGAAGGAGGAGGCCTTAAGATTAAACAGCAATTGGCATCCGGTCATAGAACATCATAAGAAGCAGGAAAGCAAGGTAAGCCAATCAGAAGAGACCAGCAGCATAAGAGAGATAGAACCCCCTCCACCAGCCACCATGCCTCTGGATGCCCCGGGCCAATCAGCGCACGTTGCGCATGGTATAAATGGAGCCCCACAGACAGTCGACGCATCAGTCGCGGTGATGCTTTCCACGGGGAGACTTTGGCGGCACCGCTGGGGATGTTTGCCGCGGTTGTGGGCGGGGCGTCTGGGGGACGGATCTCCGGCGGACCGCGGCGTGGCAGCCCGGAAGATGCTTCTTTCTACAGTTTAGACGCTGGCCATGAAAGCCTACGTAGCTTTATCTAAATTCTTTATTTAGCTGTTTGTAAACACACAATCAGCTAACTCTTTTCTCACTATTATAATTTATTGTACAGTTGTAAAGATTGTACATTAGGTGGACCAGATTTAAATTAAATTATTATTAATTGGTATAAAATTATTCTAAAATGGGTAAGCAAAAGCAAACAAAGAAATCTCTTGCAGCAAGAAAAAATATATATAGATGGCAAACTGGCAAATCTCAGGAGGAAACAAGCATAATCTACATTAGATCTTGATGACTCAGGGGTCTCCGTCTAGGGGATATGTGAATAGCGACCACAAGGTACCCAAGCTGAGCAGAACATTACTTCCACTTACTGGTGTCTAGGGGATATGTGAATAGTGACCACAAGGTACCCAAGCTGAGCAGAACATTACTTCCACTTACTGGTGTCTAGGGGATATGTGAATAGCGACCACAAGGTACCCAAGCTGAGCAGAACATTACTTCCACTTACTGGTGTTTTGCTCCTCACTGTAACTTTTCTATCTGACCTTACCTTGGTCATCTCTTGTTCTCTTCCGACCCCGATGCTATTAGGGTTCCCGAGGGCTAGGGAGTCTTTATTTTTCCAACCTCTCCATTTCTCTAAAATATTAACCCCTAACATGCTGACCTGTCATGGCATGTAATACGTCCTCTGATTGGTAATCAGAGGATATGGTCGGTGAATTTATTTTGATAATTCTCCCGGTCAGGTCGGTGAGACCCGTAAACCAACGACAGGTGTGGTCCTCCAGACATTCTGGGGGTTGTGAGAGAGCGATGTGACCGCCAAAACATAAAAATATGGTGCTCTCTAAAAAGCGGTTACTATTACTGCTATTGCTCTCTTCAATATCAAAAAATATTGGAGAGCAAGAGGATTAATGACTTCATTGTCAGAAATCCAGCATTAGCTAACAACAACATTTTTGTACAGTAAGATTTTGTCTATCTCTTATGGTTTATGAGTTATTCAAAAGTCATCCAGAGTAAACAGGACTATATAGACTATAGCCAGAAAATTCAAGATATACATTTCATTTGTCATACAAATATCTTAAACATATGGCATTTTAATCAAAATCGTTAGCCATTTTCAAGAAAATCAACATTTTTCATGTAATGGGTAGTTTAGCGTGGGGCTATTTTCTTCAAAATCATGTCGCATCCTTGAAATACATTAAACTTAAATACCAACTTTGGTTTTTAACCGACTTTTCATTTTTGAGTTATGCTGTACATAAACTGACACACACACACACAGAGACCTTTTTGTAAAGCCTTTTTTGGATTCAGGGGGTCTCAAAACATATATTTCCAGTGAAATCTCGACATCAAATTTTTGGATGGAATACAATACTTCCCCTACTTACCAATAGAGAAAGTAAAAATCATAGCAAAAACTAGGTTAGATAAAGTTAAGAATGAAGATGTAAGACTAGAATGTGATGTAAAAGACATAAGACATAGTCAAATTTGTGAATATGAGGAAAAGGAAGTGCAATAACCATTGGGATAGAGCAGATAGTAAGAGATTAATTAAAATAGTTAGATGAAAAGCCTAGAGGGAGAAGAAGATAGAAAGATAGTTTTGCATCTCCATTGGAACCTGCATGAAGAAAAACAGGCATTAGAAGAAGATTTATTTATTCTTTATTTTAAAGGATTGGGACTAGAGAAAGGATCACTTGCATGTAAAATGACCATGTTAATTTATGTTTATTTTAAAGGAAACATTCACAGCAATATGCATCAATTTGAGTCATATGAATTTTGTAAAGTGTTTGGTATAAACAAAATTGTATGGTACATAATGGATATTTTTTATTTTTAAAATGTATTATAAATTACAAGTAATTGAGTATGACCGGTAAAGAGTGTGGGCTGAATGTCTAGTCTTATCTATAATTGTAAAATTTACAACCAATAAAATGTGCATCAATAAAGCGATAAATTTGTCAATGTTTGACAGTTCTCATAATTAGAATCCATTGATTTACTAATTATTTCAAAGGATTGGGACTGGAATAAAAATCATTTGCATTTAAAATTAATACATGTTCATTTTTTTAATGTTCCATTTATATGCCACCTTTAGCTTCTAAGGACATTGGTGGGACGTGTGACTTTGGAATATTCTGCTCTCTTAACATGCTCAATTATTTTTTCCATGGCTGTACCTTCACCATAGCTACAACAATTGAACTGTGGAGGACTTTACCCATTCTTTCTGTGTGGTGAAAAGACTTATTCCATTCTCTTGTTGAAACTATTACTTGCTATTGCAATTATTCTGTGATTAACCTATCTTTATAAATTGTACTCCTCAGTTGTTTCCAAAGTCAAAACCTTATAAATAACCTAGAAGTTAAACAGGACCATAAAAATGAAGCAATTAAAAGAAAATATATACAGGTGTTCCAAAAAACACAGATAATACTTAGTATGTTGTGCAGAATGGCAAACTTACCAGTTTTCAAGAAAGAACTGCTGTCTGGAAATGCACGGTTTTGATGCTGTAGCACATTGAAGTGCGAGATGTGTGTGCATTCACATTTTGTCAATAAACCCACCCTGAGTGGCACATTAAGATGTCTTCATTACAAATGGGCTTCAAACTGTAGCTCTTACATCATTGCAGAGCCTATATCGGCAATGCTGAGCCTCATGCACATGACTCAATATGTGTGATTGTCTTTGAACATTTTCAATTGCTCTGTGGACTCGAACAGTAAGGTCCTCTACTGACATTACAGGAGTGCTATACACCATACTCTTCATACAACTCCACAGAAAATAGCAGAAAGATGTCAGATTTGTGACCATGCTGGCCTTGGAACTGGTCCATCTCTGCTAATCCATCTATTTGGATATGCAGCCTTGAGGTGATTTGGCACATTTATATCAAAGTGTGCTGGAGCTCATGTCGGCCAATTTGACAGCAATGTACTGGTATGTATCGCACTACTGTTAAAACATTACTGGAAATTACACAAGTAACGCAGTAGGATGTGCACCAAGGACTCTATTTTATGACAAATGAAATGTATATTTTGAGTTTTTTGGCTATAGCCTATGTAGTCCTGTTTACTCTGGATGGCTTTTGAATAACTCATAAACCGTAATAGATAGACAATCTAAAGTAAGAACAAATTAGAAACCAAAAACTTCACTTATCTTAGTAATGTTGTAAGTTATTTTTTCAACCGCTGACTCAAGTTTCAAGTTGTCTCCAACTCATTCTCAAAGCTATACAAACCAGTGAAGTTTTTAGTTTCTAATTTGTTCTTACTTTAGAATCTTGTTGCTTCACTGTTAATAGCTTCAATTTCCTTAATTAGATAGACAATCTCTTACTATACAAAAAATTTAGATCTCGCTAAAACACACAATTTATATCTGAATAAAGTTTTTTGTAGAGTGAACCATTTTGGAGATATTCCTTATTATTTGTGTCAGTTTTAGAAAACTTAAATTTTCATGAAATGCAACATCATTGTTCATTTTTTATATGTTAAGCATGCAAAGAGAACGAGATCTCAAAGCTTTAAAAGCCTTGACTATCACTCAAAGCTGAGGCGATATTATTTGAAAAAGCCTCCTGAAGTATTTAAATGTGTGGTTATAGTGGTGGCAGAAAAAGCCCCCTAAAATTGTGAATCATTATTATAGTGGGCAATTATGTGTATATTCAATTGTCTTCTTCTTGTTCAACTGTTGTCTGGATTGGCGTCATGTGTGACACATGAAGTCCCGATAAAATTAGAATTTATCGGCATATAACATCCTGATACGTAAATAGTCTTGTATAAAAGAAATTAGAAATCATTCTCTGCAAAAGAGACGTATAATCTATGATGCGGGTCATAAACTCAAAAAATTAGAGAGAATACAAAAGTGCGTGGTCCATGATATCGACGGGTGAACCCCGTACGTATAAAAAAGGATGCCAGTCCATGGTATCGAAGTGTATATTTTTGTGTGAGAGTGAAAATAAACTAGTTCCACAAGGTAAATTTGAACTTTAATTAATCATACTGCATGTTGACCCGTACTACACACTGGATGCAAACATTTTACTGGACGACTGATAAAAGAAAGAGTCATTCAAGCTCACCGCTGTGCTAGCCCGGCAAAGAAGAATTGACGCCCCCCCCCCCCCCCCCCCCCACACTAAACAGCAAATGGTACCCTCAAATCCCAGTGAGGTAATTTTCCAAACAAAAGAAACGTTACAAAGCGATATTCTAATATTCCCCTTGCACCTACAAGGAAAGAAGCAATAAGATAATTTCTACAAATGTTTATCTCAGCTAACAAGAAGAAGATATAGGAGTAAGAGTTTGTAAGAATGGTTAGTACAAGAGTAGAGAAAGTCATGTGTAGAACACAGATTTTTTTTTGGGTGTTATGTTACATGCTGTGTTATTTGTTGCAAATAGTATATCAATGGTGTTAATGATCTTAAGTATAAACATAATTGTTTCTTGAATATAAATGCAGGGAAGTGGAAATATACTTAATTTTCTAAACTGAGGTTTGCAGGGTGGTTTTGGACCAAAGCCTTCCATGATTCTAATAACTTTTTTTCTGTGCGATGAAGGGTGCCTTAGTGGAGACTCACCCCAGAAGACTATGTCATATCTCATACTCATATATTGTATTCCTCCATTAGTTTCCTTATCATATATGAGACACTTTCCATGTTCTGAGTAATGACCACTTGGTCGTCTGCAAGCAGTGGATGTTGTAATAGATATTATTGATTAATTGGAATATGTGGAATAGGAATGATTGTAAAAATAAGACAACAGGGACAACAGGTACAATGTTTTTATTACGTCAAAGTAATCAAAGCAAATTCCTATTACAAATACCAATCTAAAAATGTTTTCTTTGTATTATATTAAAAATGTAACAATGTAACAAGCAACATAAAGAGCTTATTTTACTACAGTTGATCAAATACAACTTTAGCTTCGGTAACATCAGACTCATTATTTCCATGTTTATGAAAAAGACTTCACTCTTTCAACAGGATACATTTAGAGCAAGCATCAACACATTTAAAAATAGAATCTCCCTTAGCTAAGTAATCTAGAAAAAAATTATTAACCTTGAACCTAAATGACTTTTATAAATCATGTGCAGATTATAAAAATCATATTTTAGGAATATAATGTTCTTAGAAAACAATAGTATATTATACAAATATATGCCTGAGAAGTTTGCACAAGATATCAAATGCCGCTGTTTAACAGAGCTAATTTACAAAGTAATATATATTACATTATAAGCATTTTATTTAGTTTTTATGAGCATTCTAAGAAAGCAGTTTATTTACCAGATGAAAGAAATCTGATATGTTTCATTCAACTGCCATTATCTCCACTTAGGCTCCTTGGTTATCAGGATAGTTTCTTAAATTACTTAGACCATTGGTAATGAGGATGACAGTAACATTTTAATTAAGTGACGACAATGTAGGCTTGACTAAAGAACAAGAAGCAAGATATTACTTTCACTTGAGTAAGCTCTTTTCTTTATAGCTCTATACACTCTGGCAACTAATAAAAGGTATTAGGTACTGTTTGTTGGTCTTCTGGAGAATGGGATATGGAGTGACTGTTGAAGATATAATGTTGAACTTGTGCAAAATAAGAGAACACTCTGACAGTGTGCTACCCATTTGATTAACTTAGAAGGTAAGCGTGATACATATCAGAAATCAGTTGAGACATATGAGCAATGTTGCCAAATACGGGCTTAGGGACCATGTTATGTAAGGTGCCAACATATGAGAAATTAAAGTAACGAGCAGTAGCAGAACATCATTTGAATGACATTGGGATTGTGTAGACGGCAGTGCGTATCACATTTGCAAATCTAGATAACTTCTGGCAATGTGTGTACATTGGTGATGTAGATATGAAGAAAGCAAACAACCATTCTCATTCAAAATGAGGAATTTGGGCAACTAGATGGAGGGGAACTGTATTATTTAGGCACACATTCCTTAATTCAATCCAAAAGATCTCCCAAATGTAACATTGAGCACCACAATTACAGAATAAGTGAGGATCTCTTCATATTGCAATGAAACATTAATTCATGAATCACATAACTTAAAATAACTGAAATCATAAGCTCATGCAGTGTGCAGCAAGTAAATGACCTTAATTGGGAATATATTTTGTAAATATACATTTACTATAAAAGAAATGCAAAGTTATATTTTAGAGGCATAAACCGTATAACCTGAAATAGCTGTGAAATCATAAGCTCAATTGGAATATATTTCATAATATACATTTATGAAGCAAATACAAAGTTTTATAAGTTACGTGTGGCAGGTGATTGACAAATGGAATGCTTTAAACGTTGGATTTTATTGGAAATAATTGTTGCAAATTACTCAGGATTTCAATGTTATTTGAGGTGCAGATTTCCATTAATAATGACAGCTAAAGGGAATGAGGAAAAAGGAAATCTTCACTTCATAACATTTTCTGTTAATGTTATTTCTGCTTTATTCATGTCAACCTCTTTGTCCTATAGTGTATTTCTTCATGTCAAGTTGGCATGGTTTAGTGACACTGTGCATCAAGAAGCTCGTATTCAGCAACATTACCCAATGAAATGTAATGCCTCCACAAAAAAGGTTATGAAATATGGTAGGGTACCTTAGACCAAATTTGTATAATTTTGTATCATTGACTAATTTTTAGTTTAAAAAAGTAAACCAAAGTTCTGTACGCAACAGTCCAATGCCAAGCCAAGGCCTACCACCCAACTGCTGCATCCCCATAATGGGCCTAATGAGTGGGGTATAGTATTGGAGGGTGGAACATGGTTAACACCCTGAGCCCCTCCCAGTTAGTGAATGCAGTCATCACAACCTAGAGCTATTACTTTTAATGTTTAGTTTAAGGATTAGTAATTTCATTTTTAGGATCCATCTTTGAGTTAAATGAAGCAAACAATGCCACTACTATATAAAGCTAGAATAAATATAGATAAGCTCTCAGTGCATATCGTGGGTACAAGTATTTTGAGGGACTAAAACTATTCAATATATGAGCTTATTACTGCATTGTGCAATAGGTGTTTGCAGTCTTGTTACCGGCAGATTGGTAGAGATCTTGCTTATAAAGTTTGAAAAGATTATAGATTTTCTTTTCATCCATCCATTCATTCACTTGAAAACATAAGTCTATTGACAAGTTCAGTATATATGAGCTACTGCTGCATGCTTTGGCATTACAAAGATAGCACACATGCAGGAAAATAACAATGTGATGTTACTTTTGAATCACAGAATCTCTATTAAGTTTATTTAAGCAATGGTGAAGAATAAAACCCAGCCTAGTTTGTGCTAATGACCGTTCAGTTGTAACTCCAGACTGGCTTAAATAATCTCCATCCATTTGCAGAAATTAGAAGCCATAGATCCAGAACTACAATGCACTTAACATAATGTGAAGCGGCACAAAAGAATGACTCACTGGTAACACATAGATTTTGCAGCCAACTTCAAAATGTACAACTTAACCTATCCTAACTTAAAATTCACTGTTACATAACTATGCAAATAAATCAACATGAAGGAATCAATCAAATTCTCTGAGAAATTCTTTTCAGTTTTCTTCAGTTCTTTAGTTTTGTAAACAACATGCAAGAAACAAAAGAGTTTCAACTCAAGCCTAAAGCATTAAAATGGAGAGAGTTGATAACTGCAACTATTATAGCTAGGCTTAGTTCACCAGCTATGTGTGGAAAGCATTATAGCATCAATATTTGTTTTGTTAAATTCAGAGAATCCTAAATGATCTTTAGTGTCATTTTGTAACTTCACATGATGTTACAATAGTGCATTGTAATCCAGCTTTAAACTTAACCTTTTTTACTGAAGCTACAGTGAACAATTGAGTTCCAAAAATATCCAGTTAAGTTGTAATGCTTCCACATTGCACAACATGCACAAGCATGTGAAAGTTTTCTGTGGAAAACGAATTGCAACATTACTTGTATTCACCATTCTTAATGATAAACACTGCACATCTTGTAGTACTGAGAAATTACAAGAATATTTCCTTTCTTCAGTCATTGTTGTAAGCTTTGTACATTTCAACTGTCTTCAACTGTTTCTATTACATAATGAGCACAGCACTAATGTCTCTGATAGTTTCAACAGTAAACTTGATAGCACGTTTGCAATAGGTACACACTTTTCATTGAAAAAACACAAATTATATTCAACATTTTACATAGGTACTAATTTCTAGACCAATGCTTCATACATTCCCAAAATGAATTTGGAGCTTCTAATGTTCCATCTAATAGTAAGTTTAGATTACAGACATTACAAAACTTTTGATTCATCATGCAGTAATGAAACATGTAAGAAGATACTGATTTAAAAATAAAATGGTAAGTGTAGGTCGTTTGTACCTGGCCGTGTATGCAAAACAATGAAGTATTGGCGCATGCGCGAATCGGCTAGTCGAAGCGATGGAGGGGTTATTGCCAACCGAAGATACAAAGCCAGATAGCAAGCCTTGCATGCAACGCATAAACGTAACTAGTTCAGCAATCGTGTATTTATGCGTGTATTAGTAATTTGGGTAGTGATATGTTAGTATTATGGCTGTTATTCAACACCTTAAATACGACCGCAATGTATGACTGTCATTCAGGTGGAAATACACGTTATGAGCTCCCCTGAATAAATAAAAAAAAATTTGACATCGAGATTTCATTGAAAATATACGTTATTATAATTTCTGCATGTAAAAGGTATTTTTCGAAGGAAGAAAAAAGTCAGTGTGTGGATGGGGTGAACAATATAACACATAAACAAAACGTCGGTTAAATACTGGACTTGGTATATAGTTTTGCATGTTCCCAAAATGCGACACGAAGATTTTCAAGAAAATCCCCTGCCTCAGATTGCCCTGCATTGCATGCAAGGCTTGCTATCTGGCTTTGTATCTTCGGTTGTCAATAACCCCTCCATCGCTTCGACTAGCGGATCCGCGCATGCGCCAATACTTCGTTGTTTCGCGTACACGGCCAGGTACAAACGACTTACACTTACCAATAAAATTAGGCATCTAAATCTAATTTACCATCTTTCAGAAACTTAAATGATTTTAGAAATGTTAACAGTTAAAGAATATATAAAATGAGGCCATACATCTATAAAACTAAATCATAACATAGTGTTTTAAAGTACATCTTTATGAGAACTGAACTATCAGTAAAATGTTACTTTTACTATGCAGCATGACTTTCATAACTTCTTTTTAATCGTTCATTATACCATCTAGTTCTTAAGTAACAAAATATAAACCAGTTTCAAAGAATACAAAACTTATAAGTAAAATTGTTAATGTGTAATGCTCAAAGGTAAATAATAGTGTACAAAAGTTACAAAGCACTCTTTTACTGTAGTGAACTTAAAGCACTGCATGAAATACATAAGGAGACTTTACAAGTATTCCCTTAATTTTCCCACCATATTAGGTAATGGATGAAGAAATGAATAGAATGATCAGGGAATGAGGGAATATTTCACATCTCAACCCAACACAGAGCTTACCACCCCCAGAAGTAATGGATGAGGTGAAGGAACTACAGGAGGCTGTAGGCTGCTGGTAAGTTGGCCAAAGGAGATGTGCAGATGATTCCAAGCTCGATCAGTCACACCAATGGGCTGCTCAGGCAGTGCTTCCCTCTGGTGGAATTGGGGATAATTTGACACATCTGAGGTGGCTCAGAGAAGGCTTCCCTTTGGTGGAATTGGGGGGAATCTGAGACGTCTGATGTGCCTCAAAGAAGGCTTCCCTCTGGCGGATTTAGAGAATTTGACATATCTGAGGTGGGGAGAATTTCACACCTGATGAGCTTTATTTGGCAGGACCAAGAAGGACTTTCAGCAGGCAGGAATCTGCAACATCTTCTGACAACAACCAATACTGTGCAGGTCCTAAGCCTACCTCGAACAAGGTTCATATCGGCCCAGACTGATGATTTTTAAGTGTGCTTAAAAACGACAGCTCCATGTCAGTAGATTGACTGGCATGCAAAAGAACACCTGCTGGACAAAATTCTGGCACGCCAGCGACACTGATATGATCCTGGCAATTAACAGTGTCATTAAACATCTTCTGCATTATCTTAGTTATCTTCTTCTTCTTCTTCTTCTTCTTCTCCTTCTTCTCCTTCTTCTCCTTCTCCTCCTCCTCTTCTTCTTCTTCTTCTTTAGCCCAAATTCTTTTCTCTCTTTTATTTCTTTCTCTTAATTTGATGACACTTCAGCACAACACATCAAATATACCAATGATGATATACAAATTTTGTTGAAACAACTGATAAAAACCTTTGACAATTCCTTCTATTTACATTTATCTTACTTTTTTATTTGCTTGCAATACATAATAGGCAAAGCATGAACACATCTGTTTTTTTTTTTATAGACTCTTGAACATGACCACAATGGCAACTCAATCACCTGAAAACCAATAGAAAGCGAGAGCATAAGTGATAGAGAGAGGAAGATAAAAGGATTTGTGTTCACAATTCATAGGCAATTAGAAGCATTGAGAGTAGATGAAATGATGATCCATTCGTGAAACTGTAACTAATGTAAAAGATACTTTGGTGTTATTGTTTCACAGAGACATCAGAATTAGATATATAATTGAGCTCCTGTCTATCATTTATAAAAATAGCACTCAGGTAGTTGAGACATCACAAATTTAACAAAAGAATTTGGTGCCTAAATCTGTAAATTCCTTCAATACTAAAAATGTCCATTAAATTTTCCACAGGATATTTACTTATTTAATGCTCTATTCTTGCAGACTTATAATACCGACAATAGTTCAGTAATCATATAAATATTTCTTTTATTTTTGGTTACTTAAAATAATACATTTCTGTAATTTTGAAAGTGATCAAAGTTAACTACAAGTTGTTTAATCTTACAAGTTTAACATCAATAAATTTTACATTACAGGAACATTTTGTGCAAAAATTCATTAAGCATTTTGCATATTTTAATAACGACAATAAATAAGAAAGAATTGAAATTCATATTAGCATTTGTACTTTTCCAATGTAACAAAATTTTAATCCATTTGCATAAAATGTTTACATATTTTAAGAATTATCACAGTTTGTATAACAGTTGCATATTGATTGTGCAGCCAACTAGAGTATTAAAAAGCACTGTTTTAACATTATAATTCGTGTGAAATTTTTGAGAAAGAACTGTAAGTAATGCTCTATTTAAAATATTGATTAGTCTTTGTTAGCTAATATAATTTTATGTGATATGCAATTCACGCTTACTGCGCATTCTAACAATGAGAGCACCATAATTATTTACTCTCCCAAAATAATACTTTACGTCTTTCTATACACAATGCTTTGCGGCATAAAAAGCTGAATTGGCATTTATTTCTAAAAACTATACTTCTTCCACTAAAACCTCTATATCAAATATTAATTAAACAGTTCCTTTGCTCATTCATGACTCTGATAGTACTAGAATTTTTGCATATGTTAAAGATTATCTTTTGACTTAGTATCTAGTTATGAAAGAGGTTTGAGAAATATTTTAAAGATGCCATATTTTGTAGTCAAGGGTATAGATTCACAGTGGCTTTTCAATCTAAGTAACACTGTCACTCATTCTCAATTTGGGACTTATATATTAGTGATTAAGTTAATGCAATTGTTGTTTTTGGAGAGTGATGATGTTCCACAAAGCCTGGAAACAAACTTAAGGTTATCCCTGTACACATAGCTCTTAATTCCATATATATAGCAATATTCTGGATTGTATAAGCTCTAAACGTACTGGGTATCATGCTTTTAAAATGTGTTTATATAGAATGTCCCAAAATTAGACTGAAACTTTGGGAGCTCATAGAAAACAGCTGCAGTGCTTCATTTCAGTGCTAGATGAGCTAATGTCATAGATTATTGGCTCCCACCCAGTTTAAGTATTCACGCCAAAATCAACAATGCAAATTAGTATTGCATTTATCTTAGTAAGGCACACAATCTTAATCCAAGAAACAAACACAGAACACATAAACAAACCACAAACATCTCATTGTTTACAGTTAATCACAGCTTTACTATTCAAAGCAAATGTTGGAATGCATGCCTATTGCAATTAACACAAAGAGTACATTGACATGCCCTATTCTGCCGTACTCTTGCAAAGACACCAGCCATTTCTCTAGTTTAAAAGTTTGTCTAATTTTGAATAGTAAAGTTGTGATTAACTGTAAACAATGGGATGTTTGTATTCTGTTTATGTGTTCTGTATTTGTTTCTTGGATTAAGATTGTGTGTCTTACTAAGATAAATGCAATACTAATTTGCATTCTAGATTTTGCTGTAAATACTTAAACTGGGTGGGAGGCAGTAATCTATGACATTAACTCATCTAGCACTGAAACAAAGCACTGCAACAAAAAACTTTCCTTAACAAAAAGTGTTTAAAATAATGCTGTCTATCAACTCCCAAAGTTTGCAGGTCTAATTTTGGGACATCCTGTATATTACAGTCCTAAAACATAAAGTATAAACAGAAAATATTAAAATAAAGACATAAAATAATATTTACCACAAGTAATGCAATGGGTGATTGTCAAATTATTGATAAATTCTAGAGTCACGAAGTGACGAGAGAACTTAACTAGAGAATTTGACTATCACAAGTTGCATTTATTAAGATTATTTCATGAATTAAAGAATAATATAGCCTATGAAATGTTATTTAAATGCTTTATTGTAATTACTAACCTCTTAAAAAAATGAAGCAGGCATACATTGGCATGGCCTATAAGATTAAATACTAATGACCTAGTTTCCTGCTTGTACACAGAGTTTATTGATTGTTTAATTATTTCATTTAATAGAAAATTTGTCAAACTGATTCCAAACATATTTCCAGTTGTGTTCTGTGTTCTGAGGTTTCTCTCTTTGAATTATTTAATCTGTTTCAACAGTAGACACTTCACCAGAGTCAGCCATGTTTGACATTTAAACCTAGCAGCTCTGTTGCATCAAATTACATAAGCTGTTGTGCATCTGTAGGACAGTGCAGCTAGATTTTCTCACCTGATCACAATCTAACAAAAGTAGATGAGGTGATAATGAAATTTGATAAATTTTTTGCAAATGAAGGCTGTCATTGGTTGAAATTTGAAATTGTTATGCACATGATTGCTTAATTTCAACCAAAGTCATGTATGAGTGGAATAGTCAGCATATGATATTATAGTTAGCATAAATAGAATTAAAAATCTAAATCCCTAGCACAACAGTCCATGAAGGGCCAAGGCTTGCCACCCAGCCGCTGCATCTCCCACATCTGCCCACTACAGGCATCATTGGTGGGTGGGACATGGTCAGCGCCCTGAGCTCTCGTGGCCAGACCAGACCAGCCGGTCTTCTCGACCTGGGGTCACTACTTCTCAATCAAGTAGCTTCTCAATTAGTCCCCCATAGACCTAAGAGGTTAAAGTGCAAATGCCAGATTTGTAGACCTATAATAGCTTAATTGAGGGCTATAATGAAACATGTCACACTGTTCATGTACAGAATCCATGCAGAATATGACACAATTATGAATTTTATTTGATTGCATTCCCCCAGTATAAGTTTATGAAAGTGCATGGTCTAAATTATATAAGATAGATTCTACCTTACATTAGTTTTCTTACTTTCTATTTGGGGTATTACCTTAGTTTCAAATATTTTTTGTTTTTAATATTTCAAGTCATAGTCAAGCTAATAAAACTTATAAAATTATTCACTTTAGAACAAGGTATAATTTTGCTTTCAAAAGTTGTTGTTGTTCAATGCCTTGCATTTGGAAATAAAGCCATTAGGTCTAGTACTTTCCAATATTTTTGAATAACTCTTCTCAGTAGCGCAGTGCAGGATTTCAGATGATCTTCATCCATGTCTGCATGATCATCACACAGGGGGCAAGATGGAGAAGTCAGGATACCAAGTCGATACAGGTGACTCACCAAGCATTCATGATTTCTCAGCAGCCTGAAGGCTGCTACTGCTGACTTTCATGGACCTTGAGGGATTACACTCATAGAGGACAGCAGAATACCCCACTTTTTAGGTTCAGCATGTTTTTCTAATTCTGATGTCCAAAAATGAGATATTTTACTTGAAATTAGGCGTTTTAATGAAGAGAATGTGTTCTTTCTTAAGAACTGTTGTACCTTTTCTGGCAAGGGCATCAGCAGTGTCATTCTCAGCAATCCCACAATGTGCTGGAATCTGTTGTAAATAGATAGATTTTTCCAAGTTTTTGTAACTGAGTAATCATTTTGTACCCCCGGGGGAATCTATAACCCTTAGAGGGTGCATCCCCAGGTGTCAAATAGGGGAAAGCCTCCCAGATATGGGTGACAGGAGGGAAATGAAATACCTCCCAGGCACCAACAGATACTGCTGCCTTACAGTTAAGGACTACAGGAAGAAAACCTCAAACAAAAATAACTTTGGTGCCAGCCTGTCATGGTGTCATAGGGCATCCGCAGGTGGCAGGTTGGGGAGTATTGGTGGATCTACTTATATAGTCCACCCAGCTAGATCCGATGGACCCATTGACCAAAGACAGGGATGGTGTTCCACAGCTGCTGGGGGTCACGAGTGGGTAATGTAACTGCCAAAATGTAAAAATTGGTGCCCACAATAAACAATCATTATACTGCCAAATCACCAAGGGAAAGTCCTCAGTAGTTAAATACACTGGAGGTAAAATAGTCCCCCAATTGGATCTTTTGGTGGGAGCAACTTTGAGCAATTCTTGTCAGAAAAATTCCAACATGCTTTCAAAAGTAATATACTGCAAAACTGTATTTACTCTTTAATTACAGAATGTAAAATATAAGACAAAACAAAAGCAAGTCACCCAGTATGTATACATACTACGGAAGTTATTACTAAATACTGTTATCATCACCCTCCAGAAGTAATTAATCACTTAAATAGTTAACCTTTTAATTAGATCTCTTTTACTACTTCGTTATACAGAAGAAGAAAATTAATGAATAATTCATGCTCGATGTAACGTCTACAGTTTTATGTTACCTGAGTGATTATTCTACTCTACTTCATGCTGAGCTACCATCCAGATAAGATCTTAACTCACTTATACAGTACATATATAGGTGATACATTGTTGGATCAAGTAGACCCAGCCACCAGCCTCCCGCTTTTTGACAGTGGCATGAAGAAAAAAAAGGTTTGAGGATAGCATTAGAGGAGTTTGCATATTCATACGCCATTAGGTGAGAGAAAGATTCAGTAGAAATGGGCACATTGCCTTCTTTGCAAGCAGACAGCAAGATTGAGCATATTTGTGGCTTCAAGTGAAGTGAAAGTAGGCAGACTTTGGGTTTGAAGCGTATGAAGTAGCAGAAGTTGCTAGTGCATAGTTTCTGTTTTAGAATCCTAAATTTCAAACTGTGGATTTAAGTGTTAATTATTTGAGTCATTCTGCTCAAGTGATATTCATTACATTATAGTCATTTCCATGATAGCAAATCCAGATGCAGCTCTGTTAATGTTTAACTGAAAAAAGTTTCCAGTTATATATGTACAAGTACATGCATCTTACCAGTCCACCATTGCAACAGTGATTTTATGCAGTTGCTACTGTCCCAATAATTCATCATTCCTTTACTCTTAAGTATCTAGTTTACCTGCAGTAGAACTAAGGTCCCATTAATGCAAGCGATTTCATGTCACACAACAAAAAATGATGTAATGAGGCAGAATTTTTAGTGGTCTATTTATGCATGTAGCATGAATTTTGTAGTCTCACTGTGAACTGTTGGGGATTTCAGTTCTGTCAATCCTTTTCCATGTTTGAGTCTACGATTACTATAATGAAAACTATGTTAGAGTATAAAAGGTGTGATCAAAAAGTTTCCAGAATAAGGTCATAAACACAACACCATACTTTGATTTGTTTATCCTGCACTTTCCCCTTAAAGTAGTCTTCTTGGGAGTTTGTAAACATGTCCCAGCACTTTTGTCACTGCTGGAAGTGCCTCTGGAAGTCATCTTCTTTAAATACCCTCAGAGCCTTCTGCAATTCACAATAAATAATATCAATGTCCTCAAAATGGCGTCCTCAGAACCACATTTTAAGTCCTGGGGAAAGAAAAATCTCCAGTGGAGCCATATTTGGACAAAAGGCAGGGTGGGGAACAGTATTCATCATATTTGATCAAAAAATTGATGGACAGAAAAGGCTTTGTTTTCGATCACGAAAAGAGGCGGGTCACAAAGTTTGCGGCAATTCTTCACATGTCCAAATTGTCTTTCAAAATGCTTTCAACACTTCCAAACACTTCATAACCAATCAGAAATGTCTCTTTATTGTAAAACACCTATCATTTAATACCATTTTTCTCACATAATTGATATTTTTGCCAGTTTTGCTGGAAGAGAGTTAGTTTGAACGATTTGAATTCTTAACTGACTAAATTTTGAAAACCACTTAAATGCTTTAGTTTTGCCAGTTATTTCCTCCCCTAAGCTGTTCTTAAAATTCATAGGCTTCTATTGCAGTTTTTCCAAGTTTGAAGAAAATGTTATCTTAGTTCTTTGCTCTTTGTAATTTAGCATTTTCAATAGACAGAAAAGTTGCAGCAGGTCCAAAACATTGGTTCACTTCAGAGCTTTTGCCTCTGCTCTTTAAGGTTACAGAAAGGCATGTGACCTCTCATTCTTATCAGAAGAGAATGCCACATTTAATTTTTGGGTAAGAATTAAACACAGCTCAATGGCAAAATTATTGTGAAGCCATTCCAGAAACTCATAAATCCAATAAACATTACAAGATTCTATGGGCATCGCGAAACGGGGGCAAGGGGGGGCGGCCCCCCCTTGGAAGTTGGTGAACTTAATGTGCAGCCAGTTACTGACTATTAAACTATTATTTTAATTTTGATGTAAAGAACAATTTTATTTAGCACAAATTAATACGGTTATCTGCAACAAATATTATAAATTTTGACAATAAAATAATGATTTAATATTATATGATTGCAAATTTCCAACATCGGCCCCCCCCCCCCCCTGGAAAAAAGTCTGCCAACACTCATGCAAGATTCATGGACAGTGCATTTAGCAATATTTAGAAAACATTGAGATAAGATGGTGACAAATTGTAATTTTCTGAGGTGACATCCCAAATTGAATCCCTAATACAAATTTCTTCTACAAAATATTCTACATCCATACTTGATAAAAGTCTGAACAATGAAAATCAGGTCACTCCTGCAACATGTGATAGCAGAAACCATACTGAAAAGTGAAAACTGCAGCTCTGGGTTTCCCAAAGTGACAGCACTAACTTGCACATGTCTTGCTTGCAATGCAGTAGACATAAACAGGTCTATGTACACCCATGTATACTGAGGCCATGTGACTGCCACATGTGTTGCATGTTCTGAAAGACCATGCAAAGTGTTTTCGAGTTCTCATGACCGATTATTATGAGATTATCATGTCACGTTATACTTATAAATGCTTCTATTTACACAATATACTTTCAGAATGTATTGCCCTTGTGGCATGACACAAAATCACTTGCATTACTGTGACTTTAGGAAATAAAAAGTGACAATTCAACAAGTACTCATATCAGAGGAAGATACCAAGTTAGCTATAACTGAATTTAAACAAGGGTATGAGATGTTGGCTTAGTGATATTAGGAATGTAATGCTTGCATATTCTTTAATAGTTTGAAAAATTGTAGGGGAGAAGCTCAGATTAGAATAAACAAGGATTGTTTGGCATTTCAATATAAACTGAAACTACTATGTCCCTACATATATTGGCAAGACTTTTCTGCATATAATTGTACTGTGTGCTTTGTCAGAAAAAGCTTTAGGCAGTGCAATACTTGCTTGCAGCAATTGATTATAAGTGCTGTTCTGTGCAGCTTTAGGTTAGAAATAATGTGTGTTTGTTTTAAAGTAGGTATTGTTTATTTTGGAGTTAGGTGAAATGTTCCCAATAGTACTACATAGTTTAGACCAGTTCTTTTCCTCAAAGTCTTCATTGCTAGGATTTGGTAAAAGCTTGGATGAAACATTAAGTAAACAACCATATTCATCCTGATATCTTTAAAAGTCCATCACAAAATTAAATGGGCTTTAATCCTTAACTGGTAACATCCATATCATACCACTGAAGAGTGGAATTCATGTAGGAGATCTAAAATTTCATTTCCATCATGTTTTAAATCCATATGGAAATCAATCATCTTTGTTTAAGTTGAACTAAACTATTTAGTTCAGTGTATTACCTAGAGTAAAATCTTATTAATCCCATTAAACCAGATAGTACTTCAACCAAATAGAAGTCCTAAGTATAAAAGAATGGGTTCAAGAGTTAGGAAATTAAATATTGTCATTAAGATAATACTTTTAATGCTGAGGTGCACATGTAAAATAAAAGAAAAAGAATAAAAGAATAGCTCTTTGGTGTGCAAAAATTTAGATTCGGTTATGAATGTGCCATGAAGTGCTTTTGCCTTATTATTTACAATGACTTCCTCTGCAACTGGTTGCAAATGATGGTGAATGCAGAGGAGGTTTTTTGTTATAGAAGTGTAAAGATCAAAGGTTAATTACTGGAGTAAAGGAAGGAGTTTCAAGCAACATCACTATTTGCTGCCCTACTGCAACTGAAAAATTCTTTACTTTGACAGCTCTTGTATCTGTTGTGAATAACCTACAGCAGATATCACAAATGGACAGTGAAGGAATTTCAGCATATTATTGCTGCAGGATTGAACTTTTCCTTTCTTTCACATGTTGTAGTGAAATACAAAATATTTCTAGAATATTCTGTTGAGAAAAATTGCACAGTTTCATCACCAGTCAAAAATAGGAAAGTCAGTTTTCACATTGTGATTAGAGCTTTAGTTGCACAATGAAGGCTTCAATTCCTCTGTTTGGTTCCATGAATTTACAATATAAAATTTACACTAACAGATATTTAGAACTACTTTTCATGTTATCCATAAAAGAAAAAGCCAATACTGCTCAAGACTACTTTAACTAAAACGTTAAAAACCAATCAAATACATGTTTGAATCTGTGTAGTATAGTACTGCTATGAAATCAGTAGGATTCTTTCTCAAGGCCTGAAAAATTTAGAACTGAAATGATTTAAAGATAATCACACGTTTAGTTCATAATTATTATGGGACTTAATCAGAATGTTTGAGAAAAGCAGTTCTTGCTGATCTTTGGTGGTTGCGCCAGCAATAGGCACTTTCCAACAATGTACCTCTGTGATTTTCAGATGCCAATCTGACCAATTTTTGATTCTGGTTTGCTCTGAATAATGAGTATGCCTGTCACATCAAATAACCCCATTATACAAAGCATATTCTTAAAAGTATCAATAATGTTTAAGAAATAACATTACATTATTTTCGAAGTATTTTATTCTCATTCATAACCTTACATCTTTCACTACTTCTGCACTTAGTTACCACCCTTATTTAGCTACTTGTTGTAACAGGAAACCAGTTTTTGTAAGCCTTTGTCAATGCCACCTGTATTAAAAGCCAAGTTGGCACATCAACACTATCATGGTTGAAATATTTTCCACCAAGGAATTCCTTCAGATGAAGCATGAAAATCCCATGGTGCCAAATCAGACTGTAGGAAGAATGGTCAAATTTTTCCCAACTAAATGATGTGAACAGATCTTGAGTTTGCGAGATTTGGCTGTGTGTGGCCGGGCATTGTCACTCATTGTTTCTCCATAAACTTCCTTCAATTGTTTAAGAGGTTGAATCAGAAACTGAAAAATTCAATGCCATAGCCGGGATTTGAACCACAGATCTTCCACTTATCGAGTGGCTACTTTAACCACTAAGCTACCATGGCCAACTTGCCAGTATGACATTAAATTCCCCAGGTGATTCATATTTTTTCCCGCTTAACCACAAGGAAATCTCACATCAGAGATAAATACCTCAAGGGCGACTTACAATTGTAAGTACTTTATGTCCCAGGTTTAAGTAACCTTAGATGGTAATTTATTATTTATTTATGCCAACAAGCTTACTGCTGGTGTTTTTAAACACACAAAGCCGTGTGTGGGCAATGTTTAAGAGGTTGAATCAGAAACTGAAAAATCCTGGCTATGGCATTGAATTTTTCAGTTTCTAATTCAACCTCTTAAACATTGCCCACACACGGCTTGTGTGTTTAAAAGCACCAGCAGTAAGCTTGTTGGCATAAATAAATAATACATTTCCTTCAATTGTTTTGAACACTTTGAAATACTCAAACAATAGGAAAAAACAAAATGATGGTCACTCATAGTTGCATCTGGCTTCCTAATGAATAGAGGAAGAGATCGCATATGCTCAAAATCTCAACTGCAGCGGCAAAATATTTAAAGGGTATTTACTTTAAAAATATGCCTTGTACCTTAAAGAAGTAAATATTCTAAGACAGTGTCTACAAAATTCTGAGCTTGTTGCAGAAGAACATGTTGTTTTCCAACACCTAATTTCTTTCTTTTTTTGAGTCATAAACATTATAACACATATAACACTTTAAAGTCTGAAGTGACTTTTAACAAACTATATTCCCCCTAACTTTGAAGTTTTATTAAAGACTTTCTTCAATATTGTAGACACTAACTATATAGCAAAAAAAGGGTTTTAGGTTCTAATCAGAGTGAAAATGTTCAAAATATCAGTTCTTTTAGATGCATTTGTATTCTCTAAGAAGAATGCAACACTGAAACCAAACCTTTCTTAAGTTATTGACAGATTTGATATGATCAAAGGAATGGGAAAAAATGTTGATGTAAACGCTTTATAATTCTGTACATTTTCCTTTACTTCCAAATAAAATGTGTATTAATTAATTATATATTTACTAAATTAATTATAGTAATATTAGTAATTTATTACTATAAGAAGCAGATCTTTTGTTCTTCAAATGCTAAAATCGTTTCATTTTTTGTTCAATAAAGAAGGGATAGTTTTCCAGAATACCAATGACCTAAGTATAGGCCCTGAACCCATACAGGAAATTTCTGAATAGTTCTATAAGAATTACTGCATGTGTTTAGGTGCAAAGGTGTAAAATACTATTGCCTGTGAGACAGATGTTACCAATTAAGGCTTAAGCACCTCTTATACAAAGCTATTTTAAAAATTGGATTATTTTATTCTCCTTCATCTTCAGCATGCTTAAATATGTCTGTTTCATAAATCACATTTAAAATTTTGTTCCACCTATGTTAACTCTTTTCAAATTTTGTTTTATATTGCTGTATGCATACTGGAACACAATTTTAAGTTGTGTTTAATCAAAAATAAACACAACTTCTGCATAATATGAGCTCATTCAACCCTTCTCTCTATCTTCGTTCTATTCATATATTTACCCTTAAGTATCATAAAGATTTTTTGACCATTTTGACAGAGATATAATTTAATGAGCAATTTTGTAGCTTCTGTTACTTTATAAAATGAAAGCTAAACATAGTACCTGTCTTTAGAAATGATTGTTTCAAAATAGATCTTTAAAACTTTTCCATGATAATAATATGTATTTTAAAATCCTTCTAAAAGTTTTTAAGTTTGAAATTATGCTCTATTTCAAAAACTGTATCCACAGTTTAAGAACTGCAGCTGAATTTCCTAAATGCTTTGGCTTTTGTTAAGTTACCTGCTAAAGAAGCATGTTTTCATCCTCTTTGTTTATCGCTATATGTCTAAATTAAGTGACCCAAGTGGGAAAAGTTGGCACATAGTTGTGCTGTACAAAGAACTTCTAACGGTGTCGCTGCCCACTGAATTCTTACTGCTCACCCCAGTGCAGCACCTTCATGGTGCAGGCACGGTGATCTCGTCATTCAGGAAAAGCCTGTGTGTGCGTCAAGTAGCAACAAGATCAGGCACCGTTTCAACATGAATCGACTTGTATCAACTCCTCAGCCAGCCTCAGTTGGACTTCCTGGCTTCCCTCAACCGTCAGAACTATCGTCATCCAGCAAACCATGAATGCCCACAACCCAGAGTGGTAGGGCCAGGAAGTTGTTATAATCAGGGAGGCTGGTGGGTCCCGCTAGCTACGCGGCACAGAGCTCTGTACTGCGCGAAGTACTTGTAGACTCGGAGCCAGATTCGCTGGTGGCTGAGGAATCATAGTCTGGAAGAGGAGGAAGCACGTTCTGCTGGAAGAGGCCTGAAATGTTACCAGGAGGCCTGTAGTGCGCAACAACCAGCACCTTACCAGAACGTGATCTTGCTTTACCCACACCAAACTCCCGAGAACCTGCCCATATCAGCTGTGTGAAATGACCTGAAACAAAATACAATTGTCAGAATGCACTTGAGGAAAATCTTATGTATACCAAAACAGTTATCAAAATTTTCTGTAATTTATTTTTTTGAATAGAAATTGGGTGGCACTGTGGCCGAGCGGTTAGAGCATTTGCCTACTACCTAGGTGGCCTGGGTTCGATCCCAGGGACCTGCATGTGGTATTTGTGGTGGACAAAGCAGTGTCAGGGCAGCTTTTCTCTGGGTCCTCCAGTTTCCCCCACCACTCATTCCACCAATTGCTCCATTATCACCTTTCCAATCATCAATTTCACCTGCATTTTGTATTATTCTCTTCCTCACTATCATATCTGGTGCTTGGCTAACCACCCGCTTCTAGGTGTTCACTCTGTCCGGTCCATGGGATTGTCTGCTCCCCGGCAGGCTTAAGAAAAAGAATAGAAATTGCATTTTTAAACAGAATGGTAAAATGATTGTTATGAAACTTGGTAAGGATTACTTAAGAAGTAATGCGGTGTCTGTCTTACTTTGTCCAAAGAGGAGATTCTAATGGGGCACAAAATCAATAAATCAAAATATCTATTCTTTTGTTTTCTTTCTTTCTTTTTTTTAATTTTAATGGGATGAATATGAAATTACACTATATTTTTGCTACTATTATTTGTGATTTAAACAGTATCACAATGTAAGCAAAAAGAAGAGGTACAAGTTTGCTTACTGTTAAACCTCTAATTTATGTTCAAACTTTTAATTGCACAGGATCATGAATTTGATTGCCAATTTTAGAACATCTAGTACATGTAATTTATATGGAGAGAGAAAGAAGTAAAGGAGAAGAAGTTAGATATACAAATGAGCCACAGTGAAAAAGGCAGAGGGACAGATCTGCATTTAACACAGCATAGTGAAAAGAACTGCAGGAACAGTTAAATTAAATAACTGGGAAAAGATATATGCACGAAGAAGTTTGAAATCCATTTCATGAATATGTTCTTGTTGTTGGCTAATACTGTATTTGTGACAATGAAGTCATTAACCCTCTTGCTCTCCAATATTTTTCACTGATGGATGGGGCACTAGAAGTGGCTGGGCATATTTGAAGGTGTTCTTGGTCCATTTCCTCTTGCAGATCACATAGAGGACAGAGTGGTGAAGAATATATCCCAATTGTGTTCAAATGTTTTGCCAGACAATCATGCCCTGTAATCAACCTGAAGGTTGCAACTGCCATTTTTCGAGGATACTCAGGAATTACTGTTTTAATGTTTGGTAGTTCCCATCTTTTATTTTTTGATTTTTCATAGTAATATTTTGCAATAATTTTTTTGAATTCAGAGTTGACTAATCTTTTAGCTGCATAAAATGGTAGATTAACTATAGATTTCTGTACACTGCTGGTATCCTTTATGCAAGAAAATCAGCTTTGTCATTACCACTCAGTCTGCAGTGAGCTGGTATCCATTGGAAGACTAGGTGTTTTTGAAGTTCTGTTAGATGGGTAAGGATTTTCCAACATTCTATAATTGTTTAGGTTTTTGGTGACAACTTGGAAGTAATTGCTGTAATTGCTGCCCTGGAATCTGAGAGAATAACTGTTTTATGAAAATGAGAGATTCTATACAAAAGATTTTGTAGGGCCATTCAAATTGCTTCAATTTCTTCATTGATGTTTATAGTTCCATAATCTAAAGATTTGTAATAGGAAAAGAGGTGACACGTGACTCCAGCACCTGCTCCATCTTGGTTTGATATTAATGATCCATCAGTATAAATATGCAGCCATTCGTGTTCTGGAAATCTAGTATGGATTGTCTCTAATGCCAATAATTTTAGAACACTAGTTGGAGTATAACTTTTCTTAATTTCCTCTGTCAGGTGTAAATAATATGTGATGTCTAATGTTTGTATGGTGTTTATGTATGAAGTTTTCCTTTGAATTAGGAAGGTCTACATTCTTCTTAATGTCTTGAATTCTGGAAAAAAATATATATGTGTGTGGCTTGCTATGGTGCTGATTATCAAAGTGTAACAAAGTTTGTATTTAGTGAATATTAAAACTAGCAGCACTAATAAAAGTGAAGTATTCTTCATGTTTGAGGTCATTTTGAGTCACTTTTTTACACTCACCTTCACTTAAATTATTTTAAAAACTGGAAACTTTTCAGGACCGATGGGACCAATGTGACAGAATGGTCTTGAAAACATTTCCAGTTTTTACAACAATTTAAGTGAAGATGAGTGTAAAAAGTGACTCAAAATGACCACAAACATATGTATTTGGTGTTAAACCTACCAGCTCTGGGACAAACTGAGTGCAACAAACTATATTGTATACCTGCGTTCACATTAGCATGGAGCACGTCTGGTTCCTTGGCATAGTTGTATTGGCGAACAGCACTATACCAGTAGGATGCCACTTCCTGACCTGTAAAAGTATCAAACATCCATCAGACATGTAAACAATACATTAAACAGAAAGATTTATCACAATTCTTTAAAGTTCCTGTTTTATAATTTGAACTTCTAACTTCCTTTCAGAAACAAATGACTTACTACACCACAGGATATGGAATAAAGTATTTAAAAGATCAAACTCTTAGATCTTAAATACAAAACAATCACTGCAACTGAAAAGGTACCCCCTTCTACCTTCATCATTTATCAGAGGTAAAGAAAAATGTTACAGTTGAGAAATATATGCATGACTAATAAAATGTAATTTTGAATTTTCTTTGAATAGCCTCTGAAATGCTCTTCATTAAAAAAAAATGTTGTATAATTTTGTATAACTGGTAAACCATAATAGATGGACAAAAACTTACTAAGAGATGTAGATCTCATGAAAATGCACACTTTATTACAAATACACTTTTTTTGAGTGTTAAGTACTTTTAAGTTCTTTGTGACCATTGGTTTGAACTGTCCAATGTTTTATCACAGTTTTTAAAACACGTCACCGTTCTTTTGTTTCTCAGTCAGCAAAGAGCAGAATTTGAATGTCAACATATAGTGATTTGACTATTGTGTTGTTCCTGTGTATGTCTCCCTTGCACTACTACCAAAGTTGTAACGAAACCATTTCTATAAATTATTTTTGTTAACATGAGGTAAATAAAAAAAGTCTGATGTGTTGCACTCATATGACTTTCTCCACTTTTGTACTTATAAACTCTTATTGCTATATCTTCTTTGCGTTAGTTGAGATAAACAGTTTTAGAAATTAACGTATTGGTAATTTCCTTGTATGTACAAGGGGAATATGGGAATACAGAAGGCTTTGAGCGATAATCAAATCTTTTAAAGCTTTCAAATTCTGTTCTCCTTTGCACGGCTAAGATATAAAAAATTAATAATGATCTGTTTGATGAAAGTTTAATTATTATAAAACTCACACAAATAACAAGGAATATCTCCAAAATGGTTCACTCTACAAAAAGATTTATTCAGACATAAATTGTGTGTTTTAGCAATATCTACATTTTTTGTGCAGTAAAGTTTGGTCTATTTCCTATGTTTACCAGTTATGCAAAAGATGCCCGGAGTAAGCAGGAGAACATAGGCTATAGCCAGAAAATTCAAAATATATATTTCATATATTTCATTTGGCTCAATTCCCTGACCAACCTCAATGCAACGTTGTTGACTTACTGTACATGTGAAAAAGCTGCTTGGAGTATTCCTTCACATCTTTTAAGTGATTATTTATTTCGAAACCTGTGTGATGTCGTATAATTACCACCGAAGCTATGTCAGAAATAAGTTACTCTATGCATCTTACAAGTAACAAACTGTTATCTTTGTACATTCTTGTGGAATTACAGATCCAAGTGGGATAAAAAGCCATTTATTTTTTGAAAATTGGCTGATCAAAGAACAAAATGCCATTAGACTTTTCTTTGTAATGCTTCTATAAAGCACATATTAGAAGGAATGTAATGACTTCCTTTCCACTCTGTATATACACACAAGCTTTGAAACATATATAATTCACAAAATCATCACTATCACAGAACAAGGATTAAAAACAAGCTGAAACCTATCATGCATAGGTTGGCACTGTATGAGAAAAGCCCACTATATGCTGGAACAAAAGTTTACAATAAACTGCACAGCAATATCAGAGCAACTAAAGACACAATATATTTTAGAAAAACACTAAACGGTCTATTAATTGACAAAACCTACTACTCAGTAGAGGACTATATGAATGATGAGCTAGAGCCTTAGATCCCATAATGCCTTTTTGAAACTTATCTTGGGAAAATTTGTAGTTGATTAATTAACTTGTTATTTAAGCAAAGTAGTATAGATGTATATATTGTACACTTTATTGTAATTTTGTTTATATAAATATTGTTAATACTCCTACTTGATGAGCTACCAGTTTACTGAGCTTTTGCTCAAAAATTTGTAAGCATATGTAACAATAAACCATCTTATTTCCAAATCCGAACAGAACACGCCCTGAATTAATTCCGATTAGTGGGGTTTTACTGTATTTGTTCCATAGCAGTAAATTTCTGAACATGGGCAGACCCAAGGAGGGGCTACCTCCCTTAAGTGAAGAAAAAATAGGCAATTGCAATATTTAAGGTTATGGTGTTACTTTGCATTGCTAAAATCAAAATCCCAGATCTGCAGATACTCATTCAGAGTCAATAAGTGAATTTATCTCAATGGTGAACTATATCTCAAAAGATGTTCTACTTACTCATGAAGAAAAATAAATAGATAGGCTGAAACAATATGCTTTGCATTTTAATAGTAAATAACTTTTGAATAAGAATTAAGTTCTGAAACAATAAGACAAGAACTTATAGTAAAATTGAATAATCAAACTACTTAAATATTGCACTTAAATGCCTTTTTTATAAGTTTTCTCAAAATTTAAGGTAATGTTTGCATTCAAAGGATTATCGATGGGTCACTTAAATGATGTTTGAAAATCGATAGTGCTAAAATGTGCTAGTAACTGCATCTTGCTCATTGATAAGGTATGTTTCAAAATGGGTTAGCCCAGCTAAATGAATCTTGGATCCACCTCCATATATAACTGGGGGCACAGCTAAGCATACATACCAGTTACATCAGTCTGTATGGAGTTAACAGGTCGGCAGAACAGATTCTGCCCAATTTCTCTATCGTTGCGGTAATAGAAAGTGTTGACGTGAGCTAAATGGTTAGCCCAGGACTGTGCAAGCGCACATAGCTGTAACAGAAAGAAACATGATATATGTAAAATGTATGAACAAAACCTATTGCTTACTGTAAACTTAAAGATGATGATAATTATAATTATTATTATTGTTGTTGATGATGATGGTGATGATGATGATGGTGATGGATAATAACTGCATTGTCAAATCGGGTTGGAGATGTAGCATTATTAATAGCAATTGCTTGAATATTAAATTTTATGGTGACGATGATGGTGATGACGATGGTGATGATGATGATGATGATGATGATGGTGATGATGATGATGATGATGATGATGATGATGATGGTGGTGGTGAAAGTTGCCTTAGTACACAGGTTTATCTGCAGCAAAACAATATTAAAATATAAAATATACATTCAAATCTAGAAATATGCAGAATTAGATATTACTGTTTGGAACTTGTCACTGTTTCCATGATGTTACGTAATTTACCTCTATTTTCAACATCATCTTCTACTGTACCAAATCTTTACATTGACATGTGCACATTTTGTATCCAGGTATCTGTGGGTTGTTTTCCTCCTCTCTGCTTTATTTCTCATTCTTTCACGATTTTGACATTCTACCTTCTTCCATTCTACATATTTGGTCGTATCACTTGAGCGGTTTCCTTTCAATTGCAACAATTCCACAAGTGGTCATATTTCTGTGTTTTATTTTATCTTTCCTAGATATTTTCGCTTGCTAAATAATAATAATAATAATAATAATAATAATAATAATAATAATAATAATAATAATAATAATAATAATAATAATAATAATAATAATAATAATAAAGTAATAATAATAATAAAGTAATAATAATAATAATAAAGTAATAATAATAATAAAGTAATAATAATAATAATAAAGTAATAATAATAATAATAATAAAGTAATAATAATAATAAAGTAATAATAATAAAGTAATAATAATAAATAAATAAATAAATAAATAAATAAATAAATAAATAAATAAATAAATAAATAAATGAATGAATGAATGAATGAATGAATGAATGAATGAATGAATGAATGAATGAATGAATGAATGAATGAATCAATGAATCAATGAATCAATGAATCAATGAATCAATGAATCAATGAATGAATGAATGAATGAATGAATGAATGAATGAATGAATGAATGAATGAATGAATGAATGAATGAATGAATGAATGAATGAATGAATGAATGAATGAATGAATGAATGAATGAATGAATGAATGAATGAATGAATGAATGAATGAATGAATGAATGAATGAATGAATGAATGAATAAATAAATAAATAAATAAATAAATAAATAAATAAATAAATAAATAAATAAAATATAATAATCCCTAATGCGTCTCCCCTATACAGAGTACCGGGCCGCTGCGTCCTCCTAAAACGGCATCTCCATGTCAGTTGATTTACTGGCATGTAAAAGAACTCCTGCGGAACAAAATTCCGGCACACCGACGACGCTGATGTGATCCTGGCAATTGCAGTGCGCTGACACCTTCGAAGGCAACTCTTGACCTTTTAGGGACGCTACTTTTCCATCGGGATAGTTACTCAATTGGCATCACGAGGTTGAGTGTACCATGATTGATTGATTTTGTTGTTTAACGACACTGCCAATTGCCAGGATCACATTAGCGCCACCGGTGTGCCGGGATTTTGTCCCGCAGGAGCTCTTTTACATCCCAGTAAATCTACTGGCATGGAGCTGTCGTTTTTAAGCACACGTATAAACCATCGGCCTGGGCTGGATTTGAACCCGCGACCTTGGGATCAGTAAACCAGCGTCTAACCAACTGAGACACCCAGACCGACGCTGAGTGCATCCTGGACCAGACCTCCCAATGGGGAAAGTCCCCACGCCTATACCGAGAATCGAACCCGGGTTCCCTGCGCCAGAGGTAGGTGGGCATTGATCAGTTTGCCATCCCGCACAACATACTAAGGGTTTTCGGTGTTTTTTTGGGACACCCAATCCCAAAAAAACACCGAAAACCCTTAGTATTTGATCCAAATCAGAGCCGTTTCCGAGATATGCGAAGTATAGATATGCACAAGAATTTCTAGTTCAAATATATTAATAATGTATCAGAGATCATGGATGTATGACGTAATATGGTTGCTAAGCAGATGTTTCATTTGTTTCAACGCTGTAGACGAAAATAGAAGATAATGACAAAGCTATTGAAAATATGGATTGTATTTCGCGTGGTATTCTGATCGAAGCCAAGAGAAAAAATAAAAATAAAAAATATAAAAAGCCAAAAATAAATAAAAAGAAGTTTAAATTTTTTTTAAAAAATGTTTTACTTGTCATTCTGCCTCTGAGGTATTTGCCTACCCACAACATAAAAATGAGATTTATTTAATTTATAAAAATTAGAGTTCAGAAAGTTAAACTAATTTATTCATGAACAAAAAAATAATTATTATTTATTTCTGCCTACAAACTTACTGTTGGTGTTTTTAATAAAAACACCAAGAGAAATATGAACTGGTTTGAGAATTTAATGCCATTCTGGCAGTTTGTCACAATAGCTCAGTGATTAGAGCAGCCGCCCGGTAAGCGGAAGGTCTGTGGTTCAAATCCCAGTTGTGGCATTGAATTTTTAAGTTCCAGCTCTACCTCTCAAAAAAATATAAATTTAAAAAAGTTTTAAAAAATATAAGAAAGAAAATATAATGAAAAAAGAGTGCTGATCATTTATTAATTCCAGAAAAACAAAAACATATTTACGAAAAAGAATATGGAAACTCTTGTGGATAGAGAAACGAAAAATGCATTGGTTTGACTTATGAAACAATATTACTGGCATACTTGTCAGACCTGGTAATTATGCAAGTTTTCTTACAGGCACAATGGAGAAAATGCGTTGAGGCGGTGATGACGTCATTGCTGTCTTGTTGCCATGGTAATTACGTCATTCATTTCCTGACACTGGTGCCAGGAATAGGGTAATTTTGTACGATTTACGCCTCATAATAAGCCGTTTTAATGCTAAAATTGCATAAATAAATTAAAAAAGATTTGTGTGGCTTGTTTTAAGTGTTTAAAGTTTCATTTTTACTTTCTCTACTGGTAAGTAGGGGAAGTATTGTATTCCACCCAAAAATTCGATGTCGAGATTTCACCGGAAATACATGTTTTGAGCCCCCTGAATCCCCCCCCAAAAAAAAAGCATTTTTAGAAAAAGGTCCGTGTGTGTGTCTGTGTGTGTCAGTCTGTCAGTCTGTGGACAGCATAACTCAAAAACGAAAAGTCGGTTAAAAACCAAATTTGGTATTTAAGTTTAATGTCTTTCAAGGATGGGACACTAAGATTTTGAAGAAAATAGCCCCACCCTAAACTACCCTTTACATGGAAGATTTTTCGAAAATTTTGATTTTTCTTGAAAATGGCCCTAAGGATTTTGATTAAAATGCCATATGTTTGAGATATTTTTATGACAAATGAAATGTATATCTTGAATTTGCTGGCTATTGCCCCTGTAGTCGTATTTACTCTGGATGAATTTTGCATAACTGATAAACCGTTAGAGATAGACCAAATCATACTATACAAAAACTGTAGATCTTGCTAAAATACACAATTTATGTTCCGATAAATTTTCTTGTAGGGTGAACCATTTCGGAGATATTCCTTGTTATGTGTGTGAGTTTCGGAAAATTTGGAACTTTCGTGAAATGGGTCATCGTTGTTCATTTTTTTATATGTTAAGTGTGCAAAGACAACAGAATCTCAAACATTTGACTATCGCACAAAGCCTACTGTATTCTAACATTCCCCTTGCACCTACAAGGAAATAAGCAATAAGATAATTTGTACAAATGTTTGTCTCAACTAACAAGAAAGAAGATATAAGAATAAGAGTAGAGAAAGTCATGTGAGTGCAACACATCAGATTTTTAAAATGAAGTGGCTACCGCTCGCATTTGGAGTCCCGACTTTTGACTGCTTCAAGGTGGCAACCCTAGGCCTGGATAAATGAGCATCAAATAAGGAAGACTTACTTCGGGGGACAGCGTCAGTGGGGGCGCTCCGTGTCGCTGTCGGTACACGTTGTGCCAATTAAGGCAGTCGTTGATGAATTCGCTGTGTTCCCAGTCCGTCTCCATTTCCTTGTTCTCGTCTGTGTTCACTATACTCATCGGCCGATTACTCAAGATCTGCAACAAACAATTGAAAACCACACATTAAAGTCAAGTATGTTGGCTTATTTGGTCTTATTACATATCAAATAGGATGTAGTTAGATTAGATTAGATTAGATTGCGTTCTGTAGGTTCAATGATGGCCAGTCAGACCTTGAACATAGAACATGTCAAAAGCATTTACAATTAAATGCATAAAAAACATGCAAAACATGAATAGGTTTCATCTTTTGCTGTTAAAGTACGAGATGAAGATAATACTTCTAGTGCATTGACACTTACATAGTTATTATACATGTACAAAATCATGTTACTTATTCTATCTGATTCTAAAGCTGGCCCTCCAAGTTCTACTACTTGGCTCAAAATGAAGATCAAAGATCTAACAAATTCAGAACCTTCATAAAACATAGTGGATTCCTGCACACTGTGGTGTTTTTGGAAATGAAGTGGATGATGTTCAGCTAAGAAAGGATCTAAATGGAAGAACATTTTTATAATCCATCATTAGTTCCTGATTTACCAAGGATCACGAGACACGATTGCTAGAATAAATACATTTCAGAACTGGAATAGTGGCCTTTCCAAATTGTTTATTGTGTTCCACAATAAGAAATGGAGATGAAACATTTAAAACATGCGGTTGTGGCTTTTCAGATTCTAACATCAAAGTATTGGGAAGCAAGAAAGAGAATGATGTGATTACGTATTAGCTCTTGAGCATTACACACACACACACACACACACACACACACACACACACACACACACACACACACACACACACACACACACACACACACACACACACACACACACACACACACACACACACACACACACACACACACACACACACACACACACACACACACACACACACACACACACACACACACACACACACACACACACACACACACACACACACACACACACACACACACACACACACACACACACACACACACACACACACACACACACACACACACACACACACACACACACACACACACACACACACACACACACACACACACACACACACACACACACACACACACACACACACACACACACACACACACACACACACACACACACACACACACACACACACACACACACACACACACACACACACACACACACACACACACACACACACACACACACACACACACACACACACACACACACACACACACACACACACACACACACACACACACACACACACACACACACACACACACACACACACACACACACACACACACACACACACACACACACACACACACACACACACACACACACACACACACACACACACACACACACACACACACACACACACACACACACACACACACACACACACACACACACACACACACACACACACACACACACACACACACACACACACACACACACACACACACACACACACACACACACACACACACACACACACACACACACACACACACACACACACACACACACACACACACACACACACACACACACACACACACACACACACACACACACACACACACACACACACACACACACACACACACACACACACACACACACACACACACACACACACACACACACACACACACACACACACACACACACACACACACACACACACACACACACACACACACACACACACACACACACACACACACACACACACACACACACACACACACACACACACACACACACACACACACACACACACACACACACACACACACACACACACACACACACACACACACACACACACACACACACACACACACACACACACACACACACACACACACACACACACACACACACACACACACACACACACACACACACACACACACACACACACACACACACACACACACACACACACACACACACACACACACACACACACACACACACACACACACACACACACACACACACACACACACACACACACACACACACACACACACACACACACACACACACACACACACACACACACACACACACACACACACACACACACACACACACACACACACACACACACACACACACACACACACACACACACACACACACACACACACACACACACACACACACACACACACACACACACACACACACACACACACACACACACACACACACACACACACACACACACACACACACACACACACACACACACACACACACACACACACACACACACACACACACACACACACACACACACACACACACACACACACACACACACACACACACACACACACACACACACACACACACACACACACACACACACACACACACACACACACACACACACACACACACACACACACACACACACACACACACACACACACACACACACACACACACACACACACACACACACACACACACACACACACACACACACACACACACACACACACACACACACACACACACACACACACACACACACACACACACACACACACACACACACACACACACACACACATATTCTCTCCACCTGATCTTTGGTAGACAGATGAAGTATTGTATTTCGCCAACAATTTTATATCGAATGTTCCCGGAAATACAGGTTTTGAGGTTGCCTGTTCCTCCATACACATGTATTTAAATCGAATATCTTTTAAAGATGCAAGGTGAAGGCTTTAATGAAATTCCCACCCAATCATTTATGTGAATATATTACAACTTAAATTAATGTTCTTAAAAGGACTTTTGTTGAATTATTGGACATCAAAAAGAATTCAACTCCCCGGTAATTCACTGTTTGCTACCAATATACGGTGTTACTGGTATAAGTGCAGATATGTTGATAAATGGTAGCTTAGTATGTATCCAGTTTGGTGTGTTGTTTTTTCTCTTTGCTTACAGTTTTCCTATAAACCAACCATATAGTTTACTACCTGTTGCGCTTTACCAGAACAACGGCTGGGTAGTTTTGTTACAGTACATAAATGACGTAACAAATGTTAGTGCTGGTAGCGTTGGTAGGGAAAGAAATACAACGAATTAAGAAATTTATTGAGAAATTCAAACACAATTAAAACACAAATTGTACCTTTCAGTTCAAAATAGCATTACTCGTGATCACTAACAGTGTCTTTAATTTGAACTGTGGAATACTTATGGGAGCTTGCAAATGTTTTTGAAAACACCAATGTTCCGTAAGTTAAACAGCCCTTTATGTACGCTTTCTCAGCTTCGAGAAGCTTCAAGGTTCAACGCTTTCGATTTCAAGAGGAATCTAGTAAAACATGATCAAAAAACTTAAACCAAGCGATCGATATGAGATAACTTCTGACAGGTGTGCAACACAACTAATGTACACGTAATGCTGGTAGCAGGGTTGCCAACTCGTACGATAATTATAGGGGCATATGATAATTTTAATGTTTTTACGATGGTTGTCAACCCTTAGGACAATTATGGGGGTGTACGGTAATTTGAATGTATGATAGTTCGATATCTGCGAAACAATATTTTCACTGGTTTGTCACTCCAGCGAAGTGAAACTAATTACAAATAACACCGCTTTTGTCCTCATTGTCTGTCTCCACCCCATAGCTATTGTTGTTGTTGTAGTGTTTAACGCCCGCTTTTACTACTACGGCACCGCAGGCGGTGACACTGATGATACATGGAATGAAGATGGAGCACCGGTGGAATGAGATGGCGGGGGAAACCGGAGCACCCGGAGAAAACCCGCCCTGACGCCGCTTCGTCCACCACGAATACCACATGCGGGTCCCTGGGATCGAACCCGGGCCGCCTAGGTGGTAGGCGAGCGCGCTAACCGCTCGGCCACGGCGCCGCCACCCCATAGCTACTAAGCCTGCTACCGTTTATCCTCTTATTACCAGTGTGCCCAGGTCTGATAATCTCAATGAAGAAGGCACTGTTCAGAAAATTGACGATCAATGTAGAAAACTCGGAATACGTGCTATTCCGTGTGAAATAAAGAACATGCCTGAACCTGACAGTTTGTGGAGTGCTGTTAAAGGCGTCACGTTAGTGGAAATACTGATTTCAAAGAACCGGCAGAGGTTGCATTATCAGTGATTTCATTGCACCACAGCACTGCAGCGTGTTTTAACACTTGTTGTGAAAGAGGGTTTTTTTTTTTTTTTTTTTTTTTTTTTTCTAAACTGGGTTTAATAAAAACCAAACTTAGAAACAGATTGGTACTAGATACGGTAAATGAACTCATTTTGCCGTCTCAACTTATGAAAGAACGTGGTAGATCTAAAATCTGCAAGTCACCAGGATGTTAAGGTTTATCTATAAAATTTATAAAACGAGGTAAATCTTTTGGGCCTAAAAAGGGGGAGGATACTGAATGGAAGCCTCTAAAAGTCCGGCGTAAGAGGCAGAGGTTATGCGCATTATTTCAAGCATATCGTGGTTCAAATGCATGGGTGGGTATTAGTAAAAGATTGGACAACCCTACATATTACGGCAGAAAGGATCATTTGTATAAAATTAAAGGTAGAAGGCACAGAACCGACGTAGGAAAGTTCTCCTTTGTTAATAGAACCATTGAGGAATGGAATGAATTACCTGTAGCAGTCTTTCAGGGTTGTCCTTTATCTGTGAAGAAATTTTCAAAAAATATCGTAAATCAAGTAAATGCTGTGTAATTTACTATAAAGTTTACGCAAGTGTATTTTTGACATTTATTGAACTGATGGTGAATACTAATGCTAAATTTAAATTGGTTATACTGACAGGATAATTAATTAATGAGTGTTAATTAGTATTTAGTGCATTTCATCTATATTTTTATTATTGTTCTTTATTGTATTATGATTGTATTACTATTGTTTGTGCACTTTGTTTGTAACTTTAATTTGTACATTTAACTCTGCCACCGGGTAATACCCATTCGCAGAAAATATATACGTGCATACATCTCAACAACAAATTTGTGCATTGCTGCAACGGTTGATTAAGCTGAACTTTCAGATGAATAGTGCGGGAAACATAATATTTAAGAGGTAGAACTGGAACTTAAAAATTCAATGCCACAACTGGGATTTGAACCACAGACCTTCCGCTTGCCGGGCGGAAGCTCTAACCACTGAGCTATTGTGACAAACTGCCAGAATGGCATTAAATTCTCAAGCCAGTTCGTATTTCTCCTGGTAAACCACAAAGGCAGTCTCACATCAGAAACAATTACCCCAATGGTGACTTACTATTGTAAGTACTTTATATCCCAGGATTAAATAACCTTCACATGGTAATTATTATTTATTTATGCCAACAAACTTACTGTTGGTGTTTTTAAACACACAAGCCGTGTGTGGGCAAAGTTTAAGTTCCAGTTCTACCTCTTAAACTTTTCCCACACACGGCTTGTGTGTTTAAAAACACCAACAGTAAGTTTGTTGGCATAAATAAATAAATAAATAAATAAATAAATAAATAAATAAATAAATAAATAAATAAATAAATAAATAAATAAATAAATAAATAAATAAATAAATAAATAAATAAATAAATAAATAAATAAATAAATAAATAAATAAATAAATAAATAAATAAATAAATAAATAAATAAATAAATAAATAAATAAATAAATAAATAAATAAATAAATAAATAAATAAATAAATAAATAAATAAATAAATAAATAAATAAATAAATAAATAAATAAATAAATAAATAAATAAATAAATAAATAAATAAATAAATAAATAAATAAATAAATAAATAAATAAATAAATAAATAAATAAATAAATAAATAAATAAATAAATAAATAAATAAATAAATAAATAAATAAATAAATAAATAAATAAATAAATAAATAAATAAATAAATAAATAAATAAATAAATAAATAAATAAATAAATAAATAAATAAATAAATAAATAAATAAATAAATAAATAAATAAATAAATAAATAAATAAATAAATAAATAAATAAATAAATAAATAAATAAATAAATAAATAAATAAATAAATAAATAAATAAATAAATAAATAAATAAATAAATAAATAAATAAATAAATAAATAAATAAATAAATAAATAAATAAATAAATAAATAAATAAATAAATAAATAAATAAATAAATAAATAAATAAATAAATAAATAAATAAATAAATAAATAAATAAATAAATAAATAAATAAATAAATAAATAAATAAATAAATAAATAAATAAATAAATAAATAAATAAATAAATAAATAAATAAATAAATAAATAAATAAATAAATAAATAAATAAATAAATAAATAAATAAATAAATAAATAAATAAATAAATAAATAAATAAATAAATAAATAAATAAATAAATAAATAAATAAATAAATAAATAAATAAATAAATAAATAAATAAATAAATAAATAAATAAATAAATAAATAAATAAATAAATAAATAAATAAATAAATAAATAAATAAATAAATAAATAAATAAATAAATAAATAAATAAATAAATAAATAAATAAATAAATAAATAAATAAATAAATAAATAAATAAATAAATAAATAAATAAATAAATAAATAAATAAATAAATAAATAAATAAATAAATAAATAAATAAATAAATAAATAAATAAATAAATAAATAAATAAATAAATAAATAAATAAATAAATAAATAAATAAATAAATAAATAAATAAATAAATAAATAAATAAATAAATAAATAAATAAATAAATAAATAAATAAATAAATAAATAATAATAATAATAATAATAATAATAATAATAATAATAATAATAATAATAATAATAATAATAATAATAATAATAATAATAATAATAATAATAATAATAATAATAATAATAATAATAATAATAATAATAATAATAATAATATTTGTTGAGGTCATCAATCTTGTAAGTGGATATAATAAACATCATTACTCTTATATTTTCATAAGTATTATACTGATATGTTTATTGTTGTAGCGTTTGCTTTATGATGTACGATAATTTTGAATCCAAATCTATAATATTGGGTGGCTGGTACGATAATTTTACTTTTAAATGTTGGCAACCCTGGCTGGTAGGTTCTTAATTGAGGAATCTACTAGGATAACTACCGCAGTGTGCACTTATGATAGTCTACGGTAGTTTTACAACTCTACTTCTGATATTTGCTAGCTATTGCGGAACCTCACTGGGATTTAAAAGGGTTATCTTCTGAATAATTATGGAACTACACTTTACAGGAAGTTTTTTTCCACATTCAGTCTGATGATAAGTCAGATTTACAACGCGAGCGACTGTTTGAATAGCATGGAAGTAGGTACAATGTTTCAACTGCAGCGCACATTCACCTCCCGATGCTGCACTCTAATACGACTAAAGTGACACACAGGATATGAACAATAAAAAGGGATACGCTCTTTATTCTGAAGCTGCAAAGGCGCCTGAAGGGAAACCGTCACGTCAGTTATACGTGTGCCGGAGCTCAGATTTCTCCACCGATTACTGAAATGTTTCGGAGCTTGTGGACAGAAACTGTGACGTAAAAATTACATACACCATATGGTAAAGAAAACTCCAATCTTTTAGTCCCAGCAGGCGAAGAGCTGTTCATATCATTATCTCAGTGTCACCAACTACATTTCGTTATCAACTATAAAAATCTGTGGTATTAAATATAGGACTATATACTGAAAATAAAATATTAACAACATTGATGGATATGCGTAGTTTCACACTTTCAGCTATGTTATTCAGTGTCTGCATTCAGTTCTAGCTGTAAATCTAGAGTTTGTTTACTGTGAAAGTTTATTCAATATATCCGATTATGTAAATTACTTTAGAACACTTTTATTATTGTTGTCATTAGTCCACTGAGACACGTACCAAAAATTCACGCTTGAACAAATATGTTTCGTGTAGGATACATGGATAAAAATCTCATGTGTTGCACTCACATGACTTTCTCTACTCTTGTACTAACCATTCTTACAAACTCTTATTCCTATATCTTCTTCGTGTTAGTTGAGATAAACATTTGTACAAATTATCTTATTGCTTATTTCCTTGTAGGTGCAAGGGGAATGTTAGAATACAGTAGGCTTTGTGCGATAGTCAAATGTTTGAGATTCTGTTGTCTTTGCACACTTGACATAAAAAAATGAACAGCGATGATCCATTTCACGAAAGTTCTAAGTCTTCCGAAACTCACACACATAACAAGGAATATCTCCGAAATGGTTCACCCTACAAGAAAATTTATTTAGAGATAAATTGTGTATTTTAGCAAGATCTACATTTTTTGTATAGTATAATTTGGTCTATCTCTAACGGTTTACCAGTTATGCAAAAGTCGTCCAGAGTAAATACGACTACAGGGGCTATAGCCAGAAAATTCAAGATATACATTTCATTTGTCATAAAAATATCTCAAACATATGACATTTTAATCAAAATCGTTAGAGCCATTTTCAAGAAAATCAAAATGTTCGAAAAATTTTCCATGTAAAGGGTAGTTTAGGGTGGGGCTATTTTCTTCAAAATCTTCGTGTCACATCCTTGAATGACATTAAACTTAAATACCAACTTTGGTTTTTAACCGACTTTTCGTTTTTGAGTTATGCTGTCCACAGACTGACAGACTGACAGACACAGACACACACATACCTTTTACTAAAAATGCTTTTTTTGGATTCAGGGGGCCTCAAAATATATATTTCCAATGAAATCTCGACATCGAATTTTTGGGTGGAATACAATACTTCCTCTACTTACCAGTAGAGAAAATAAAAACCAACTGCGTTGTTTAAAAAATACCCCTCGGTCTACGGGCACGTCGTCTCGTAGGACAATGAGCTGATGCTAGTACACCAGGCAGACACTAGATGGTAGTTGTGAAGAGACTGTGCAGTGAAAGAACAGCGCTTGTTTGTTAAGTAGAGAAAGTCATGGATAAGATGGATTAAATTATTATTTTGTTTAACGACGCTGTCAATTGCCAGGATCACATCAGCGTCGCCGGTGTGCCGGCGTTTTAGCCACAATGGCCAGATTCTAGCATGTCTATTGGAATAAATGGACATGTGTTTAGTAACTGCGCAAAACGGAAGGTCAAGAATAGTGACAGTCTTCAGGTATCGTGAATACTGCTCGGAAAGCTTGAAAGAATGTCACCCCTCCCTTCGTTACTTGCAGTAACTAATGACAAACACACAGATGTGTCAAAATCAGTTTTCTAGGACTGGCCTAGCTTGGACTTTCACCCGTCGTAGGTGTGAACGCATGCTGTGTAGCAGTAGCCGTATTAGTAAACAAAACCTTCTTCTTCTTTCTTGGTTTCTGGTATGGGCCGCGACTTGTTGGCCTTTTAAGAAAATTAAAAATTATGCCGACGTTTCGCCGCAAACTATATTCGGCTTCTTCAATGGACGACTGTAAAATTCATCCAATTAGTCACTGCCTACTCTGACTCATTCTCCTGTTTAGTTCTACTTTTTTACCAAACTGTGCAGATAATGCATTCGATACTGTTAAATAATCTCCTTTGCCTTTCACCATAAATGAATTTGTTACTGGACTTCCGAATTCCTCATATTTGAATCTACCATCGCGCAAAATCTGTCGTTCTCCGTGAGCTAAGGGAAACGAGGTAGCCGGTTCAAATCCAGCGGAAGATGGTGGATTTTTTCGGGCGTAAAAATGCTTATCATGGCTTTCTTCGGAAGGGAAGTAAAGCAGGTGGCCCTGTGTCGTAAATGAACGTCAAGCATTTTAAAGAGGCTTCTGAGCAAAATTACAAGAATGGGACGCTGAGAACCATAGCAGTGTCCATAAATAAAAACTCAATTTAAATCTGCGCATTCATACCCCTAACACCCTGTATATCCAGTGACCATCTGAAAGAATAGTGAACGAATTGTCGAAATAAATTTAGTTTGAGAATAAAATACACACACATTTTCTCTTACAGTATAGATGACCAACATCCACTGTTTTGTCGTACTTGTTTCAGCCTGCTGGATATGTTAGGTTTACGCGATACTAAAGTTCGCGACTGTACAATCGTAACTCTGCAACACTCCGCCAAAGACTAAAAATCCGTTTCACCCTGCACTAGAAAATGGAAGGGACGTGCATGTAACACTAACAGGAAGTTTCTCCATTATGCATGCTTCCTCCATGTGTGTGGTCGATCTGTTGCTAACTAGGTCATCATCGATAGGACAGCATCTTGCCTTGAGTATTCCGCATAATGAATATCTGCCTGTCTATCCATCTGGTGGCTAGCAATTATCTACAAGAAGCCTTATAAAGGTATACATTTTTACTTTCTCTACTGGTAAGTAGGGGAAGTATTGTATTCCACCCAAAAATTCGATGTCGAGATTTCACCGGAAATATATGTTTTGAGGCCCCCTGAATCCAAAAAAAGCATTTTTAGAAAAAGCTCTGTGTGTGTCTGTGTGTCAGCCTGTGTGTCTGTGTGTCAGCCTGTGGACAGCATAACTCAAAAACGAAAAGTCGGTTAAAAACCAAAGTTGGTATTTAAGTTTAGTGTCTTTCAAGGATCCGACACAAAGATTTTGAAGAAAACAGCCCCACCCTAAACTACCCTTTATATGGAAAATTATTCGAAAATTTTTATTTTCTTGAAAATGGCTCTAACAATTTTGATTAAAATGTCATATGTTTGAGATATTTTTATGACAAATGAAATGTAAATCTTGAATTTTCTGGCTATAGCCCCTGTAGTCGTATTTACTCTGGACGAATTTTGCATAACTGGTAAACCGTTAGAGATAGGCCAAATCATACTATACAAAAAATGTAGATCTCACTAAAATACACAAATTATGTCTCAATAAATTTTCTTGTAGTGTGAACCATTTCGGAGATATTCCTTGTTATGTGTGTGAGTTTCGGAAAACATAACTTTGGTGAAATGTGTCATCGCTGTTCATTTTTTTATATGTTACGTGTGCAAAGACAACAGAATCTCAAACATTTGACTATCGCACAAAGCCTACTGTATTCCAACATTCCCCTTGCACCTACAAGGAAATAAGCAATTAGATAATTTGTACAAGTGTGTATTTTAACTAACACGAAGAAGATATAGGAATAAGAGTTTGTAAGAATGGTTAGTACAAGAGTAGAGAAAGTCACGTGAGTGCAATACATCATATTTTTAAATATATCTTTGGGGAAACAATTAAATTATTTTAACATTTTTGTGTAAAAAGTGGAGTGTTTTTATTACTCTAACCTCACACTTGTATGTATCAATTATTCTTTAATTGATTGACCTTATAAATGTTTACCAATTCAGGTTATTTAATTAAAGACAACAGTCCACACCTAGAACAAACGAAATATGCCATATTTGCTACCCTATATCACTGCTCATGCACAAATAAGAAGCCCCAGTCCCAAAGGTGAATCATCGCTGTCGCTAAAGGTGACCCAGTACCTGTACATGATGACTCCACCATGAAACCCCTTCCCCCTACAGGTAATTACAAAAATATTGCCAGTTTATCAAAGGTTTGCCAATGATGTTTAAAAGATGCTGATCAGGCAAGATACAAAATGCGAATGAGTTACTTTACCATATAATTTGGGCAAAATGTCCTAAAGAAATATTTGTTTCTAAAAAGAAATTGGAAATTTGTGTAACTTCTACTGTGTCACAGTTCAACATGTGATGCAGAGCTATCCAGGAACTAAAATATCACATTAACAATGAAAAACTAAGTCCAGCATCCTTTGAAATAAGTGTAAAGGGATAAACGTCGACTAAGCCTAAGTGAACAAACAACCAGATCTTCATTCAAGAGAAGCCGGAGGAAAGTTCGAGTGACCAAACTGGCTGCAGAGGAGCAGAAGAAGAAGGAGGAAGGATCTACTTATGCAGTAGGTGCTTTTTAAACAGCTAAAAGGTCAGAAAATTGCTATTTTTGTGATGCAATTTTAAAACCTTTTTATCGTATTTCAGTTCTTCACATTTAATTTGCTCTTCACGATGCAGTTTTTGTTATAAATGCATGAAATTTTGTGTACTTCCTTATAATTAACCAAATAAGATAATTCTAAAATTATTTTTTGATAAAGTTAATATTTTGCATGTAATGAAATTAATAAGGTTTATGTAATGAAACATTTTAAGAAAAATATTTATTTCTCATATTCAACAATTTTTTACTCCCAAACTAGCTGGAGAAATAAAAATTCATCTTAGCAATTTATTAATACACTATTAATGTACTTAATTATAAAATTACAAATTTAAAAAAAAATAAGTGGATCGTATGGAATGATTTTTCAAAAGTTTAATAAAAAAATTAATATCTAAGGAACTAAGATAGATATATGCATGACATTTTGTACACACACTATTCATTATGCTCTGATTATTGTATACAATTTTCAAATAATTTAAACCAAAGCTGCGGATTTTCAAAATTTCACAGATGCATGTACTTAACCCTCCGTTAGGTGCGCGTCCTGGTAAAACACCGTTAGTCGCGCGGGGCCCAGTAGGCTGTATTTTTGTGCTTATATGGTGCGTGCTCCCCAAAATGGAAGCACGCAGTCACCAAGATGATTGGACATGACACCTTGTTGCAGGCGAAAGAAATTGATAACGAATTTTGCTGATTATTTGTCATTTAGAAGCATATCGTGCACAGTTGCAACACTAAGACTTAAGTGGGGAAAAAACAAAAGGCACGAACAAAGGCAAGTTGTGACAGAAAAGAACTAAATGAAATTAGTGAACATCTTGAACACTCGCCAGCTGCATTAACACAACAGTAAACTGTATGCGTACAAAGTACCACTCGTAAAGATTTACAATCATTTGGGAGGTTGGTGGCCGGACACTGGAACGGTAAATAAATAAATATTGCGCTCCACCAGTGTAAACATCGTAAGTGTTATCGCCAGATAACTAGAATCTTCTAGAGGTTTCTCCAATTTAGAACATTCTGTAACTCTGTGGAAATTTCCAAGAGCTATAAAAGCGAGCGCTCGTGCAAGAAAATTAGAGAGTGAACAAGTGAGTCAGTGAGTGAGATAGCAAGTGTGCTTTTGGTGCTACGAAAAGTGCTGTTCTCCGAGTGAGTTTATGACGACTGGTGACGTGCAGTTACTGCTCTTACTGCAAGGAATTAGAGAAATCTTGTGTTCGATTCCCCAATGAGCCTATTGGGCGCGAAAAAGCTGCTACTTCGAGCTTATTTCATTGCTGGAAGGCAGAAGAGTGTGCAAACAGTGGCAAGCGTGGGTTCAACTATTCCTCTCTCGCTGCAGACGTCTACTGACGCTCGTGCATATACTTGAATAAGCTTATGTTCAAGAATTAGCATATTTATTGAAATGGTTCTGAAGTATTTAAAGTATGTTTAATAGTTATTTTGTATTAAAGTTAATATATTTTATATTTGCTTATTCGTTAATAACAATGTTTATATTTGTCAGTAAGAGAAAAACATAAAAAAAGAGAAATCAAAGTCATAATTCAAACA
>CM060961.1:218005964-218033464 GCA_030765045.1 Tenodera sinensis
GTTTGAGATATTTTTATGACAAATGAAATTTATATCTTGAATTTTCTGGCTATAGCTCCTGTAGTCGCATTTACTCTGTACGACTTTTGCAAAACTGGTAAACCGTAAGAGATAGACCAAATCTTACAGAACAAAAAATGTAGATCTTGCTAAAATACACAATTTATGTCCGAATAAATTTTCTTGTAGGGTGAACCATTTCGGAGATATTCCTTGTTATGTGTGTGAGTTTCGGAAAACTTAGAACTTTTTTGAAATGGATCATCGTTGTTCATTTTTTTATGTGTTAACTGTGCAAAGACAACAGAATCTCAAAACTTTAAAACATTTGACTATCGCACAAAGCACCTACAAGGAAATAAGCAATAAGAGAAGTTGTACAAATGTTTATCTTAACTAACACGAAGAAGATATAGGAATAAGAGTTTGTAAGAATGATTAGTACAAGAGTAGAGAAAGTCATATGAGTGCAACACATATAGCAGTTATGCAAAAGTCTTCCAGAGTAAACAGGGCTACATGGGCTATGCCAAAAAAATTCAAAACTTAAATTTCGTTTGTCATAAAAATATCTTAAAACATGTGGCATTTTAATAAAAAATCGTGAGAGCCATTTTTGAGAAAATCAAAATTTCTTTAAAATCTTTGTGTAGCATCCATAAAAGATATTAAACTTATATATCAGTTTTGGTTTTTAACCGACTTTTGGACCTTATTCTAATTTTTTTTATTCCGCTGGAGTCAATACTATACTTTTTGTAACTTAATATATGTGGTAGAAAAATTAGGATGTACCATTATCCAAATCTTTTGATATTTCTGGCTTGTTAAATTTTAAATCGCGCTACTGGAAGATAAAATGACGTAACAAAGTTGAAATTAATGACTTGAGATAAATTAACCATGAGCCAAGGTGCATGTACATGAGAAGTTGGTCTTTATTTCTGCATTAGCAGCTGACGGTACCAAAAGACATTTTTGCAGCTCATGCATATGCAGCAAGCGCATAACGGTATAAACACCATGCAAATCTTCCACCCCCATTTAATCTGTTTAAAAACCTTCTCTGCTGCAGCCTTTTTCCTTAAGGCAAGCCAGATTATAATTTTTCTCCTCTTACCCTTAGGAGTTTAAATTACGAAAAAGAGCCGTGTGAGAAAAAATTCCCTCTTTCTTGTTCTTCTTCTAGCGATTTTTCAGAGCCAGTCCCCTAATCATCGCACAGGAAGGGGCTTTCCTTTAGGCATGCTTAAGGCTGTCAAATCCTCTCTAAAGAGGTGGAGAGTAGCGTTTTATATCCCTTTGGGGCTCAAACTGCTGACGGTGAACTGTCAGCAAAAAGTGGATAAATTAACAGATACAATACTGATATTCTGACTGTCTTACTGAAGCTGAAAATGCTCCTAGGCACGAGCTGGTTAGCAAAACCGGGAGAAACTTTCAAACACGTGACGTAATTTTTCTAGAGAGAGCGTAGGCTTTCAAGGCAGGGTTCAATATAGGATGGAAGGTACAATGTTTAATTTCTAAGAGAAATTTGGCAACAACACGTCGCGTCTTCTCACTTTGATGGATGAACGGCCCGCGCATTCGGATGGAGGGGAGGTTAGGAGTGGGGAGGGGGGAAGAAAGGGCAGGCAACAAATTAATACGCCAGGTATAAGCATTGGTGTATGGGGTGGCAGTTTTAGCCGTAATTTATGACAAACAGGTGATCTTACTTTATTGCATGAAAATAAATACGTTTGAGAGGTAGAACTGGAACTTAAAAATTCACTGCCACAACTGGGATTTGAACCACAGACCTTCCGCTTACCGGGCGGCTGCTCTACCACTGAGCTATTGTGACAAAGTGCCAGAATGGCATTAAATTCTCAAACCAGTTCGTATTTCTCCTGGTAAACCACAAAGGCAGTCTCACATCAGAGACAAATTACCCCAATGGTGACTTACTATTGTAAGTACTTTACATCCCTGGATTAAATAATCTTCAGGTGGTAATTATTATTCATTTATGCCAACAAACTTACTGTTGGTGTTTTTAAACACACAAGCCGTGTGTGGGCAAAGTTTGAGAGGTAGAACTGGAACTTAAAAATTCAATGCCACAACTGGGATTTGAACCACAGACCTTCCGCTTACCGGGCGGCTGCTCTACCACTGAGCTATTGTGGCAGTTTGTCACAATTGAATTTTCAAGTTCCAGTTCTACCTCTCAATCTTTGTCCACACACGGCTTGTGTGTTTAAAAACACCAACAGTAAGTTTGTTGGAATAAATAAATAATAAATACGTTTATTTATTTGTATATTAAAAGCAATTAAGATTGTTTAGCTCGTTATGGATAACAATATTGTGCATTATTGAAAAAAAACCTATATCCCTTTATATCAGCATTGTTTTATTCTAAACTAAGCGATTTGGAATGTTTAATTTTTTTGCTTCCCTAAAAAAAAATATACCATTTCAGTAACATTTACATTCGTGTAACTGTGGAAGCGAATTGCCTCACCTTGTTAGAGGTCATCATCTAACAAATATCCATAATAAATTGGCCCCGTCGACTTCGGCTTTCTCCGCAGATGATCGTCTTTCTCCGCCGACATTCGTGCCTCCGATCCTTGTAAATATTGTATATACGGTCAAGTGACAGTCAACGTAGCGAGGCCTTCAGACTTTGCGCCTCTGAAGATGTTCGCCGCAGCAGTGGACGAAACGTCTGGAACATTTCTCTCCAGGGTGAATGTTACTTCTACGCAAGTAGACTGAAATGACCTTTGTCTTTGTGTTTTGGGGGAGACCAGAAAACCCCGGGACTTGCACACATTACCACGGCGCCACCACGCTGGTTATTTGCATGCCTTAGTGAAGCACAAAACGGTTCTAGACAACTACCAGTTAGTAAGGCTGTTTCTGACTCGCGATAAGCCCACAATATGCTTCGTGGTGTACGCGGAAACTGCACAAGTTTTCAGTGGCAATAATCACAACACGCGGAAACTGCAATAGTTTGCAAGGAGATCCCAAATACACATACTGCGTGTGCATAGATGAACCACACTTTCACATGACTTTCGCCACTCATTGTTAACATAAATATGCAATAAAACAATTTCTACAAATGTTTATCCTAATTAACATGAAGTAGATAGAAGAATAGGCGTTTTTAAAAGTATTTTAAGTAAGAATGACTAATCTCCTAAACCGCTTGATCGATCACTTCGAAATTCGGCACGTATATGTATTTTTTCATGGAGAAGGTTTGCGTGCTATCTATTTTACTATGCAGTGTTTTACATTCACATGGTTTTCTCTACTCCGTTTTCTTTTACGTAACAGATTCCCATATCCTCTACTCGCCTTTCAGCACACAATTAATACAATTTTCTATGTTTGAAATATAAATGCAACGTATTACATTCACATGCTTTTCTCTGCCGGCTGTTCTTTTACATAACACATTCACATGTCCTTCTACAGTCCCTCTTTTAGAAACAAGTCATGTAATTTCTATACGCTTGAAATAGAAATGCAGTATATTACATTCACACTGTTTTCAGTACTCACTTCTCTTTTATGAAACACTCTCTCCTCTACAAACAATTCAGAGTTTTCTATACGTTTAAAATAAAAATGCAACGTATTATATTGACAGCATTCTCTATTCCGTTTTCTTTTGCGTAACATATTCGGAAGTAATTTTGTACAGGCTCTTCAACAATAATCCATGCAATTTTTTGTGATTAAAATACAAATGGAACCTACTACATTCACACGGTTTTCTCTACCCAATTTGTTTGTAATGCTTTAGTTCTTTCTCGTATGTTAAGAGTTATAATTACTTGTTTAAGTGTATTATGTAAATAATTAGTGTTAATTATAAACAAAATTACAAATACAATTTTAAACAATTTTAATTAATATTTATGTAACTTATTACTCAACATAACATTTAGGTCACTATTAAATTCAATTGCTTCTTATATTATTATTATTATTATTATTATTATTATTATTATTATTATTATTATTATTATTATTATTATTATTATTATTATTATTATTATTATTATTATTATTATTATTATTATTATTACATTATCAATAAAACTCATTAGTATTATCATGAAATCACCTCTTCTCTTTATCACACTTTAATGTTACTTTCCCGAAAACCAAGCCCCCAAATTCACGTGTGATTTGTTTGCGAGTAATTTCGGACACAGCGAAACATAAATTTAGCTAAAACCCCGCCGTCCGCTGCTTATCTCTCGGGAAGACCGCTCTGATGTACTGGCTCCCAAAGGAATAGCGATTTCGCGGTTTTCGTTGCGTGTTCGGATGGCCATAACAGTGATTAGTAGACGCGAACTCAGCTGTGATTTCACGGAAAAGGAAGCTGTTCCAATAATGCAGTTCTGCGGCTCGCAACACTGGTCAACATCTACACTGGCAACGAAAAAAAGAGTAACGAATTGATTGTCACTTGTTTTAGTACAAGTGTTGAAATTTATTACAGGCATACAAAACAGTTAAAATAGTACAGCTATTTCCATTTTTTTAGTGTATGTGAGCGCGTGTTGGAATTGTGCGAGGGCGTGATAAATAGCTAACCATATCAGTGGCGTATTCTCCTGGCACTGCCAGCGTTCTAGAATGATATAATCACTAACATTCATCTGTGATTGAAATATCACTATTTAAATGTCAGAGGAATCAACAATAACACACGAACTAAGAGAGAAAACCATGAATTCTGTTACAAAGAAGTGTTTACTAGACTGAATAGTGGATGTGTGTGTTTAGTTCTTCTAACAGCCTAGGTGAGGTGCTGAGATATTCACATTTAAATATCAGAGGAATCAACAATAACACACGAACTAAGAGAGAAAACCATGAATTCTGTTACAAAGAAGTGTTTACTAGACTGAATAGTGGATGTGTGTGTGTGTTTAGTTCTTCTAACAGCCTAGGTGAGGTGCTGAGATATTCACATTTAAATGTCAGAGGAATCAACAATAACACACGAACTAAGAGAGAAAACCATGAATTCTGTTACAAAGAAGTGTTTACTAGACTGAATAGTGGATGTGTGTGTTTAGTTCTTCTAACAGCCTAGGTGAGGTGCTGAGATATTCACATTTAAATGTCAGAGTAATCAACAATAACACACGAACTAAGAGAGAAAACCATGAATTCTGTTACAAAGAAGTGTTTACTAGACTGAATAGTGAATGTGTGTGTTTAGTTCTTCTAACAGCCTAGGTGAGGTGCTGAGATATTCACATTTAAATGTCAGAGGAATCAACAATAACACACGAACTAAGAGAAAAACCATGAATTCTGTTACAAAGAAGTGTTTACTAGACTGAATAGTGGATGTGTGTGTTTAGTTCTTCTAACACCCTAGGTGAGGTGCTGAGATATTCACATTTAAATGTCAGAGGAATCAACAATAACACACGAACTAAGAGAGAAAACCATGAATTCTGTTACAAAGAAGTGTTTACTAGACTGAATAGTGGATGTGTGTGTGTGTTTAGTTCTTCTAACAGCCTAGGTGAGGTGCTGAGATATTCACATTTAAATGTCAGAGGAATCAACAATAACACACGAACTAAGAGAGAAAACCATGAATTCTGTTGCAAAGAAGTGTTTACTAGACTGAATAGTGGATGTGTGTGTGTTTAGTTCTTCTAACAGCCTAGGTGAGGTGCTGAGATATTCACATTTAAATGTCAGAGGAATCAACAATAACACACAAACTAAGAGAGAAAACCATGAATTCTGTTACAAAGAAGTGTTTACTAGACTGAATAGTGGATGTGTGTTTAGTTCTTCTAACAGCCTAGGTGAGGTGCTGGGATATTCACATTTAAATGTCAGAGGAATCAACAATAACACACGAACTAAGAGAGAAAACCATGAATTCTGTTACAAAGAAGTGTTTACTAGACTGAATAGTGGATGTGTGTGTTTAGTTCTTCTAACAGCCTAGGTGAGGTGCTGGGATATTCACATTTAAATGTCAGAGGAATCAACAATAACACACGAACTAAGAGAGAAAACCATGAATTCTGTTACAAAGAAGTGTTTACTAGACTGAATAGTGGATGTGTATGTGTGTTTAGTTCTTCTAACAGCCTAGGTGAGGTGCTGAGATATTCACATTTAAATGTCAGAGGAATCAACAATAACACACGAACTAAGAGAGAAAACCATGAATTGTGTTACAAAGAAGTGTTTACTAGACTGAATAGTGGATGTGTGTGTTTAGTTCTTCTAACAGCCTAGGTGAGGTGCTGAGATATTCACATTTAAATGTCAGAGGAATCAACAATAACACACGAACTAAGAGAGAAAACCATGAATTCTGTTACAAAGAAGTGTTTACTAGACTGAATAGTGGATGTGTGTGTTTAGTTCTTCTAACAGCCTAGGTGAGGTGCTGAGATATTCACATTTAAATGTCAGAGGAATCAACAATAACACACGAACTAAGAGAGAAAACCATGAATTCTGTTACAAAGAAGTGTTTACTAGACTGAATAGTGGATGTGTGTGTTTAGTTCTTCTAACAGCCTAGGTGAGGTGCTGAGATATTCACATTTAAATGTCAGAGGAATCAACAATAACACACGAACTAAGAGAGAAAACCATGAATTCTGTTACAAAGAAGTGTTTACTAGACTGAATAGTGGATGTGTGTGTTTAGTTCTTCTAACAGCCTAGGTGAGGTGCTGAGATATTCACATTTAAATGTCAGAGGAATCAACAATAACACACGAACTAAGAGAGAAAACCATGAATTCTGTTGCAAAGAAGTGTTTACTAGACTGAATAGTGGATGTGTGTGTTTAGTTCTTCTAACAGCCTAGGTGAGGTGCTGAGATATTCACATTTAAATGTCAGAGGAATCAACAATAACACACGAACTAAGAGAGAAAACCATGAATTCTGTTACAAAGAAGTGTTTACTAGACTGAATAGTGGATGTGTGTGTTTAGTTCTTCTAACAGCCTAGGTGAGGTGCTGAGATATTCACATTTAAATGTCAGAGGAATCAACAATAACACACGAACTAAGAGAGAAAACCATGAATTGTGTTACAAAGAAGTGTTTACTAGACTGAATAGTGGATGTGTGTGTTTAGTTCTTCTAACAGCCTAGGTGAGGTGCAGAGATATTCACATTTAAATGTCAGAGGAATCAACAATAACACACGAACTAAGAGAGAAAACCATGAATTGTGTTACAAAGAAGTGTTTACTAGACTGAATAGTGGATGTGTGTGTTTAGTTCTTCTAACAGCCTAGGTGAGGTGCTGAGATATTCACATTTAAATGTCAGAGGAATCAACAATAACACACGAACTAAGAGAGAAAACCATGAATTCTGTTACAAAGAAGTGTTTACTAGACTGAATAGTGGATGTGTGTGTTTAGTTCTTCTAACAGCCTAGGTGAGGTGCTGAGATATTCACATTTAAATGTCAGAGGAATCAACAATAACACACGAACTAAGAGAGAAAACCATGAATTCTGTTACAAAGAAGTGTTTACTAGACTGAATAGTGGATGTGTGTGTGTTTAGTTCTTCTAACAGCCTAGGTGAGGTGCTGAGATATTCACATTTAAATGTCAGAGGAATCAACAATAACACACGAACTAAGAGAGAAAACCATGAATTCTGTTACAAAGAAGTGTTTACTAGACTGAATAGTGGATGTGTGTGTTTAGTTCTTCTAACAGCCTAGGTGAGGTGCTGAGATATTCACATTTAAATGTCAGAGGAATCAACAATAACACACGAACTAAGAGAGAAAACCATGAATTCTGTTACAAAGAAGTGTTTACTAGACTGAATAGTGAATGTGTGTGTTTAGTTCTTCTAACAGCCTAGGTGAGGTGCTGAGATATTCACATTTAAATGTCAGAGGAATCAACAATAACACACGAACTAAGAGAGAAAACCATGAATTCTGTTACAAAGAAGTGTTTACTAGACTGAATAGTGGATGTGTGTGTTTAGTTCTTCTAACACCCTAGGTGAGGTGCTGAGATATTCACATTTAAATGTCAGAGGAATCAACAATAACACACGAACTAAGAGAGAAAACCATGAATTCTGTTACAAAGAAGTGTTTACTAGACTGAATAGTGGATGTGTGTTTAGTTCTTCTAACAGCCTAGGTGAGGTGCTGAGATATTCACATTTAAATGACAGAGGAATCAACAATAACACACGAACTAAGAGAGAAAACCATGAATTCTGTTACAAAGAAGTGTTTACTAGACTGAATAGTGGATGTGTATGTGTGTGTGTTTAGTTCTTCTAACAGCCTAGGTGAGGTGCTGAGATATTCACATTTAAATGTCAGAGGAATCAACAATAACACACGAACTAAGAGAGAAAACCATGAATTCTGTTACAAAGAAGTGTTTACTAGACTGAATAGTGGATGTGTATGTTTAGTTCTTCTAACAGCCTAGGTGAGGTGCTGAGATATTCACATTTAAATGTCAGAGGAATCAACAATAACACACGAACTAAGAGAGAAAACCATGAATTCTGTTACAAAGAAGTGTTTACTAGACTGAATAGTGGATGTGTATGTGTGTGTGTTTAGTTCTTCTAACAGCCTAGGTGAGGTGCTGAGATATTCAAATTTAAATGTCAGAGGAATCAACAATAACACACGAACTAAGAGAGAAAACCATGAATTCTGTTACAAAGAAGTGTTTACTAGACTGAATAGTGGATGTGTATGTTTAGTTCTTCTAACAGCCTAGGTGAGGTGCTGAGATATTCACATTTAAATGTCAGAGGAATCAACAATAACACACGAACTAAGAGAGAAAACCATGAATTCTGTTACAAAGAAGTGTTTACTAGACTGAATAGTGGATGTGTGTGTTTAGTTCTTCTAACAGCCTAGGTGAGGTGCTGAGATATTCACATTTAAATGTCAGAGGAATCAACAATAACACACGAACTAAGAGAGAAAACCATGAATTCTGTTACAAAGAAGTGTTTACTAGACTGAATAGTGGATGTGTATGTTTAGTTCTTCTAACAGCCTAGGTGAGGTGCTGAGATATTCACATTTAAATGACAGAGGAATCAACAATAACACACGAACTAAGAGAGAAAACCAAGAATTCTGTTACAAAGAAGTGTTTACTACACTGAATAGTGGATGTGTGTGTTTAGTTCTTCTAACAGCCTAGGTGAGGTGCTGAGATATTCACATTTAAATGACAGAGGAATCAACAATAACACACGAACTAAGAGAGAAAACCATGAATTCTGTTACAAAGAAGTGTTTACTAGACTGAATAGTGGATGTGTGTGTGTGTGTGTTTAGTTCTTCTAACAGCCTAGGTGAGGTGCTGAGATATTCACATTTAAATGTCAGAGGAATCAACAATAACACACGAACTAAGAGAGAAAACCATGAATTCTGTTACAAAGAAGTGTTTACTAGACTGAATAGTGGATGTGTATGTTTAGTTCTTCTAACAGCCTAGGTGAGGTGCTGAGATATTCACATTTAAATGTCAGAGGAATCAACAATAACACACGAACTAAGAGAGAAAACCATGAATTCTGTTACAAAGAAGTGTTTACTAGACTGAATAGTGGATGTGTGTGTTTAGTTCTTCTAACAGCCTAGGTGAGGTGCTGAGATATTCACATTTAAATGTCAGAGGAATCAACAATAACACACGAACTAAGAGAGAAAACCATGAATTCTGTTACAAAGAAGTGTTTACTAGACTGAATAGTGGATGTGTGTGTTTAGTTCTTCTAACAGCCTAGGTGAGGTGCTGAGATATTCACATTTAAATGTCAGAGGAATCAACAATAACACACGAACTAAGAGAGAAAACCATGAATTCTGTTACAAAGAAGTGTTTACTAGACTGAATAGTGGATGTGTATGTTTAGTTCTTCTAACAGCCTAGGTGAGGTGCTGAGATATTCACATTTAAATGTCAGAGGAATCAACAATAACACACGAACTAAGAGAGAAAACCATGAATTCTGTTACAAAGAAGTGTTTACTAGACTGAATAGTGGATGTGTGTGTTTAGTTCTTCTAACAGCCTAGGTGAGGTGCTGAGATATTCACATTTAAATGTCAGAGGAATCAACAATAACACACGAACTAAGAGAGAAAACCATGAATTCTGTTACAAAGAAGTGTTTACTAGACTGAATAGTGGATGTGTGTGTTTAGTTCTTCTAACAGCCTAGGTGAGGTGCTGAGATATTCACATTTAAATGTCAGAGGAATCAACAATAACACACGAACTAAGAGAGAAAACCATGAATTCTGTTACAAAGAAGTGTTTACTAGACTGAATAGTGGATGTGTATGTTTAGTTCTTCTAACAGCCTAGGTGAGGTGCTGAGATATTCACATTTAAATGTCAGAGGAATCAACAATAACACACGAACTAAGAGAGAAAACCATGAATTCTGTTACAAAGAAGTGTTTACTACACTGAATAGTGGATGTGTGTGTTTAGTTCTTCTAACAGCCTAGGTGAGGTGCTGAGATATTCACATTTAAATGTCAGAGGAATCAACAATAACACACGAACTAAGAGAGAAAACCATGAATTCTGTTACAAAGAAGTGTTTACTAGACTGAATAGTGGATGTGTATGTGTGTGTGTTTAGTTCTTCTAACAGCCTAGGTGAGGTGCTGAGATATTCACATTTAAATGTCAGAGGAATCAACAATAACACACGAACTAAGAGAGTAAACCATGAATTCTGTTACAAAGAAGTGTTTACTAGACTGAATAGTGGATGTGTGTGTGTGTTTAGTTCTTCTAACAGCCTAGGTGAGGTGCTGAGATATTCACATTTAAATGTCAGAGGAATCAACAATAACACACGAACTAAGAGAGAAAACCATGAATTCTGTTACAAAGAAGTGTTTACTAGACTGAATAGTGGATGTGTATGTGTGTGTGTTTAGTTCTTCTAACAGCCTAGGTGAGGTGCTGAGATATTCAAATTTAAATGTCAGAGGAATCAACAATAACACACGAACTAAGAGAGAAAACCATGAATTCTGTTACAAAGAAGTGTTTACTAGACTGAATAGTGGATGTGTATGTTTAGTTCTTCTAACAGCCTAGGTGAGGTGCTGAGATATTCACATTTAAATGTCAGAGGAATCAACAATAACACACGAACTAAGAGAGAAAACCATGAATTCTGTTACAAAGAAGTGTTTACTAGACTGAATAGTGGATGTGTGTGTGTGTGTGTTTAGTTCTTCTAACAGCCTAGGTGAGGTGCTGAGATATTCACATTTAAATGTCAGAGGAATCAACAATAACACACGAACTAAGAGAGAAAACCATGAATTCTGTTACAAAGAAGTGTTTACTAGACTGAATAGTGGATGTGTGTGTTTAGTTCTTCTAACAGCCTAGGTGAGGTGCTGAGATATTCACATTTAAATGTCAGAGGAATCAACAATAACACACGAACTAAGAGAGAAAACCATGAATTCTGTTACAAAGAAGTGTTTACTAGACTGAATAGTGGATGTGTATGTTTAGTTCTTCTAACAGCCTAGGTGAGGTGCTGAGATATTCACATTTAAATGACAGAGGAATCAACAATAACACACGAACTAAGAGAGAAAACCATGAATTCTGTTACAAAGAAGTGTTTACTACACTGAATAGTGGATGTGTGTGTTTAGTTCTTCTAACAGCCTAGGTGAGGTGCTGAGATATTCACATTTAAATGACAGAGGAATCAACAATAACACACGAACTAAGAGAGAAAACCATGAATTCTGTTACAAAGAAGTGTTTACTAGACTGAATAGTGGATGTGTGTGTGTGTGTGTTTAGTTCTTCTAACAGCCTAGGTGAGGTGCTGAGATATTCACATTTAAATGTCAGAGGAATCAACAATAACACACGAACTAAGAGAGAAAACCATGAATTGTGTTACAAAGAAGTGTTTACTAGACTGAATAGTGGATGTGTGTGTTTAGTTCTTCTAACAGCCTAGGTGAGGTGCTGAGATATTCACATTTAAATGACAGAGGAATCAACAATAACACACGAACTAAGAGAGAAAACCATGAATTCTGTTACAAAGAAGTGTTTACTAGACTGAATAGTGGATGTGTATGTTTAGTTCTTCTAACAGCCTAGGTGAGGTGCTGAGATATTCACATTTAAATGACAGAGGAATCAACAATAACACACGAACTAAGAGAGAAAACCATGAATTCTGTTACAAAGAAGTGTTTACTACACTGAATAGTGGATGTGTGTGTTTAGTTCTTCTAACAGCCTAGGTGAGGTGCTGAGATATTCACATTTAAATGACAGAGGAATCAACAATAACACACGAACTAAGAGAGAAAACCATGAATTCTGTTACAAAGAAGTGTTTACTAGACTGAATAGTGGATGTGTGTGTTTAGTTCTTCTAACAGCCTAGGTGAGGTGCTGAGATATTCACATTTAAATGTCAGAGGAATCAACAATAACACACGAACTAAGAGAGAAAACCATGAATTCTGTTACAAAGAAGTGTTTACTAGACTGAATAGTGGATGTGTGTGTTTAGTTCTTCTAACAGCCTAGGTGAGGTGCTGAGATATTCACATTTAAATGACAGAGGAATCAACAATAACACACGAACTAAGAGAGAAAACCATGAATTCTGTTACAAAGAAGTGTTTACTAGACTGAATAGTGGATGTGTGTGTTTAGTTCTTCTAACAGCCTAGGTGAGGTGCTGTGGTATTCTCACCACATAGTCTGCTATCATGACGTCATAATAGCAACCTGTAAGCTACAGAAGAATATATATAAGAATATGTTTGTCCCATAGTATTCCATAGATATAACATTCCCTCCTGTATTTATCCTAGTCCTTATCTCTTTTTCTTGTTTTTCATCCATAGTAATCATAATTCCCAAATATTTTAGACTCTTCAGTACGTCTAATTGTCCCTAAGTCTTCTTGTAATATTAAATCTTGACGCACGTCCCTTATGGTCCTATATTTGGATTTATCCATGTTTAGTTTTAAACCCCATAAACTATATTCTTGTATTTTCTGGTAAGATTGCCCCATTATTATTTGATCATCTGCAGATGAGAGGGAATGTGCTGTTAAATGATCATCTAGTGGTATTCCCATCGTTTGTAAACACACGCACAAATTTCTCTCGGTAATTATTACAGTATTATTGGGTGAACATTCCCTCATAATACCCTTAGCATCCAGCACGTGTATATGTTATGCATTGTAAGCCTTTGTACAAATTTCATGTTACGCCACTGCTAACCATGTATTTTAGTGGTTTACAATTTGTTTTAAGCTTTTGATTTGTGTTTGCTGAAGAGAGCGGTTATCAGATAGTTATCATGTGTTATCGCTGCAAATTGAGAGCCTGCCCTAGACAAGGGATATATATTTTGGTGTGACAAATGAAAGCCTACTCGCAATTCCCTGCACACACCATTACATTGCAACTGTGATATTTCATTTTTACGCATCCTCAGCGATCGCACCCCAACCAAGAACCGACAGACACAATGAAAAATGCTCAAACTTGCTGTTACTGTGCGATTAAAAAAAGGGGGGGGGGGGAGATTGCGGGTCATTTGCTGCTGCTGCTGCGTGGGCAGCCACTAAGTTTCTCTTGTGTGAATTTATTTAAACACAACACAGCACGCTTAAAAATCCCTTTTTACTTTCTCTACTACAAGGGAAGCGTTGCATTCCATCCAAAAATTCACTATACAGATTTAACCGAGAGAGAGAGAAAAAAAAAAAAAAACAGAAAAAGGCCCATGTATATGTGTGTGTTTGTGTTTGTCTATGTGTGTGTTTGCGTGTGTGTGTATGTATGGTGTGCGTTTAGAACTACTTGCAATCGAGAATCACACTTTTACTTGCTTGTTCTTATATAATCAGCTACTTTCTGAATCCCAGTTATTTAGTTATGTACATCAGTTTATCAGAAATTTAAAAAAAAAAAAAAAAAGATCTGATGTGTTGCACTCACATGACTTTCTCTACTCTTGTACTAACCATTCTTACAAACTCTTATTCCTATATCTTCTTCGTGTTAGTTGAGATAAACATTTGTATAACTTATCTTATTGCTTATTTCCTTGTAGGTACAAGGGGAATATTAGAATACAGTAGGCTTTGTGGGATAGTCAAATGTTTTAAAGCTTTGACATTCTGTCTTTCAACAACGATGATCCATTTCACGAAAGTTCTAAGTTTTCCGAAACTCACACACATAACAAGGAATATCTCCGAAATGGTTCACCCTACAAGAAAATTTATTGAGACATAAATTGCGTATTTTAGCAAGATCTACATTTTTTGTAGAGTATGATTTGGTCTATCTCTAGCAGTTTACCAGTTATGCAAAAGTTGTCCAGAGTAAACACGACTACAGCGGCTATAGCCAGAAAATTCAAGATATACATTTCATTTGTCATCAAAATATCTCAAACATATGACATTTTAATCAAAATCGTTAGAGCCGTTTTCAAGAAAATCAAAATTTTCGAAAAATTTTCCATGTAAAGGGTGGTTTAGGGTGGGGCTGTTTTCTTCAAGATCTTCGTCTCGCATCCTTGAAAGACATTAAACTTAAATACCAACTTTGGTTTTTAACCGACTTTTCGTTTTTGAGTTATGGTGTCCACAGACTGACAGACACACAGACACATACACGGACCTTTTTCTAAAAATGCTTTTTTTGGATTCACGGGGTCTCAAAACATATATTTCCGGTGAAATCTCGACATCGAATTTTTGGGTGGAATACAATACCCCTATACTCAGCCGCTATCAACACAAATAAGGACTTGAAGTAATTTTTATGATTTACAGAATCATTCATAAAAAATTTAGGAATAAAAGAGCAGTGGTAATTTAACTAAGCTGCAACTTGTGTATGTTCAAACTGCCTTGTCCTCTTTAAGTACCTACCTACAAGTTTTAGAAAAAGAATAGAGATTATTCCTCTTGTCTGAAAATATACACATTATCAGAATTAATTTTTTAGGTTGAACAGAATGTGCTTATCGTACTGTAAAACAGTGACTTTCTTTTTTATCTAGCAGAATGCAAACCAGCTCAGCATTAAAATTAAAAAGCTTCATGATTATTCTAGCATAACATTTAACGTGCACACAGTTGCGGCAAAATAACAATGAAGAATGAAAGTAATGGCAAAAAATATGTATTTTTGGTTCATGTAATTATAACATAAAATCCTTTTCCCCTTGTGCATGTTAAAAACTGAAACGTTTCAATAAAATTAAACCTGAATTCCCTTTGTTGGCATGTCTAAATGTTTTGTTATTTATTTAGAACGTGTCATCACAGAGATAAATGCATTTTATGCAACTTGGTCATTGAAACCTAATTAGCAGGGAAGCGATGTTTATTTAGTGTGCATGTGTGTGTGAGTGACTGCGCGCGCAGCAGAAAGTTGATGTATGTTGTAGAAGTGCAGGGAGTCCCGCCAATCCGAACATGGCTAGGAAAAATATCTACCAAATTTGTTTTCAAATTTAAAAACAGGAAAATATAAAGATTATGATTAAACTAGTTACTTTCTCTACTACGTATAGTAAGTAGAGGTGGTATTCCAGGCAGAAAAAGGGATGTCGAGATTTCACCGGAAATATGTTTTGAGACCTCCTGGGGGGGGGGGGGAACATTTTTAGAAAAAGATCCGTGTGTGTCTGTCTGTTTCTCAGCCTGTCTGTATGTCTGTGAACAGAATAACCAGCTATAGCCCATGTAGTTCTGTTTACTCTGAATGACTTTTTAATAACTCGTAAATCGTAAGAGACAGACAACATCTTAGTATACAAAAAATGTAGAACTTGCTAAAACACACAATTTATGTCCAAATAATTTTCTTATAGAGTGAACCATTTTGGAGATATTCCTTGTTATTTGTGTCAGTTTCGGAAAATAAAACTTTCGTGAAATGGAACATCGTTGTTAATTTTATTGTCTGTTAAGCCTGCAAAGAGAACGGAATCTCAAAGCTTTAAAAGATCTCACAATCGCTCAAAGCCTACTATATTAATATTCCTCTTGCACCACAAGGAAATAATAAGATAACTTGTACAAATGTTTATCTTAACTAACACGAAGAAGATATAGGAATAAGAGTTTGTAAGAATGGTTAGTACAAGGGTAGAGAAAGTCATGTGAGTGTAATAGATTAGATTTTTTAGAAAGAGATCCGTGTGTGTGTGTGTGTGTGTGTGTGTGTGCGTGTGTGTGTGTGTGTGTGTGTGTGTGTGTGTGTGTGTGTGTGTCAGACTGTGGAGAGCATAACTCAAAAACGAAAAGTCGGTTAAAAACCAAAATTGGTGTTTAAGTTTAATGTCTTTCAAGGATGCGTCACGAAGATTTTGAAGAAAATTCCTCTACCCTAAACTACCCTTTAAATGGAAAATTTTTTGAAAATTTTGGTTTTTTCGAAAATGGCTATAACGATTTTTATTAGATTGCCATATGTTTGAGATATTCTTATGACAAATGAAATGTATATCTTGAATTTCGTGGCTATAGCCTGTATAGCCTAGTTTACTCTGGGCGAGTTTGGTATAACTGGTAAACTGTAAGAGATAGACCAAATCTTTGCCAAAAGTATAGATATTGCTAAAATACAATTTATGTCCAAATAAATGTTTTTACACATTAAACCATTTCCGACATATTCCTTGTTATTTTTGTTGAGCTTTGGAGAACTCAAGCTTCTGTCAAATGGAGGATCGTTATTCATTTTTTATATGTTAGCCGTGCAACGGGATCTCAAAGCTTTAAAAGATTTGACTATCGCTCAAAGTCTACTGTATTGTAACATTCCCCTTGCACCTACAAGGAAATTAGATCGTTTCTGCAAATAAGAGTTTCTAAGAATAGTTAGTACAAGAGTAAACAAAGTAATATGAGTGCAAAACATCAGATTTGTTTTCCAAGTAAAAACATAAATTTATTAGCTCAGAAAAATACGAAATAAATATTACAGGAGCAAACAATGAATCTGTCTGCTATATTATACGGTGCTAATTTCCTACTTTTAATCATTTTAATATTCACACATAAACGCTTAAAGTCAATATGTTGTCGTATTTGACGAAAATCCACCTAATCCACCTGTGTATGTATACATAACTATGTGAAACTTTTTGGTCAACAGAAGTATTCTCTGTTCAGAAATTATTTAAGGTATTTTGTGATAAAAATTTCTTAAATGTATGGTATTTTAATCAGAATTCTTGAAGCCACTTTTGATTAAGCATAAATTTTGAAAGTTTTTGCACTAAAGGATGCTTTGGGTGGGTGGAAATTTCTTGATAATTTTTGTGCCGCATCCTTGGAAGATCCAATGAAACCTGGGAATTTCTGGATGGAACGCACCTGAATATCCCTACACCAGTACTACATTACTTCATCATGAAGTCATGAAGTGAAGGATATTTACAACTTTTTTCCTGCTCTGACTATGTAATACCTTAACAGTTAACTTTGTTATGAATATCACAAATATAAAATAAAAAAAATCTGATGTCTTGCACTCACATGACTTTCTCTACTTTTGTACTAACCATTCTTACAAAGTCTTACGCCTTTATCTTCTTCGTGTTAGTTAAAATAAACATTTGTACAAATTATCTTATTGCTTATTTCCTTGTAGATGCAAGGGAGATATTAGAATAGAATACGCTTTGTGCGATAGTCAAATCTTTTAAAGCTTTGAGAGTCCGTTCTCTTTGCACACTTTAACATATAAAAAAACGAACAACGATGATCCATTTCGCGAAAGTTTTAAGTTCTCCGAAACTCACACAAATAACAAGGAATATCTCCGAAATGGTTCACCCTACAAGAAAATTTATTGGGACATAAATTGCGTATCTTAGCAAGATCTACATTTTTTGTACAGTATGATTTAGTCTATCTCTAGCAGTTTACCAGTTATGCAAAAGTCGTCCAGAGTAAATACGACTACAGGGGCTATAGCCAGAAAATTCAAGATATACATTTCATTTCCCAGCAAAATATCTCAAACATATGACATTTTAATCAAAATCGTTAGAGCCGTTTTCAAGAAAACCAAAATTTTCGAAAAATTTTCCATGTGAAGGGTAGTTTAGGGTGGGGCTATTTTCTTCAAAATCTTCGTGTCACATCCTTGAACGACATTAAACTTAACTATCAACTTTGGTTTTTAACCGACTTTTTGCTTTTGAGTTATGCTGTCCACAGACTGACAGACCGACACACAGACACAGAGACACACACACGGACCTTTTTCTAAAAATGCTTTTTTTGGATTCAGGGGGCCTCAAAACATATTTCCGGTGAAATCTCGACATCGAATTTTTGGGTGGAATACAATACTTCCCCTACTTACCAGTAGAGAAAGTAATTATTTACTGTTCTCTTTGAAAACACAGCCAGATACGGAACACTTTCGATACAGACTGTGTGTCGCTCATGTGAGTAAGTAAAGGTATCATATAATTTGGAGTAATCTAAACATTATATACCCAGTGGAAATCATCCAGAATAAAGAAGTCTTCTGAGCACAATCCCAAAAAATTCAAGGTATGGAATCGCCTCTTTGTGTCCGCCACTGTATACTGACTGTCTGTCACCCCGACTAAGGACTGAAGGGGATTATAGTCATTGCCTAAGGTTCTCTAAACAGTGAAGGTTGGACATCCCTGCATTAAACACTTCCTGCTTGACAGCATCACAATTCATAAGTTTTGCGGACACTGTACGAGTTAGGAATCCGAACCCTTCGATGAGGGGAAGCATTACAACTTAGTTGGTCGAATTACATTGCAGTGTATGTTGGAGCGATCAAAGGGATGAAGTTTATTCCACTCATGAAGCAGTGTCTGCAGTAAAAGCACTAGACCATGTCGCCAGAATACAGTTTTCAGTGTCCTCATCCTTTGTCTGTAAGGGTCCTCATTAACATCGGGAAGAAGAAGAAGCTTTCAAGACGAGGTCAGCGGGAAGATGTTACGTCACAACCCGCCCCGAGGTGACGGCCGCCGTTGTTAATGACGGCCAACACTTCTTTTCTTCTTCTTCTTCTTGTTGCGCGTCAAGAGCCTCAGGGCAACTATCCAGATATACCTGGCGCCGCGCCAGCCAGGGAGCCATATTCAACACCACCAAAAATCGTTAGCACTGTCTTCAAAACACACTTCCCTTTCCGGGTGCCTCATTCACTCTCCGACACCATACACTAGCGTTGTCCGTGGTTAGACACTTTACCACTACAACTTTGAGACTTACGTTGGACAAACACTTCCATTTCGGGAGGACCAAAAAAACTAAAATTGGTGTTTAAGTTTAATGTCTTTCAAGGATGCGACACGAAGATTTTGAAGAAAATAGTCCCACCCTAAACTACCCTTTACATGGAAAATTTTTCGAAAATTTTGATTTTCTTGAAAATGGCTCTAACGATTATTATTAAAATGTCATATGTTTGAGATATTTTTAAGGCAAATGAAATGTATATCTTGAATTTTCTGGCTATAGCTCCTGTAGTCGTATTTACTCTGGACGACTTTTGCATAACTGGTAAACCGTTAGAGATAGACCAAATCATACTATACAAAAACTGTAGATCTTGCTAAAATGCACAACTTATGTCTCAATGAATTTTCTTGTAGGGTTAACCATTTCGGAGATATTCCTTGTTATGTGTGTGAGTTTCGGAGAACTTAAAACTTTCGCGAAATGGATCATCGTTGTTTATTTTTTTATATGTTAAAGTGTGCAAAGAGAACGGAATCTCAAAGCTTTAAAAGATTTGACTATCGTACAAAGACTACTGTATTCTAATATTCCCCTTGCACCTACAAGGAAATAAGCAATAAGATAATTCTGCAAATGTTTATCTCAACTAACACGAAGAAGATAAAGGAGTAAGAGTTTGTAATAATGGTTAGCACAAGAGTAGAGAAAGTCATTTTTCCGTATGCCAAAGATATCTATGCCCAGTATGGTTGAAATCGGGGACGATATAGAAGGCTGCAAGCAACATACTTGCACCCAGTTTTAGGATAGGCCAAGTACAATCAAACAACAGACATTTGAAACTTAAACACCGATAGTTAAGCAAAGAAAACGTAGTGACCCAGTGAGTGTACGGAACTTAATACAATGTTTTGTACAAGGTGTGACTGCCCACACATTGTTATTTAAGAGACACACGCCTATGAGCAACAAGGCCTGGCATTTTCGTCTAATAAGTGGCTACAGTACGACTTTCAAAAAATTACTATCTCAAGCTCTTCCTTTCTGGCTTCTCTGTACCACTCCTCACAATCCTTGAAGAATGCCATCATTATAGCACTCCTTTCATAAACTTCTTGGACCAATCATTAACTGTGCCATTCTGGAATTTGATTCATGAATGCTTAGATTTAAGGAAATTGCAGAGCTCTGCGTGTTTTTAAAAGACCATGCCTGTGTATTGATTAGAAACCAGCAAGCTGTGGATTGTGTATTCCTAAATGTTCGCGGAATGTAAAGTGCGATCGAGGCCAAGCTATTTCACACAACACAACAGGCGCAGTGCGTATAAAAGGCGCTCAGTGTCAAGGTTTTGTACCCACACACGCAATCAAGCGACAACATAAATGTTTCCAGAGCATTCGAGAAGTGTTCCGCAGCCGGTTTGTTTGTTGACGTTCGAGAAAGATCTGACTACGTCAGCGCCGGTGTAAAAGTTCGCGTAGTGCGTGAAGGAGCCATTTATTGAGTCGGTCAAAGTGTTTGAGAGACAGAAAACGTAGAGAGAGACTGTGAAAGAACTGAGTAAAGGTTACAAGAAGAAACAGTTCTGAGTTGTAATATCACGAACGACTGTAGAAATGTGTATTTTTGTAAACGTTTAGAAGAAATGTACTGATAGAAAAGCAACTGGATTGTATTTGGTCATTTTGTCACAGTATATTTATCTATATGTGTGCTTTTAATAGCATTCGTATTTCATATATTAAGTTTAGTATATATAGCACTTTTAGAAAAACGTCCGCGCGCGCGTGTGTGTGTGTCTCAGTCTGTGGACAGCATAACTTAAAAGCGAAAAGTCGGTTAAGAACCAAGGTTGATATTTAAGTTTAATGTCTTTCAAGGATGCGACACGAAGATTTTGAAGAAAATAGCCCCACCCTAAACTACCCTTTACATGGAAAATTTTTCGAAAATTTTTATTTTCTTGAAAATGGCTCTAACGATTTTGATTATAATGTAATCGGTTTGAGATCTCTTTATGACAAATGAAATGTATATCTTGAATTTTCTGGCTATAACCCCTGTAGTCCTATTTACTCTGGATGAATTTTGCATAACTGATAAACCGTAAGAGATAGACCAAATCTAACTATACCAAAAATGTAGATCTTGCTAAAACACACAATTTATGTTATTAATTATTATTTCTGTAAGTTTTGGAGAACATATACCTCTGTCAAATGGAACATCGTTATTCATTTTTATATGTTAACTGTGCAAAGAGATCGGAATTTGAAAGCTTTAAAATATTTGACTATCGCACAAAGCCTACTGTATTCTAGTGCAACATATATTTTTAAAGTCATGCAATACAAATGTCAATTGAGGTGACTGACTGGCTCAAATGGACAGTTGCACAGCGCTATGTGTTGAGTTGCAGCTATTTAAACGGCCGAAAGTGATGCTGCGTTTGCAGACGTAATGAAGCCGAGAGTATCGGTGTGTTTGATGTAATTTTAATGTGCAGCGCCTTTGGTAGTAACACTATATCCCGTGATAACATGCAGCAGGGTGATAGAAGAAGCTCTTAATGCCCACACACCAACATACTAACAGGTTTTCACCTCGACATACGCTACAGTCTTACCAACTACACACTCACTGTTTCCCTTTCACTTCATATCTACAGGACACTTCAGTTAAACCACGCAAACAAGAGTGGGCACTGCACTATTCACAATGTGACACTTATAAAATGGATCATGGAAAATCCAGAGATAAACTTAATATAAAAAAAAAAAAAAAAAAAAAAATTTCTCTACTCTTGTACTAACTACTCTTACAAACTCTTATTCCTATATCTACTTCATGTTAGTTGACAAAAATTTACAGAAATTATCTTATTGCTTATTTCCTTATGGGTGCAAGGGGAATATTAGAATACAATAGATATACAGCGCCTATAGCCAGAAAATTCAAGATATACATTTCATTTGCCATAAAAATATCTCAAACATATGACATTTTAATCAAAACCGTTAGAGCTATTTTCAAGAAAATCAAAATTTTCGAAAAATTTTTCATGTAAAGGGTAGTTTAGGGTGGGGTTGTTTTCTTCAAAATCTTCGTGTCGCATCCTTGAAAGATATTATGCTTAAATACCAACTTTGGTTTTTAACCGAATTTTCGTTTTTAAGTTATGCTATCCACAGACACACACACACACACACACACACACACACACACACACACACACACACACACACACACACACACACACATGGTTAGGTTACAAATATCTGGCCTAAGGAGTGGAATTCTCTAGAAGGGTCTCTGTTTAGACTATCGTTAATTTTGTACCGATTTCAAACAAATTTGAAAGTGTCCACCATTTCGTTTAAACTCCTGTATATAATACCTACTTTAATTCCATACATGTAGAGTTTGATGAATTGTTTTGCTGACCGAAAAAGCGACCTATAGGATCTGCGCAGCGGAAGAATACATAGGTAAAACTGCCGTAAAGGTTGTGATCTGGTTCTGGCCACTCCCCGGCAGGTCGGACCACGGTCACATTTCCGCCACACTTTATCTCCTCTTCTTGGAATCAGTAGCTGCTTTATTCTGAGTGGCAGAATATAATTTTGACCAGTACGGTGAATGGCGAGTGTTTCCTCTCACAAAAAAGCAAGAACTACACAGGTTCCGTGGACGGTCGACCGGAAATTCCTGGACTGGAAGCGAAAGAGGAAGGATTTTCCATGCCACCCAGCGCGGTAACAACTGCGGGCGAAAGCATGACTAAACTAAGATAGCATTTCCGAAACTACAGAAATAAGCTTGTTGTCAGGAATACTTCAGGCTCATACTATGTTGACTATTTCTTACATAAAGTCTTCAATTTATCATATACTAGCTGATTGTTCTTTTGTTTTGTTCTATTTATCGCTAGGTCATTCTCAGTGTACCCAACTGCATCTCCATAAATCGCTGAAAAAGAATTTATTACTCATGGCAATAAAAATCTGATGTGTCACACTCACATGATTTTCTCTACTCTTGTACTAACCATTCTTACAAACTCTTATTCCTATATCTTCTTCGTGTTAGTTGAGATAAACATTTGTAGGTACAAGGGGAATGTTAGAATACAGTAGACTTTGAGCGATAGTCACATCTTTTAAAGCCTTGAGATTCAGTTCTCTTTGCATACTAAATATAAAAAAATGAACAACAATGTTGCATTCGACGAAAGTTTTGCACATAAATTGTTTGTTTTAGTGAGATTTACATTTTTGTATAGCAAGATTTTGTCTATCTCCTACGGTTTACGAGTTATTCAAAACTTATCCAGAGTAAACAGGACTACATAGGCTATAGCCAGAAAATTCAAAATATACATTTCATTTGCAATAAAAATATCTCAAACATGTGGCATTTTAATTAAAATCCTTAGAGCCATTTTCAAGAAAATCCAAATTTTCGAAAAGTTTTCCATGTAAAGGGTATTTTATGGTGGAGCAATTTTCTTCAAAATCTTCGTGTCGCATCCTTGAAACACATTAAACTTAAATACCAACTTTTGTTTTTAACCGACTTTTCCTTTTTGAGTTATGATGTGCAAAGGCACACACACGCACACGCGCGCGCGCACACACACACACGCACACACACACACACACACACACACACACACACACACACACACACACACACACACACAATTTATTTGTTAATGGTAAAAATAAAGTGTGAGTTATTCTTGGATTTCATTTTCCTCAGTTGGCAGTGCTGGGTAAGTCGAACTAAATATGTTTTAGGTTATTTGTTTATATAATTGAACATTTTCTAGTCAAATCTTTGTGATATGGAATTTAAATTTATGTTTCATTTATGAAATAGTCCATATAAATATTATTAGACGGTCCGACTGTCAATCTACTCGAGAATTTATTGATTAGGTCACAGGTCTTATGATATTACTAGTGACTTTTTCATATATATGGACATTAATTTATCATATACAATTTACTAAGTGGTCATTATTTGGTTTTGCACCATTTATCACTAGAAATTCTTTTGTTTAGTTAGCGTCGCCAACGGTATTGCCATAAATCACTGAAAAACATTTATTACGTATTACAGTCGATTAACAATACAAACTCAAAATAGGGGTAATTCAAAACATGTGCAGATAAAGTTGGATTAGATACAATTAACGGAAATATAACTAATCACTCCAGTCAATCGACTGGTATCGGAAATGGCACAAGGAGAAATCCAAGAACAAGAATTAATCAAATTTACAGGACATGCTTCTGCACTAAAGCCTTAAACGGAGCAGTTCTTTTTAGCGGAGCCGTTGTTTTTAGCGGAGCAGTTGTTTTTAGCGGAGCAGTTCTTTCTAGCGGAGCAGTTCTTTTTAGCGGAGCCGTTGTTTTTAGCGGAGCAGTTGTTTTTAGCGGAGCAGTTGTTTTTACCGGAGCCGTTGTTTTTAGCGGAGCAGTTGTTTTTAGCGGAGCAGTTCTTTCTAGCGGAGCAGTTCTTTTTAGCGGAGCCGTTGTTTTTAGCGGAGCAGTTGTTTTTAGCGGAGCAGTTGTTTTTAGCGGAGCAGTTCTTTCTAGCGGAGCAGTTCTTTTTAGCGGAGCAGTTGTTTTTAGCGGAGCAGTTGTTTTTAGCGGAGCAGTTCGTTTTTAACGTACCTTATCTTCTTGGCGGAAGTTATATTTAGCGAAGGGTTTAAAAATTAATCAACATCATACGGAAGTGTAAATTTTGTGCGAAATACTACTTTCACATATACATTTTCAGACTCAAAATCCATTTTTACTTTCCCTACTACGTATAGTAGAGGAAGTATTGTATTCCACCCAAAAATTCGATGTCGAGGTTTCACCGGAAATACATGTTTTGAGGGCCCATGAATAAAAAAAGTATTTTTATAAACGGTCCGTGTGTGTGTCAGCCTGTGGACAGCATGACTCAAAAACGAAAAGTCGGTTAAAAACAAAAGTTGGTATTTAAGTTTAATGTCTTTCAAGGATGCAACACGAAGATTTTGAAGAAAATTGCTCCACCCTAAACTATCCTTTACATGGAGAATTTATCGAAAATTTCGATTTTCTTGAAAATGGCTCCAATGATTTTGATTAAAGTGTCATATATTTGAGATATTTTTATGACAAATTAAATGTATATCTTGAATTTTCTGGCTATAGCCCCTGTAGTCGTATTTACTCTGGACGACTTTTGCATAACTGGTAAACCGTTAGAGATAGACCAAATCATTCTATACAAAAAATGTAGATCTTGCTAAAATACACAATTTATGTCTCAATAAAATTTTTTGTAGAGAGAACCATTTCGAAGATATTCCATTATTTGTGTCAGTTTCGGAAAACAAAGCTTTCGTGAAATGGAACATCGTTGTTCATTTTTTAGGTTAAGCGTGCAAAGAGAAAAGAATCTCAAAGCTTTAAAAGATTTGACTATCGCTCAAAGCCTACAAGGAAATAAGCAATAAGATATTTTGTACAAATGTTTATCTCAACTAACACGAAGAAGATATAGGAATAAGAGTTTGTAAGAATGGTTAGTACAAGAGTAGAGAAAGTCATGTGAGTGTAACACACCAGTCTGTCTTGAATAAGATATCATGGATAAGAAGTGAGTCATACAACCCTGGTGCTCCTTTTCTGCAAGAGCAACGTGATTATTATCTGTGGTACAGATTTACAGCATGTTGTTGTTGTCGCAATGCTCTAGTTACCCGTGCTGTGGCACCTTGCTGGCGCGTGGGAGTGAGTTCATATCTCGACCAGGTCGGGTAGACACTGTCTCAGCTTGGGAGTGGCCAGGCCAGGCAGCTAGGAGCTAAAAAACATCTTACAACCTCACAATCACTTCTCGCCACACTCTGCTCTGTACCTGGAAAATATCCTTTCTCCAGTTTTCCCTTTTATTTCAGTTTCTTGTCTTAAAAACAACAGACTTTGTCAGTTTGGTTTGAGATGGATGATAATGTTAATTTCTAAGGGCACTCAAGTACTTGTCCAAAAGCCAGAGATAAATTTCAATATAAAATAAAAAATCTGATGTGTTACACTCACATGACTTTCTCTACTCTTGTATAACCACTCTTACAAACTCTTATTTCTATATCTTCTTCGTGTTAGTTAAGATAAACATTGGTACAAATTATCTTATTGCCTATTTCCTTGTAGGTGCAAGGGGAATATTAGAATACAGTAGGCTTTGTGCGATAGTCAAATCTTTTGAAGCTTTGAGATTCCGATCTCTTTGCACGGTTAACATAAAAAATGAATAACGATCTTCCATTTGACTGAAGTATTGATTCTTCAAAACTCACACAAATAAAAGGAAAAAAGTTATTTGAACATAAATAGCAAGATCTACATTTTGTTTGTTTGTATAATATGATTTTATCTACCTCTTACGGTTTACAAGTTTTTCAAAAGTCATCCAGAATAAACAGGATTTCATGTGTAACAGCCAGAAAATTTAGGATACGCTTTTCCTTTGTCATAAAACTATCTCAAACGTGTCATTTTAATCAAAATCGTTAGTCATTTTCAAGAAAATCAGATTTTTCGAAAAAGTTTCCATGTAAAGGGCAGTTTACGTTGGGGCTATTTTCTTCAAAATGTTCGTGTCACATCCTTTAAAGACATTAAACTTAAATACCAACTTTGGTTTTTAACCGACTTTTCGTTTTTGAGTTATGCTGTTCACAGTCTGACACAGACACACACACACACGCGCGCGCATACACACACACGTACAATTTTCCAAAAATGCTTCTTTTTTTTTTTTTAGGATTCGGTGACTCAAAACATATTTCCGGTGAAATCACCGCACTGAATTTTTTGGTGGAATACAGTACTTCCTCTACTTTACTATATGTAGTACAGAAAGTTAAAAAAAAAAAAAACAACAGAAAATGGCGTGTCTGATGCATTTATTTCAATGCCATGTTTAATATAAAGTGTTGAACAATCCATGTATTATATATCAGTGAATACGGAAAAGAATGGAGACTTCATAGTGAAAATAAAAGAAAATCGACATTTTAACCTCAAACTAGGATGTGTGCCAATGGTAACAAGAATATGAAAGTTCGTCTTTTGCCTGGCTATGTTTATCAGAATGCATTTATACCCCCGAAA